>VXBU01017251.1:0-16628 GCA_013400315.1 Bombycilla garrulus
AACTGAATATTGATGAGCTGAAAGTGGAATATACTGAACTAATACAAGAATTTGTTTTAGTCCTCTTATTTTAATTCACCAAAATATTCAATCATAATTTCTTTCTCTTCAAACCAAAAGTTTTTGAGGGTTTGTCCCTTTTGGTATTTAGTCTAGCCAGGCCATGCGTTTCTTGGAATTTCTGTCCAGTAGGTCTTTTATCGTATGAAATGGGTCATCTGAGTTGCCAAGGAATACATTTTGGATACTGAAGAAAATTTATGAGCCACATTTCAAACATACACAAACACTGCTAAATAAACAGATGCTTTTTTAATATACGTATCTTTGTACATTCTTCTTGTTATCTTACCTCAGTTCTGCATAAACTTGTGACTACATACGAAAATTGCATTACAATAGTTAATGGGATTTCTTTAGGATATCAAGAATGTTTTGTAATGTAAGATACATAAATGTGTGTAAAAATCTTTGTGCTAGCTGTATCTTACCAAAGAAGAATCATAAGTCTTTCACTGGCCCTTTTCAATGCTGTAGGCTCTTGGGTTTTTTTACAATGACATTAAATCTTCAGAATCAGCATGTGTTTTTCTCTGTCACAATATGTATTGTTTCTACCCTTCATGTATGTTTCTGGTAATACTTTTGCCAAGCCAAATTCCCTTCTTTTTCCAACAAGTGTTTTATGCACGGCTTCATATTCTCTTACTTTAAAGCAAATAAAATATGTATAAATTTATGGAGATTCTAATTACAAGAACAGTAATTGCTACAAGGTTTGTTATAAAAAGTTTGTACTATGGAAAATTGTATGCATACTATCAGACCTGCATTTGTGTGAAATTGTACCTTATCTGTGCCACAATTGGTGGACTTGTTATGGCAAAGTTACCCTACCTGCACTGCTAGAAATGGAGCCCAGTCTTTGAAAGCAGTATTGATGCGAGCATAAGCAGTGATCATGCTGTTCTGATCTACCACAGGCAGCTGAATTAAAATTCATATTTCTTGGTTTCATTAAGTGGAAGATAAAATTGCAGTTTTGAAAACAGAGCACTTCTGGTATGTATTTTGTTGACTGTTTGTGATGTTGTTAAATATACCAGATGCTTTAGGAATTAAACTGAAAATTATCAAGCTTTCTTTTCTCCTTCACTTCTTATTAAGAATTGATCCATCCCTAACTATCCACTAATTTCAGTCCAATGCTCTTGAATCAAGTTTTGCCTTTGTTATCCTTTTTCCATTTTGTAGTGAAAAACTGACATCAATTGAACTGTTCCTTAGTTAAGTGTGAGCAAAATAAGGTATTCCATTTTTTTTTTTTAATTAATCTCTTCCTTTCTGGTTTAGAGACTTCAGAATTTCCTCCTTATTTTCAGACTATCATTGTAAACCATGTCCCAAACCCAGAGTTTTAGGTTAGATTACACGATCATGTTGGCATGTATTTGCCATAATTGCAGGATAGAAGAATCTGCCTGAAAGAAAATAAATTACTTAAATGATTTTGCCACAGTAAGATGAAGACTTTATTCATAGTAACTCAAGCTAACTTACATAAATTATAATGTACTTATAAATTCTTTTGAGAGTAGGATGAAATGTATTTTCAATAAGGAAGGTTATCAGTGGTCCTTTTTTCTTCCCCCCTCATCTTCCTTATTGACAGAATATACGCAACAGCTTGTTCCATCTAAAGAAGAAATTCTTTGCTTCATGAAATTTACCCTTCATGGTGAGATCTTCCTAGGGAACAAGTGTGCAAGATTCCTGTAACTTAAATTATCTTCTGCATCTTATGATACCTAAATTGAATTTGGTTATTATTTCACTTCTGTGTATTCATGTCATTTTTCATTAATTTTTGTCTGAATAAATCCTCTAAGATTAAGGAGATTAATACCAAAGTCATGATCCTTTTACTTTTACTGAATCAGCAAGCCAGACCTAAATTTGTCAAGCTTGATATGAAGGTCAAATCCATCGTAGAGTGCTGTTACTCCTCTTATTTTTAATTGAGCTGCAAAAGACTTGCAGGGAATCTGGGTTGCAGACTGAGATACAAAGTAAGTCAGTAACAGTCTACTTTTACATTTAACAAGGTTTCTTCCCACCAGGCTTCTTTCTTACGGACTTCTTTCCTTGCTTGCTAATTACCAATCAGACACAAAGTAACTTTATCAAATAATCCTGGTTATCAAAAACTGAATATATAATTTCTATTAAAAAGTATTTTGTGGTTTTGGAATCATTGGCATTTTCAAGTTTTAAAGTTAATAACACATTGACTTACGGGCTCTTGAAAATTCTTCCTGTTTTGTTGCTTGCTTTAAATGTTGTATGATAGGTTGTAAGACTTCATGAAGAAATAGAAGCATGTTTTTAAGTAATTTTAATGAAAAACACAAAAATATGATGTGTACGAGGGCACAGCTCTTTTGGTTGACTCACTCTGAAGTTAGTTCAAGTGGATCTGGTTATCTTTTGTCTGAGTTATGAAAAAGATTTCCTAGGAGGCAGAGAGCATGAAGTTGAGGATTAGAAAACCTCTAACGGGCAAAGACCCAAGAAACAATAATCTCAAAAGAAGGCTTTAACTAAAATTTCAGTTATTCGTATTAACAGTAAGTGGCACACATAGAAGTATGATCAAAATACACAAACACACAACTTCAGGGGAATTTTACCCTTTGTGTATGAGAATTGTATTTGAGATGTACTGCATTAAACTAAATTTTAGCCAAAAGACCTATATGACTAAGGATCACATCTTTAAATTCAGCATATGTATATCAAAGGGTGAATTCCAGGTTTACACGTTTGTAGCCAGTTTTTGACTGCCATTTTCATGCATGTTCAAGAACTCTTCTCAGTTTTTTGCTTGCTTTCGGTGGGCAATTACACTGATCATGGGGTAAGTGTCACCAGGAATGTTGTTTTTTATAAGGAACCAGATGGTTTTGTACTTCAAATTATGTATCTAGAGGCTAAATGTTAGCAAAAGAAGAGGCTAAATGTTAGCAAAAGAAGATGTTATGTTGTTTACAGATAGTTTTGAATAAATGCATGTATCCAAAGTGTTGACTAGCGCATTATTTTGATAAGGCGTTGGTCTTGAATTAAGAATGGGATTTTTAATTAGTAGAAGAGATTGACATGATAGGGGCAAATAGTAAGCTTGGTCATCATGTGTGGTAGTTTATTCATTAATTTCTGTTCTCAGTTCATCTGATATGCTGCATGAGATTTTATTTCATTCATGCAGCTATTTAATCATCCCTAAATGTGTGTGTATGCATTTATTTGTTTTGGTCATTCTGGAAGATGGCTTTTTCTTTCTTTATCTTGCTGTCTTGGTTTTGAAAGACAGGTGCCTGCCAAGGAAGGCAGGAGCTTCTCTTGGAATAGAAAATGTAAACCCACTCCCTCCAAATTATTACAAGGGGCTCTCAGGCAAAAAATATGAGGATAGGAATAACAGTTCTTTAATATGTATAAACAAAATAAACTAAAACAAACAACAAAAAACCCAACAAACTACAACCTAATAGGAAAATTAGAAAATGCAGTATTAAACAAAGAAACAAACCCTGACAGTTAGAATACNATTCTATGAGTCATGGGGTGGGTCTACATAATGGCCCATTAAACAGGAATGGCTCCCGGAGGGATTTATCTATGACTCATAAGGCAAGGTGTTAATGGCCCATTAACAGGAGATGGTCCGGGGGAGGAGATAAGGAAAACACTGCCCCTCCTAATTTTAACAGTTCATGAAGATGGAGATAGAATACAGACCTTCTGGAATATGTTACATTGTAACCTAGGACACTTGCTGGCACATGTCATACTCTGTTAATTATTATATCTGACATATCATCTGGAAAACAGCAAGAAACACCCCATCTCTGAATGGTATCAATTATGTTTGATTCTTTTCCCTGGTACTCTTTAAATACAATGTAGAAAGGGTTTAAATGTTGTTTAAATGCAATGTGGAAATTAGGATAAAAAGGAAATAAGATATTTTATTGTAGAAATACATAAATAAATGTTTTATATGTAGATATATCATTACCAATTTCTTTTATTAGAAAGTGCTACATTTATAAACTTAATAGAAAACTTGAGTTGCTAAACTAAAGAGATATTTAGTTTGGAATCAGAAACTTTTTCTGTATAGCTGTCAGCAGTCATCTAGAAACCCTGATAACAGCAAATTCATTTAGATTTACAGTTCACCAGGCAATATATCCTGAAATTTCTTGAAACTGTTTTCTCCAAAAATGTTTTCTGTATATCATTTGCAATAGACATCCAGGGGGTTTGTTCTTCTGTTTGTTACCAGGTATAACAATTGTGTAAATATGTGTACATGTATACTAAATCAATATGTACAATGTCTAAATGCTATTCAAGAAGAAGAAAACAATGTGAAAGTATGGTGTTAATCAATTTTTCAGTTCAGCTTTTGTCCCATTAAATTATTAATGAATCATTTATTCATTAATAGTGTAATGGTGACACGGTCCTCTGGAGCCTGGCTAGCTCTGGATTCTCCCAAGAACACTCTCTGGCTAGGCTGTGTCGAGTGTGTGGGGAACTGCTGCGGTCAGTGGGGTGCCAGCAGCAAGACCTTAGAGCCACTGCTCTGTAGAGGAGGCCAGCAGTCAGGGAGAAGGTGAAGAGGCAAGACAAGGCTCAAATGTCTTGGAGATTCAAAGGCTTATTACCAGCAAAGGGGCCAGGACGAAAGAGCCCCAAGCACTCCTGTGCAAGGGGTTATAAACTGTCAAAAATCGAGGGGAGGGGATAATACGGCAACCAATCGGGTATGCAGAGGGGTGGAGAAAGGGAGGAGCGAGAGGCTTACATAATATAACGGGGACCAATGGAGATAAGGGGAAGAGACAAGGGGTCATATGGGCCAATGGGGCGTCGAGGGTTAGGGGATTTCCATAGCGGTGGACACCCCAGTGATTGGCCCATGTGGGGATTGACAGGGAAGGGTCTGGAAAGAGGGGCAGGGTTTAGGTGGTGGATGGGAAAGGACTGAAATAAGGGAAGGAGACACTTTGAGGGACACAGGGGAGAAACAATTAGGGAAAAACTCAGGGGAAGAACAAGGACAAACCATTAAAGTGCAACTGAAGATAAAATAATGGGCTGCAACATAATGAGACAGTGAAAACTCTACAGTGAAGACACTGTTAAAGAAAGACAAAGAAGGATAGTTCTTGACTCATCCATATATCACTTTGTTGAATAAAAAAGAGTTCTTTCCTGATTGACAAGATAGTCTCTGTTTAAAATTGAAATGATTTTTTCCCTATTGCATAATGAATAACTTAATTTGTGGCTGCTTCAGCCTACAAAAGAGGAAAACTGAATTTTTCTATAAATTGTACGTGTTTAGTTTTGAACAAATAATCACAGAATATTAATACACATTTCAACTGCTACAAGAAAAATCTTCACAAAAGGAGGTTATCTGGTTAAAGGAATTTCAACAGTTTTCATCAGAGTTTTTATTTCTGTTATCCGGCTTTCCCTGTCTCCATAGAAAAATATAATCGAGACAAAAAATATTTTGACTCATTCTCTGCCCAGTACAGTGTTGTGCTTTTCATTTCAGCAAGTAGCAAATCATTCTACTGCTGAGAAAGCAGTACAACTGTAATGTTTTATGGGAGTGTATTGCTTGGTATTTTATCTCCAAAAAGACAGTAAATCATGAAACCAAACTAAATTTGTTTAACCAAATGTATTTCCTTATTCAGAGGAGGAACCAGCTCCAAACAGTGTTGTTGAAGAATATCTTCAGGAGAAGCAAAAATATGAAGCCAAGCGCAAGCAGCAGCCAAAGAAAGGAGTTTCCCGTGAAGATCAGGTAATAGTATGATAGCCTGGGCAACAAAAATCCAGATAATGAATTATGTTCATTTTTTAATATGTTTATCTCTTCATTTGTATAAAAGCAAAGTTTTAAAATCTGTTGTTTCATTTTCCATTAAAATAAAGTTATTTATAAAAATAAATATTTTAGTTACCCAAGTAGACAGGTAAGTGAATTTTCAATGTGTGTTTGAAAGGGCTCCTGGTTTAGTTACTAAAATCTTCTGAAAGGAAATACTAGTCATGAAGAGGTGTCCTTCATTACATTTGTGAGAGTCTGCATTTCTTCACTTTATGCTTTCCTCACCATAAGATAGCAATGTGACAGAAGTTTACATATTTGGCAGTTTTTCTAGCTAGAGTTTTTAGCATTTTAAATTACAGTTTAAAAATATGAAATTCATCAATACTTCTTGTTGTGAAATTAAAGATTTAAGATTAAAGATTTAGATTAAAGCTAATTTATAAGCTCTGTAAAAAGAGAAGCTGTTTTAAATATAATGAAAATTATTATTCAAAATTAGTTAGCATATATGTAGTCTTTAATAGGCTGATATAAGCAAAGTCAGGTTTGCTTTACAAAAGTATTTGCTTTTTCTAAAATAGGAAAGTCTGAAATGGTTAAATATATGAAATTGCCTATGGGGTGGAAATACCATCAACATAAAATCTGTGCTGTACATCAAACACATCGGTTTGTAAGTTCATGTCAGTTCAGCTACAAAGATGTTCCTGTTCACATGATGAATCTAGAAGAGATTGGAAACTTCAAGCTTAATAACTTCAAAGCAGCATTTGGTAAAACTTTATATATGCAGCAAGCTGATTTAGCCCT
Organism: Bombycilla garrulus; assembly: GCA_013400315.1. Taxonomy (NCBI): domain Eukaryota; kingdom Metazoa; phylum Chordata; class Aves; order Passeriformes; family Bombycillidae; genus Bombycilla; species Bombycilla garrulus. The sequence goes on from VXBU01017251.1 coordinate 6,734, forward strand.
AAACTAAGAAGTTTATGGAAACTTTGTACATTCAAAATCCCATTATCTTTGAATTAAAGAGTACTAAAGCTCTGTTGGCAGTGTGGATTGAGGGATTTGAAACGATGTCTAATGGATTTATATCAGCCATGTCCTAGACATCACCAGAAAACAAGATGAGATGATAGGGTTATATATTCTAGTAGATCTTAATTTTTATTTAAGTAACCCCGCTGGCAACTATTCAACACTAATTAATCAAGTTCTTTGTATTCCATTTCCCTTGTGGAGAGCCTCTTCAAGTCTCACACCCCTTGTAACTGATCCTACAGCACAATTCCATTTTCCATCTTCAGTGCAATAGTTAAGGAAGAGTAAGAAAAGGTACGTTTCCCTGAAATACTAGCTAATGAAAGTCCTAGCCTTCCTATTCTACAAGGGTCAAATTATGAAATTATTTGAAGTACAGTATAGCATCTAGTGACTCACTGAAAAAATGCCTACTATGATATTTCAAAATTATTTCTGTCATCATGCCTATTCACAGGAATGCTTTCACCACAGAAAATTAGACAAGACACAAGGAATTTGGCATTTTTTGGTCACAGTTTCATATTAAAAGGATCAGTTTGTTTCCTTCTGATGACCTAGGCGATGGTGTTGCAAGTACAATGTTTGTTTGCAGTAGTATCGAAAGCTGTAGAACTAGAATTCTAGATTTGCAGGCCCAAATATCCTCAAAACTTTCCTCTCTCCCATCTTAAACAGAAGATCAGACAGAAAATAAAGAAAGTAAATGCAAAAAAAAAAAAAAAAAAACCTCTAAAATTTGCCCTGGCAGTGCTAAAATATATTTTTGAAAGAATTCAAAAGCCAGGAAACTCCTCAACTTAAGATTGCTCCCAGAAGGATATTTGATTCCAGTGAACATTTCTGGTATTTCCTATTTCTGTTTTCTATTATTGTTTAGTTTTTATTATTTTAAATTTGAAAAACTTGACCAAATAAAACTACACAGCTATACAGAGGTGTTTTACAGCATAGGTTGCCAATCTATCACCTACAAATCAAACGTAGCCTGCCACATAAATTCAGTTAGGCACTTACTCCCTGATGCTTTTGTTTTCATTAATGTCTCAAATATCAGGGAAAAAAAATTAAAAAAAGCTGTGGGCTGTGTAGATTATTCATATACTCTTCACTTTTTTTTTAAGCGCCCCTCCTCTACCATCACAAGACTCAGACATACAACTTTTGTATAGTCAAACTCCCATTTGAGATGATCAGAAACAAGAACTATGGTATGATCTTCAGATGTCATCTGAGATTTGATTACTTCGTTGTCCCTAAAAGATCAGGCAACTCCATTTGAGAATAAAATAGCAGACTTAAATAAGTATGACGTTTATGTATGCAGCATAAGAACCTGTATCTGCAGAATTAGTTAAGCTGGTTCGTTTTATTTGAGACAAAAACTTAGAATTTTTTCAATGTCCACACAAAATTTAAAAGATCATCAATGTAAAATATGAGTTGAAGTAAACTGTAAATATCAGTTAAGCTGGGTCTTCAAGGCTTGAATGGTTTGTACTTTATACAGTGGATTACTTTATAAGAGGACCGTAGCAGTTCCAAAAAGTAAAATTCATTGTCAGCAGTGATCCTTAATCAGCTGTTTTATTCTGTAAGTAGCTACAAGTATTTTTTCCTAAAATATGCATTTTTATTTCACTAGATGGTGAGGGAAGTGCTTTTTCACACCTGACAGGCCCCTCTCTGCTTACTCATACTGTCTGAGCATTGCCTGCCCACTCACTCCATGGGTGCTCCCCATGCAGTCCCGCTGTCATCACCTCTCTCTCTCTCAATTGCCTCTCTAAAGTGTGTCTTCCGAATTCATATGAAAGATCACTCTCATTGTACTTTTTCTCAAAATAATGAAGATGTGGTAGATGCCTATTGGTGTGTGGAAATATACAGCTTCTCTAAAACCATGTGTTTAATTTCAGACGCTGGCATTGTTGGACCGATTTAAAACAAAGTTAACCCAGGCGATTGAAGAAACTCCTGAAAATGAGCTTTCTGAACCTGATGTAGATAATGACGAAGGATGGTGAGGTTTTTTTTTGTTTGGATTTCTGTGTTTATCAATAGAAATCCTGCTATACTAACAGTCTTGCTGGTAAGCATTCATTTTACTAGCAGAAAACACCAAATGTGAAGGCAGCTGCTTCATTACAAGTCAACTAAAAGGTACTGGTTTAGCACTCTAAAAAATAAGGTATGAGAGTAGATGACATTTAGCATTCTGTAGTTTTAAATCCTTCTAAAACTGCATGTTGAGGGTGCTAAGTATTTTTAAAGGATGGATGAGATGAAAACAGACTGATTCATCTGAAGTTTAGGGTTACCCCAAGGCAGTGGGTAATTACTGAAGTTAATAAAGACTGCAGAAGTTACTGCTTCAATGCCTTCCAGTCAAGGAACTGGCATGTACCCTGTTGACTGATGTACGTCTTTCATGCAAACTACCTATCTTAGGTAATAAAGGGGATAAAAATCAATGTGACTTGAAGTTCAATCTTGCAAGTCTAGGCTGCATGCTATTAAATGCTCATAAAAGTATGCATAATGCAAAAATGCATAAAATTCCTGGAAAAAAAAGAAAGTCCTAGCAAAAAAAGTTTTGTAAGGATATGTTATCTCCATTTTTAAGGCAAACACTGTAGCTGGTCCAACAAAATTGTCTGTCTTCTACCTACAGTTTCTTCCATAATTTTGTGCATAAGTCACTGGAGTTTGTTCTAGGTTACAGTGTAAAATATGCCAGAAGGTCTGTATTCTATCTCCATCTTCATGAACTGTTGAAACCAGGAGGGGCAGTGTTTTTCTTTGCCTCCTCCCCCGGACTATCTCCTGTTAATGAACCATCAACACCTTGCCCTATGAGTCATAGATAACTCCCTCCGGGAGCCATTCCTGTTTAATGGGTCATTAAGGACCATTAGACTCATAGAATGACATCAGCCCATTGTGATATGCTCTGCCCTGGGGGGAGGAGCCAAGCATTCCCACCTGGATATAATCTGGGTATTTGGACAGAACAGGCATCTGCCTTCTACTGGATTCCCAGAGAAGCAGCCTTCTTTCCCACTGGATTTCCCAGAGGAAGGACCAGATCCTTCTACATCACCACTGGACCATTGGAGGAGAACTCCACCCTTCTATAGGATCTCTGCTTCAACAGAACCATCTGTCACTCCAGGAGGACTACTGGAGCCACCATTCAAACCTGACTGCTACCAACACCCTGACTGACAGGGTGTCAGGTTGTATTTCAACTGTCAGGTTTTGTTTTTGTAATACTGCATCTTGGTCTAATTTTCCTATTAGGTTGTAGTTTGTTAGGTTTTGTTTTTGTTTATTTTGTTTATACATATTGAAGAACTGTTATTCCTATCCTCATATCTTTGCCTGAGAGCCCTTTAATTTTTAGAAATTACAATAATTTGGAGGGAGGGGGTTTACATTTTCTATTCCAAGAGAACCTCCTGCCTTGCTTGGCAGGCACCTGTCTTCCAAAACCAAGACAGAGTTACAGCAAAATTACAAGTACAATAGAAACTTTAACAAAGTTCTTGGCAAACGTTTTAAGACAACAGTATTAAGATACAGTATTTCTGTATCTCAGATAACTCAAAATTATTTTGTTGCTTCTCCACAGTATTTTCTTCCTTTAATTATATATTTTCCTACCTCAGGCTCTTTGAGGATGAGAGATAATATACAATATAAATTTCAAGATCCTTGGATTTCACTGATATTTTGAGATCCTTCTGAGCTACCAAAGTGCTTCTAAGTCCTCCAAGAATTGTAGAACACCTCTTTCATTTGGAAGGGACGTACAACAATCATCCAGTCCAACTGCGTGACAGCTTGAGGGCTGGCCAAAAGCTATAGCATGTTGTTAAGGCCATTGTCCAAATGCCTCTTGAACACTGACAGACTGGAGGCATTGACCTCCTCGCTGGGAAGCCTGGTCCAGTGTTTGACCACCCTCTTGGTAAAGAAATAATTCCAAATATCTGGTCAAAACCTCCCATGTCCAGTGTAAGATTCCCTTACTGGCCTTTTAATGAACTTTATACGAAACTTGATCTTCATGTCAAATATTTTATTGTCACAGTAATACAACAAATATAAAGTCTTTTAAATACTTTTATAGAGTTCAAACATATCTTTCCTATTTCTTTCTGAATAACTACTGATATCTAATTGTCAGTAATGCTATCCACTGTCATTCCTACTGAATGAAAAAATGTTGTCATTTCAGATTATGAAGTTGTATTTTTGTTCAGAAAACAATATTAAATTCAAAATTACACTAAAACAAATACTTGGAATAATATGAAATTACATAATAGACTAATAATTAATGTCATCTTAATTTTGCAGCTCAGTAAGTGTTCATGTTAACTTTACGTACAGATGAGACAGTCTGTTTCCAATTGAGGCCAAATAAATTGTAAAATATATGTTATACAAATTGGCTGTAAACAACATTAACAAAGCAATGAAATCTTCTGAAAGCTATTAAGTATTGTGTGAAGCACTTTGAAAGTTAAATTACGTATTTTGGATTAAGTTTTTACATTTTCAGTACCTTTGCTATATAGGAATATTTGAGATAACTATAGTGACTTTATATTTTAAAATTCTTTCTTAATTTGAATCTACTTACCAAAATACAATAATTTTACTTTATTTGATTTTTATGAAATACAGTTAGTGTCTGGCATATGCATACATGATACATACAAACTACATGATTCCTCCAGGCCATTTTTGTAGGTCATGGTTGCTGGTTTTATGGGAAGGAAAGGCCTGCCAGTACACTTTGCTCTACTGTCAGAGTGTGTTATCTGAGGTAAAATGATTGCCTCTGAGACATTTTTATGTGTCCATGAGTGGCCACACATTGAGGTACAATTTTCATTCTCTGTCAAGATAAAAACCATTACCAATTCGTTATGTTCTCTTTTGTTTGGCAAACTTCTCTCTGCATATTTGGCTGAGCTGCTGTATTGGCAAAGCGCATAGCAGATATCTGGGCACTTGTCAGCAGCATTCTAATTTTTTGTGCAATAAAAAATGAAGAAATATGACTCTATTGTAAACAGTGTGTATGATGTTTGATAATTATTACCAGATTTTACTGTCTAAGAGCGCATATGAGGAAATGTTGTGAGGAGTGTTGAAGAGAAATGCAGTCTTAATGTGGGATATCGGAACCTTTGCTGAGACATTTTATTGCAACCTCTACTGCTCTGTGAGAATGATAATCTGTATTTGTCTGCAGAAATCAAATCCAATTTCCCTTACAGAATTCCAAATTATCATAATAAAGATGGGATCCGCTTAAAGAAGGGGTCAAAGAATAAAGATATCTGACAGTTAGTAAGTGGACACAATTTTATAGCATCTGGGTACCTTAGAAAGACATTCTTCATCTGAGTTCTTCCAGGCTTTATTTTCCTTGTGGCTTCGTGTTGAGACCTAGTGCTTGTGCCTTCCTCTTAATGATTTGTTAGATGTCCTCACTACTATTTGATCACTAGTTGTTCTCAATTTGCTTAAAATCCAAATAAGGAAGACTCAGATGGGCTACTAGATTCTTATCTTTCTTAAAGGTTGTATAGAGTGCTGCAGAGGTAGGTAAAAATTATCTGGCAGAACTCGGTTACATTCTTGGCTTAAAATCTTAACCAAGAAGACTTTTCCCAAAAATGTAGGTGGGGTCAGTCACAGTGGCAGTGAGGTGTCATTTGCTTAGAGACTAATGTTGTGAAACCAAATATATCACTACAGAAGACCCAGCTGTAATAGTTTATCTGCTTGATTCTTGCCACTTGGATTACTCTATAGGCCTGAATTTGAAAGAGAAAATACTGCACAGGCTACACTTATTCAGAACGCTACTGCTACTCATCCTGCTCAGGACTTACTGTAACACATATGGTTGCATGCATGTGATACTCATTCAGGCAGTAGTGACACTTCAGGGTTCTGATGAAAATAGAAATAGTTGCAACTGTAGTCAAACACAGATTTCATTCTAGAAGGTATTACAGCAGCTTCAGATAATGAAACTAATGATGCAGATCCTGTGAAAATGACAAAATATTTTTCATAGGGAGAATCCAGCAATGGGATTAAAAAATGCAGATACAATCAAGTACATTCAAAAATTGTTTAAGTTAATCTGTGCAAAATATTCTTCTTCAAATAGGATAAGAATGATACTTACTACTGTAAAACACCCTTCAATCAGGTAATTCTGAGAGTTTCAAGTGCTTCTTTCAAAATGTGAAATCTGAGACTAGATACAGCACTCAGCTAAGTCTTTGTCTGTGTTGAGTGGAAGGATTACTTTTTTGTTGCTGTTTTTTTCATGCCTGGTTTCCAATCCGTTCTAAGCCACAAGTCCATTCCTATTGAATGGCTCCCTAACTTAGTTCTGTACCCATAATGTTGATCATTCTTACTGGAATTTAGCCATGGCACTTTTTAAATTGTATCCCATTTTTCATACTGCTACTCCTGTTTGCTAAAATCGTATGAAGTTCTAAATACTCCAATAAACATTCAGAACTTCAAATTATACATATATTCTGTAATTATATTCTTCTATGGTCATAAGTGGAAATGAACTAAGCAACCATTACCACATTAAGCTTTTCATTTTGACATTGAACTTTGGCTGTCTACTCCTAAAAACAGGGCTCTCCAGCTAATTTTTAGGAATCTTACATGCTTGTGAAATTTAAGAAATATATCTGCACTTTCCTGTGTGGAAAGTGGTTTTTGTGGAAGGAACAGATTCTCTGCTATAAAAATAAACTTCATGCCCTTAACCAAAATTCTGGACTTACATTCTTCTCTCTCTGATTTTTTAATACAAGTGGAGGCTTCCTGAAATTGCAAGATTTATTGTCATACTGAAGTATGTTTAGTGCTATGTCAGCTTTGGAGTTGGTGGAATTTTCTGTAGTAAGAAAGCCACCACATTGCTTTTTGAAAACTCACCTGGTTGTCAAGTAGGTTTAGCATACATCTNCAGGATCTCCATTATTTATACCATGTCACAGACAAAATGCAAAAAAAGATTCAGGAATCAACTCCAGTACCATTCTTGAATGTAAAACTTAATTGTCCTTATCTGGTAAATGAAAACTCAAAATGATCGTCACTCCATACCACTAAAATACCACACATTGCACACAAAACCAGTCAGGTTTACAGAACTTTATAAGACATGGAAAACACATGGGTTAGGAAATCATGATGGGGTTTTGTTTGGTTTTTTTTTTTTGATTGATTGAAAAGACATGCTCATTCATTCACTTCTTAGGACTGATGTCCTTGAGTGTCTTTATGAGTGACAAGGCACTGGGACCGAGTGCACCCTTGGTACATTTGCAGGTGACAGGAAGCTGAGCAGTGCAGGTGACACTACAGAAAAATGGGATGCCATCCAGGGGCACCAGGACATATTTGAGAAGCGGGTTCATGTGAAGCTCATAAAGTTCATCTAGGCCAAGGTGATGCATCTGAGCCAGGGCAATCCCAGAAAAGAGCACAGACTGGGACCAGCCCTGTCCAGAAGGACTTGACCCAGCTGGACCTGGCTGGACATGACCCAGCCATGGGCACTCACAGCCCAGAGAGCCAAACGTATCCTGGGCTGCATCCAAAGAAGCATGGGCAGCAGGGGCAGGGAGGGGATACTGCCCCTCTGCTCTGCTCTGCTCTGCTCTGCTCTGCTCTGCTCTGCTCTGCTCTGCTCTGCTCTGGTGAGACCCCACTTGCAGTGCTGCATCAGCTCTGGGGTCCCAGCACAGGAATGACATGGACTTTTTTTGAGCTGTTACAGAGAATGAGCAAAAAGATGTTTGAAGGTTGGAATATCTCGCCTGTGAATTAAGGCTGAGAGAGCTAGGTTTGTTCAGGCTAGGTAAGAGAAGGCTCTGGAGAGACGTGGTAGATATTTCAGTAATTAAAGAGTGATTAAAAGGGCAAGAACTACTTTTTACTTGGGCAGATAGGGACAGGATGAGGAGTGATGATTTTAAATTAAAAGAGGAGAGATTTAAGTTAGATGCTAGGAATAAATTCTTTACCCAGAGGGTAGAGGCACTAGAACAGGTTGCCCCGACGCGTGGCAGATGACCAGTGGCAGTGGGGGTTGGACTAGGTCACCTTTAAAGGTCCCTTCCAACCCACACCATTCTGTGATTCCATAATACGAACATTTAATTGAGGCAATATACTGTTCCTGCTTGAAAACTATTTCCATACTGGTAATCTGAGTTTTGATAAATATGGTTTTACATTATTATTTCTTCAGTTTTGACTTCATAGAAGATGCCAAATTCATCCTGTTGGACCTTCAGTATTCAGAAACTGAAATATTAACATGTGAAAATTGTTCCTTACCAGATGAACACAATTATGTGAAGTGCATTAAAATTGCTGCCACCATGGAATCAGCCAAAATTTGTACCATCCTTAGTGGAAGGATTTGGTTTGTTATTAATCCCATCAGTTCACAAGTCAGGGCTGCAAGTAGACCCCTGGTTGTTTTTAGAGTATGTGTTAGAGTGAAGCCCAGTAATTTTTCCTTCATTCTGCACCTGGCTGGAAGTTTAGGATTTCTTCAGGATTCAGATCTCATCACTGGCCTTTATCTGCTCTCAGTAATGCACTCTGCAGCCATTCAGAATTTGACTGAGACTGTCAGCATGCTACATAGTTCCTTTAATTAATAGCACGTGATGCCAGTGATGCTTCATAAGTGAACCACTGCAGTACTTCTTGGGTGGAATGTAAGGTGTTATATGTGAAACAAAAAGCTTCTTAATCTTTAGAAGAGACCAGTTTTTTCTTTCCCTGTGGAGTGCTGTCACAGCTGTAACTAAGTGACAAATGTAAATAAGTCACTTAAGTATTTTTGGAAGTATGTCTAGACTCTGAAATTTAGTTTTTCTTTTTATTTGAAATAACATATATCTATTCAGCTTTCAGATATATTGTGGGACAAGAAAGAATGAGTAAATTAGGAATTTGGAATGAGATGGTAGTTTTTTACATGGTTTTTCAGTGTAAAATTCTTTTAGTTACTTACCTTTGTTGAGTCTAAACTATTCTAATTTTTGGTTAATTTGAGGTATAGGAAAAATAGACTTTTTTAAATCAAAGTGAAAAAGTCAGCACCTGAAAATATCTTCCAATTTGCACGAAAGATTGTTGTGAGAACTGTGACAGTAAAGGCCTTCTATTTTAGACAAAAAGGTATTTCATATCTTGTTTAATGGATGGTTTCATATCCATGTTGTGTAATTACTAGTGTTGTCAAAACTATTGTCCTCTACATTATTTGTAAAAACCTTCCTGTGAGATAATGAGGATTATAACCAATTCAAGTGAATACTTTAGTGCAGTGTTTAAAATCTTGTTTGTCTTAGAAAGCTTTTAAACATATCTTCTTGGTCATTAAATATTTTGATTTGCACAGTGATGCATAGATCAGATACATATATCAGATCACCTGATTTTAGCAGAAATTCAAGGGAAAAGGTCTGTTTTTATTAGTTTATTGGTTCTGTTCACAAAAATAAACTTACAGAAGTTCAGTGCTAACCATTTAAAGTGCAACTTGGTTTATATAAGTCAGATACTGTAATATGTTCCTAATTCTGAATTTTGAAAAACTGTCAGAGGCCACTTAAATATTGTGGGAACATTGGGTGCTAATGCTGAGCTCTTTTTGCCAGGACAATAATTGCAATTTGAATGTACAATTTTTTTACCCAGTTTGTGGAGATAATTTTATTTTACTCCAGAACTAAAAAAAAAA
>VXBU01017251.1:22885-34175 GCA_013400315.1 Bombycilla garrulus
TTGTGGCCTTGGCTTTCATTTTGCCTTCTTTCTACTCTTGTTCTTTTGCCTTAATTCAAAATTTAGGCTTCTTTTTAATTGTCATCTGACAATTTTCTTCACTTGATTTTGATCAGTCTCTCTCTGATTTTGTTTCTTATTCTTATATTTTTTTAGTCTTTTCCTCCCTTAATTTTTTTTTTTTTAATGTAGTCTCTTAACTGTCTCTCAGTGTTTCTCAGATGTCTCTCCTCTTCCTCTGCCACCCACTGCTCTGCTGGTAGTGGAGAGAGTGCCAGTGAGTTCATTCTTCCAGAAAGGCCTAATTTTTTCTTTTTTTTCCCTTGGGAGAGAAATCTCCTTTGCTTTTATCTGTTGATTCTCATCTGTTTTCTCATCTGTTCACTTGAGTGACTTTTCTGTCCACTGCCTAGGTATCTTGAGGATGATGGAAGGAAGTACTAGAATGTTTCCTGTGTTAATGATTGGTGCTTACACTTCAATATTTACTGTATTTGAAGGAAAATGAGCATCAAGTAGAACATAATTTACAGAAAGATGTAGTGTTTGAGTATCTATAATTGTTTTTGTTTTAAATATGGGATGCATTGTGAAATTGAGAAAAATAGAAAGCCTGTTACTTGTAATCCATGTTCAACTCAGAAACAAATGGTACTACTAGGAGTTATGGTTCATATTGGTTCCTTTTTTTTAGACAGTCTATATAATGCAGGAGGCAGCATTGAATTTCTTCACACAGATACTTACTCATTCTGTGTTCGTTATCAGCAATCTGATGGAAAGAACCAATAATTATAAAACACAACTATAATGCTCAAAATGATGATACTCTATGTTTTATAGCGGTATGATTAGTTGCTTTATTTATTTTGTATGCATTTAGTGCAAAAAGAAGGAGTATGGCACCAACTGCAGTGTTTTATGCAGGCACATCCTAAGTTCAGGCACCTGCCTAAAGTTCAGGCACCTGCTGAAGAATTTACTGTTGCTCTGCCAGGAGCTACTACCCTTACAACACAGTTGGCAGGATGTAACTTGGTCACGCTTGTTGATTCCTGTTTAAAATAATAATAATGTCCCAGGTTTCTTTGCAGGTACCAGGAGGTTTGCAAGGAAAGTTGAAGGGGGCAGTAGGCAGGTGGTAGCAGACAACGGCTATATCAGTTTGAAAAATTAAGTGTGCACTTTCATTTTAGTTAGTATAAAAATCACTGATGCGTGAGTGTACCTAGAATTTTCAGCTTCATCAGTAGAGCAAAAGCATAGTGCTTCCTTACTCTTGCCAAGATTCAAAATTATTCAGTTCACTGGTTGCCACTTCATTTTCTCCCAGAAGGGGTTCTGGAAAGGCCAAAGGTGTTGGTCTACGGGGCTTCTCTTTATGCTACACTTAACATTACTACCATGTGTCAGCAGCTGGTATATGGTTCATATCCAGTGCATGGCTCACATGTCTCAAAAGCAGCAGGATTACAGTATATCCTATTTTTCATTCAAGTACCATCTCACTGGAGTAGTTCAAAAGAGCTTGATCTGTTTGTTGACCTGAGAATATCACGTACCTTTGAAATCCTATGCTGTCTATGAAACTGTCTTAAATTAATTTGTGTATTTCAGTCTAACATTTGAAGACATTCCATTTTTGGAATACGGAAGAGGGCCAGCTGCTGAGGGTTCTTCAGTTACATGAAAGGAAAGAAATGCAGGGAAGCTTCTCCCCCCATTACATGGGATAGGACCATGGTCAAACTGTAGGATGCTGTCATCTTGTCAGGGTACAAATGAACCACTTCAGTAATAAATCCATGTGAAGATTGCTCATTTGTTTCTTTTAAGAAAATAATTTTGTGATTATGTCTTCTTTTAAAGGAGGACAACAACTTGCACAACTAGGTACTTCAAGCCCTGAGTCATCAATTTCGGCAAGCTGTTTTATTTTACAAATTTTTATCAAAATACTAAGCTGCAAAACTGAGTTTTTGTTTTCTTTTGAGTTTTGCTTGGTAAAACTGACTACCTCTCATCCTTTAAATTTTGAAGAAAAGTGGACTTCAAAATTCAATGTCTTTCTTATATAAAATGAGCTGTTAACAATCAGTAATAAGTTAGCGGGTTCCTGAAAACCAGAGATTCACAGATAAAGTTACTCCTTTCAGCACAGTGTCTGCAGAAACACAACTGGGCAGCCAGCTCCTCACCAAACCCAGGAGTATGCAGAAGGGAAGACAGCTATAAATTGAACAAGGAAAGACTTATGAAACTTGTATTTGTGGAACTACGCCCTAACTCTGCCCTTGAAAAATTTTGCAAATGCAAACTTCAGTTGGAGGAGCTTGAGTAAGATTAGTTTAAATTCAAATGCTTGTCACAGAAATAATTATTAAATGCTTTCTATGTTCCTTAAAAAAAAACAAACCACGAAACATTTTAATTGCTTTCAGAAAGCAGTATTCACTGTGATTCACCGTTCATATAGATGCAGAACAGGTCTACCTGGGAAGATGTGACTTGCTAAAATAAGCTTAAGTTCACGGAAGGAAAATATTTCTTAAAATCTCCACTGCATTCTCTGTTTATTTTGCTTTACCTCTGAGATGCTGCATCTAAAATTGATTCTGGGAATATCAAAATGTTTTTTAATATTGGCTTATTTTTAATCACAGCTGGAAATGTCTTAGTGGAAAGTTATGAATAAGAGTCAGAGACTATGACTTCTTTCAGCTCTTGGGGAGAAGTAAATATTGCTTAGTCTGAATCTACTGCATCTAATTTGGAAACTACTTGGGGCACTGTATGGCCTGACCCAAGAATTAGAGATATATTTAATTTTAATTCCTATTAATTGTATCCTGCATGTTATGTTCTGTGCTGTAGTATTCTTGGAAAACCTGAGTTGGTGAAAGGACTCTGACTACACTTTTACTTACACTCCTATAGCCCACTTTAAAACTATGCGCCAAGGAATAACTGCATCTCTTGGGCCTGTACTTTATTCAGCTAGGACACAGGGATTTGATATGTGTACTCATCTTTAATTGAGAAGAATATGACAAATGCAGAAGGCATGTTAGCTAAAATAAATTACTTCAGTCCCTCCACTGTGAGACAATGTTTTTATAATTAAACTACAAATATGCAACCATGAGTCACTCTAATGGTACTCTGATGATTATGTTATTCTGAATTTTAGAGATGACTAAAAAAAAATAAGTTTGGGTGTTAGTAGTGTGAACAGGGTTATAAACTATCTAAGTTTTTCACACTGGAAACACCTCTCCAAGTATTTATGAAACACGTCTGTCAAGAATCAGTTGTGATGAAAATTCTCAATTTTTGTTTTTAGCAGTTTTCTAAAGCATTCAAGCAGATAGTCTATATGGTCTATAGCTTTGATTTTTTTTTTCTGGTTTCTTTAATACTACTATATTGTAATCTGCAGTAACTGACCTGGTTCTCCCTCCCTTTCTTTATACATGGAGATTTGCACTAAAGCTCTTTGAAAAATTTTCAGTTCAACATGTCTTATATGTCGCAAGAGATCAATGAAGTTTTGGCCACAGAACTTTTCCTTTTGAAACTTGCACATTTTTCCTGGATTTTCTGTCACAAAGACTGTTGACAAAGACATGCTATAGAGATTGATATGCTTAGATTCACATCAATATAGTCCTCAAGTTGTCCTTTTGAAGTTAAAGATGTTTTTGAAATTGAGCACACAAAAATTCAAAGGCTAAGTGTGGCTTTTGCCTAGATATACGAGTTTGTCCTGGCAAAATAATTTACCATGTTTCTGGGCAACCTGCTCCAGTGTTTCACCACCCTTGTTTTAAAAAAGGTATTTCTTACCTCATCTGAATCTGCACTCTTTTGTTTAAAACCTTTACCCTTTGTCCTGTAACAACAGGCCCTACTAAAAGGTCTGTCACCATCTGACCTAGTAAGTCCTATTGTGTACTGAAAGTGCAGTAAGATCTCCTGAGAGCCTTCTCTTCTCCAGGCTGAACAGTCCCAGCTCTCACCCTGTCCTCACAGGAGAGCTGCTCCATCCCTCTGATCATCTTGGTGGCCTCCTCTGGATACCTTCCAACAGGTCCATGTCCTTCCTGTGCTGGAACCCCAGAGCTGATGCAGCACTGCAGGTGGGGTCTCACCAGAGCAGAGCAGAGCAGAGCAGAGGGGCAGAATCCCCTCCATGGCCCTGCTGCCCAGGACATGTTTGGCTCTGTGGGCTGAGTGCCCATAGCTGGGTCATGTCCAGCCCTCAGCCACCACACCCATAAGTTCCTCTTGCCAGATTGTTTCAATCCCTTCTTCTTCCAGTGTGTGTTGATATCAGCAGTTGCCAAGGTGTATGATCTAGTACTCGGCGTTGTTGAACCTCCTGAGGTCCACATATGCCACTTCTCTGTTATGTAACAGCAACGTTTTCAGACTACTGGAAATTTGCTGAAATTAGGAAATATCTGATGGGGGGAAAGCTTCTAATGAACAGTAGGAAAGACATTGAATTGAACAAGGCATTTGTTTAGTCTGGTATTCAGAGAATTAAAAAGCATGATCTGAACCAAGTTAATGTGGAGCAGCAGGGCATGAAGCATTCACCTTTCTGTGTACCTACTCAAGCATTTTCCATGTAAACTCTTTCCCACTTTTGTAAAACTCTCCACCCTGGTGAAAGCTGTCTAAAGTGACCAATAGAAAAACTTGAGAAACACTCCCTGTTCTTGGGAAAAAATTGCCATATGTTTTGGAAAGTATGTTAAATAGAAAAATACAAGAAAAATGAGTTTAGTATGTAAAATAAAACTTTATTTAGTTGTATTTTTCAAAAGGGGACTTTATGAAATTATCACCTTATAATATAAGGGTCTTCTAAGAAATGAAAGAAAAAAACCAAAACGCCAGCAAAAGAAACCCAGGTCAGTTCTTTTTTGTGATGCCCAAAAATAAGTCAGAAATCTTGCCATTTGTATCATAATTACAAATTGTAGCTTCCATTCTTTCACTGAGTTGGAATTTGGGTTTTTTTTGTAGGATGTCACATGTGCTTCAGTTTGAGGACAGAAGCAGAAAGGTGAAAGATGCAAGTATGCAGGATGAAGACACTTTTGAGATCTATGATCCGCGGAATCCTGTAACTAAGAGGAGAAGAGAAGAAAGCAAGAAGATAATGAGAGAAAAAAAGGAAAGGAGATAAAAGGAGTGTAAAGTTAGCCAGAGCTGCCTTGGAAAATGACTGCAATAAAGCACTGGCTCTTTTGTAAGTTGATCCTAAAAATACCACTGGACAAGTGTGAAAAGGAATCTCTCAAGAGCTTGTTTTGCAGTTTTGGAGCAGAGCTATCATTTGTTTCTTAAGTTGTGCGGTCAAGTGTTCTCACTGCTTTCATTGTCCAATCTCTCTGAAGGTTTTTAGAATGATGTATTTAATAAAACAGCTGACTTGACTTTGTCTGTGTTTTAATTACAATAGTCAAAATCTTTTTTAAATGAAAATATGGTAATCAAAAAATTTTCAAAATAATGCATGAGAATTTGTGTAAGTGAGGATCAAGTTAGAAGATGGAAACCCCATCTGCAGGCTTTTAAGATTTTATGAAAGTATAATTTTTATTATTTCCATTGTTCTTTAAAAGATATGTAAACTTTGCCTTCCTGAACCACTCTGACACAGAACTAAGATGATGCAGTACATTTTAGAATGGTCACAGCTTTCTTGAAACAAGCTAAGTTTAATTTGAGAAGCTGGCTATTACCTCCTTCTTTTGAAATACAAGTTCCAGGATAGATCCTGTCTTGGGAAGCTGGGATATGTTTTAGATATGTTATTTCACTATCCATACCACATGAATGAAAGACAGGATCTGAATATGCTGTAGTTGCTGCTTAAACCACTTGTTGTTTACTAGAAAGATCCCTTTGATAGAATTTTCACTGTAACATAGCAGGTAATGAAGATTGGTTTGTTAATTAGTCCATTACAGAAGCAGAAGAAAATGTGATCAGTCTCATTAAAAATATAATCCTGCTTTTAACAATTATTCTATCGTCTAAAATTGAACAGCTCAAGCTTCCACTTTATAGGCTTTCCTCATATTTTACAACCCTGGGTGTTAATATTTTTACAGATAAACAGGAATTTTCGTTGTTCCTTCTTTACAGCAGTCTGGTGCCACAGGAACATGAATTACCCAAATGGCCAATAGCTGAAGAAGAGTGAACGAGGTCATTAAAAAGTGCCACCAGTGTTTTTGCTGATGTTGTTTTTAGAACAAGTTCGGTAAAGCATGATGGCCTTATCAAGCTGCCACTGCCAAATTTCTTGATAGGGTTTGAGGTGTGAGATACATAAACCTGCATTAGTGAGTTAAAACAGCCCAAATGTTGGAGGCTAGATTGATACAGACTATTGCTTTAATGCACAGTGCAACTTTTGAGATAAGGAGAAAACTTGGAGGTATGAAGTGAGATCCTTTATAAAGCTGTCATTATCTTCCACTTAGGCTGAGTGAATTGTAATGTGCCACAGTGTAAATAAGTTAAGAGGGGTTACATTCCTTGGTATGGCCATTGAAAAACTAGTGAGTCAGAGTTTTTTAATCATTAAGTCATTTCTGTCAGGCTGCTGCTGGCAAAGTGAAGAACATCTTATGTCATATGCTGTTACCTCTATTCATTGCTTTGTTTGTGGAGAAAATTTTGGATCAGTCATTACAGGAAATGAGCATATCAAACCCCCATTCTGGTGTATATAGGAGGGAGGAAAAGGTGGTGAACAGGGGGAAAAGTGAGGGCTAGATCTGAAAAGAACCTTGAGCATCAATTCCAGGACAGTTATTGCCCCTAAAATAAAAAAGTGTTCTAATTACATATTTTTCCTGCAACTGAAGTAGGATGCATGAGTCAATAAATGGACAAGTTGACTAACACTCTTCTTAGCTGAATATTTTTACTGACTACCTGCAGCAGATCTGAGTAAGCTGTATTAGATGATTCCCAGTTTTAAGCACTAGAGAAGCCAAAGAGGAAATTTAACTTGGGCGTTAAGACTCTGCTCAGTTGGAAGAGGTTCAAAAAGTCTGGACCTTGCATACACAGGACTGTTAACCTGAAAAGAACAGGAGAGTAACTGTGTTGACAAATTCTTGGTAAGTGTGCATTAAAAATCAGATTATCACAACTAGTCAACTGAGAGTCACTTAAAAATGGGCTAAGGTGTCTAAATTTTATTCATGTCACTGAAGCAAAAGTAGTTATGTATTTCATTTAGGAGACATTTGGAGCAAAATGAAGAAAAGCTTATGTCTGAAGTACATTCTCAGGTAAAGTCAACACCAAAGAGTAAGAACCTCACAGAAGGAAGTTGAAATGATGACATTTGTCTGAAACAAGTAGTTTGCAGTGTCACAGGTAACTCCCATTCTGCCAGTAACAATCCTGCCTGTTTCCCATAATGCCAGGCTAGCAGAATAATTTTACCTCAAAACTATTTCATTAATCTTCTGGCATTGCTGTAATTACATGAAATGTTGAGTGGTACAACATTGCCTTTATAGACTCTGAAATGTGTGTGCTCAGAGTTACACCTTTTATTTGTCAATACTGAAAATCTAATACAATATAGATGGGAATACAATGTGGGCAGCTGTCTCCCTCTCTGTGAAACAGTCACATGGAGCTAGGTTAGTGGCTGAAAAGTGAAGGAACAGTTGGTTTTGTATGCTGAAGAAAATTTGTTCAATGGTCGTAGATTTTTGACTGATGATATTTTCTTAAATCTTTATTAAGCATCTCGCATGTTCCACCCTTATGGCCTCCACCTCACCTGTCTATATAAACATGAGCATAATGTCTACACAGTTGTGACACAGAGCTGGGATCATTTGTCTATGTACTACTAATACAAAAGCAGTGTCTTAATAGTTGCTTGTGAAGCTTTACATCCTAAAACTGAACACAGATTACCCAGCTTGAAAATGCAAACCGCAGTGCCAATACATAATATTTTCTGTAGACAAGTCAGTGTTTAAAATTGCTGGGTATGCTCTACTTCCCCACCATCACCACCTACTTTTTTGATTACTCATTACATCAAGCTGAAAATCATATAAGCCCAGACTGTGACTGAATTTTGAGTTAGATCTATCAAAGTTCTGCCAATTGTTAGTGGCAGCTAACCAGCAATTTCAGTGCATCAGCTTTGCTACCAACTCAGTGGGTCAGTGTTAACAAATGTTCTGTGAGACAGTCCCTGCAGTCATCCCTGCTTTTTTTAAAATATAAGCATTAATGGAGCCTTTCATTTTGTGAGAGGGAATGTGACTTTCTTAACTGAAAAGAAGGGGTGGAGGAAAAGCTTTTCATCCTTGCAGATAACATTATGTTGGTAAAGTCAACATTTTCATTTCCAAACCAGCTGACTTTTGAGTAGATAAGGCCCTTCTAGGCCACATCTGGTAATAGCAAGATCTTCGAGAGGAGCTCAAAGGCCTGCTTCAAATGCAATCAGTGATGCCAACAGCTAGTACAATGTGCCCTTTTTGCTTTGGATCTAAAAAAACCCTGGAACACAACAGAGCCTGGTTTATTTATGTGAAATAGCCACTGTGCCTGGACTGCTCAGGGTGTACTCTGCAATGGCACATTACATAGCTTTCCCTGAGCTACTGGCTTCCAGCATGAGCAGGTTTGGGAAGAGTTTTTTCCCATACTGTCTCCTTTCCCCAGCAGAAGAGTGTCTGAACTAAAAATTGTTAAAATAACTATGGTTAAAATAACTACACAGCAATGTTGTCTGCTTTTGTCTAGAGGGCATCAAGTTTGCAAAAGACAGGATTATATTTTGGCAACATAAAAACTAGCTTCAGACAGAAAGGATAGCTCCAGACTCTGCCTCATTCTGGCAGAGACATGTGCATCTGTCATTACTTAAATGATGACATACTTGGGCTGTTAGAAGATGAGGGGACTTCTTTCCCATATAGGTATTTGCTTACATCTTCCACTGTAACAAAGACTGGGCTGATCATATAGTGGCTGTAAAATTCCTGATGATGTATATATAGCATAGAGAATGTAAACTGAAAAGTTTTTGAAAGTATCTGATCATTCCTTTATAGCACATTCCTGCTCTACTGGTATAGCAAGTACCAGAAGTTTGCTACTTCCCAGTCAAGTGCCATAAAATTATTCCCTTCCGTTATCCTGGGCAGATATGCCACATTCTGGCTTGATGGTAACAAATTCCTCAAGCAAACTGTCAGACAGCTTGTACCGACAGCGGGGCTCTCTGATGGGTAATTTCTGGTCTGCAAGGCACCCAGGGCAGGTGACACACAGCCTGTCAGAGGCCAGTGCCCCTCTGTTCAACAAAGGTGCTTACCCTGCTGCTGTCACAACAAAATATTTCTCTGAATTCATTTTCATGGTACTTTTTTCATGGCAGGATTTCACTTCCACTTCAGTATTTATCGCAGATGGGGTTTTCCATTTGGTTTTTTCACTTCTTTTGGTTTTTTAAAAACCTGCTCACACAGCATGAATTTCATTTATAAGTCACAGATTAGAAGAGTGTTCTTCAAAAGCTACTGCACACTTGTGCAGGTCTTTCTTAAGCATCTCACACAGACACGTAAGAATTGGTTTCTGCCTCCACAGACTTCATCACCACTTCTCTTGTCATCATGCATTCCCTGTCAGCCTCTATTACCAAGGTCCAGAGAAAGACTTTATGTCCTCCCCCCTCCTGAACCTTTTGATAGCTTCTGCATTTATAGCTAGCCTCTGCCCTCACTGTCTTCTACAGCTCTCTGTATATCTCCTGGCTTCCCAGTGCTGAGCTAGAGAATCTTTAAACCACCAGACAAGTCACACACAAAAGCTGAAGCTACATTTTATTTTATTATGTGCCTGTGTAGATTCTGTACATACTACAAATGCAAAAAAAACTGAAGCCAAAGCTTCAGAGTGTAGGCTTAAAATCTATATTCAAACTTTTTTATGCTTTAAACACTTCCTCTCTATATAATTTCTTTTAAAAATTACTATTCCTGGAACACATACCAAATTAGCATTTTGCCCAATCTAGCCACAGAGTGAGGATGTGCTGATTGTAACCTATAATCGTTGTCTGGTATTATTCCAAAGCAGTACAATAGCCTGAAAGCTACTTTTTTTGGGGAAAAAAAATTAAGGCCTTTTTTTAAAACACAAATTGGTTGGTACTAATAACCTTCTAATTTTAAAGCATTGTTTTAAAAAAGCACAAGGACACCACCTTAACAATTCTAAATTTGTAGGCATGAAAGAAGACTACAGGTAACAAGACAGTACCTTCTGGGAAAAAAATTATCCTAAACCTCAACACATTAAAAAAAAAAAAATTGATTTTTTAAGACTAACTGACCAAATATAAATGAAAACAAAATCATTATACAGAAGGTAGGTCAGAAATCTACACTTCTTGACCTAGACAATCGCATGGAAGAGAAAACAAG
Organism: Bombycilla garrulus; assembly: GCA_013400315.1. NCBI lineage: Eukaryota > Metazoa > Chordata > Aves > Passeriformes > Bombycillidae > Bombycilla > Bombycilla garrulus. Next base: position 33,382 of record VXBU01017251.1, read on the forward strand.
TCATGATATGAACAGCTTTTATTATGGTTCCTATTTCTAATATATTAAATGCACTAGCTTTGGAACAAAGCACAATATGATGGTCATATTTCTACATCAATGGGTATTACACACTTGAAAGTCCAGTCCAGTATTCATAAGGTTATTTAAGCTGCACACTTGCCCTTAGTGATTTGTTTGTAGTTGTAAAAGGTCACAGTTACAGAATGGCCCTAGGATAGCCTTTCGTTTTGGCAGCTTTGTTTGACAGCAATAAAGCTTTGAAAGCTGAACTGCTTTATATTGAACAGAGTCTGGAAGATCACTTTTTTTTTAGCCACTATTGAAACTTGGTTCCAAAATCACATATGGTCTTCCTTAGATGTAACTTTTGAGTCAAACATATTTTAATACAATGTTGCATTCAAAGGATACTTTCTTCAACCTGCTTGAACAGAGAATCTCTACAGTCTTGGGAAGCATGGTCTGACCTGTATAATGAGGTATTGGATCCTTCCATCTAAAAAGTTATTTCACTAGAACGGCAGAAAATAACCGCCAGTATGTGGTCAGTCATTTTATGAAGATTTCCATTACAGCTAGAGTATGCTCTCCTTTACATTTACAGAATATACAAACCAAAGAGTTTACACATTAAACATATGAATTATTTCAAATGTGAGAGCATGAGTTGGTCCTAAGTGTTCAAGTAGACTTGGCAAGATGGTATAGTAAGTATGGACATCTGGATAACGATTCAGGGGCATGAGTTGGTAAATGGGCTTGTTAACTATAATCCCTAGCCCTGCCCTACA
>VXBU01017251.1:35358-46906 GCA_013400315.1 Bombycilla garrulus
AGGATCTTAGCCAGGCAACCATGATACACAGGCCACTGCATAATATTCTTTAATTCTTTAATTCTGCTTTCAATATGGAAAATTAATGTTTATTTACCCTACAGAACTGTGGAGTAGCTGCCGTTCTTCTTTTGTTAAAGTGCCAATTACATCCTGCTTTCTGACAGCACCAAAACATGCAGAAATCTGGAACTTTTTACCATATGATAAAAACTACAGCAGGGTAAGAAAATTTTTTCTTTTTTTTTTCATTTTGAGAATACTTCTTGTAAACTGTTGGTCAAAGCAGCAACATTACTGAGACTGGCAGCACACAGTAGAGTATCTTTCAATTGTCAGACCACAGGTATAGTTCAGGTTCCAAACAGGAGGGGGAGAAGCAACTTCCATAGTGACAAAGTGTTTGCTATTTCTACAATGTGGCTTTTGGAGCCGTGGTCCCTTGTGACCAAAGAAAGCCACAAGCATTCAGAACCATTTGAGTAAACCAATACAGTATCACACAGCTATGGACAGACAGCATTTGGCTTCTGGACAGAATGTTGTTTAAGAAGAAAAATATTTTAAACTCTTGGTTAGAGGGCAAATCCAAAGATATCTCACACAAAGAAATAGTGCTTCAAATTATCTATTGATTTCTACCTTGAATACCTACACTACACATTTATAAATAGATGAATGCATCTAAAAAGAGAGTTTGGAGGCTGAGGGGCTATTTATTAATAAACTAGTGAACTGATTATTGTGCACTATTGCACATTAATTATTGCACTTCGGAAATATAGGCAACATTAGGAAGAGAGAATACAGGCTGAAATGCTAAAAAGGGAAAAAAGGATGCTATTGTACAAAGGCCAAACAGAACCAAACAAAAGTCTAGAATCCTTTAACAGCAGTGAATTAATTGAGAATGTTTAGTACCAAAGCTACACCAACACCTAATGGAGCTATCTATGAAACAGCTATTCCTGAAACTTCTTTTTTCGTGCTTTTTTTGGCTCTCTGCTTACATATAGCATCCTATTTCTACTGAGTTTCCTAATAATAATAACATAGCCACTAAACATAATTTCAAGTCAGAACAGACAGTACATAATCAGATATACTCCCATAATTTAAGAGAGAGTTTTGTCTAATCTCCCTCCCTCAATAGTCTATACGTTTGGTTTTTCTTCCCAGTGCGTGACTATTCCATGATTGTTCTTGTCTTCAGAAATATTTTCCTAAAATCTTACCTAAATCTCTCTTGCTGTAGCACAACCTGTAACTTCTTGTACCAGTATGAATGAATAACCTTTTCCACTCTGCAGCAATATTTTATGTATTGAAAGATTTATCATGTCCTTTCTCTCCTTTAGAATAAACAATCCCAAAATTTTAGTTCTCTCCCTGACAGTTATGTTTTGTATATCCCTAAATAATTCCTACTAATCTTCTCTGGCTTCTCTCCCAGCTACATTTTTCTTTACCTGTGTTACCTAAATAAAGCTGGAAAGAACAATCTCACAAAAGTCTGATTCGTGCTAAGAATAGAGGAATGAATCTTAACACACAAAATCTCTGTCTGTACATCCAAGCATGGACTTTCCTTTCTACTCCATTTGCACAGATTTTTTAAATGATGTTCAGTTTTGAACCCTTATAATTCTCAAATTCTTTGCTATTAACCTACTGACTAGCAGCTTGGGGGTTTTTTTATTGTAGCAATTGATTATTCCCAGGAGTGGAGTTTGGTATTCATCCATATTGAACTGCATTCTGTTGTTTTGGTGTGTTTTATCAAATAGTTGCAATAGTTATGAATTTGTCTTGTTCTCAAACATGCTTGGAAGGCCTTCTAGCTGTAGTTTCACCAACTCAATACTTCACAGAGGCCAAATCATCACGTGATTAAACTTCATTAGTCGTCTACTACATGCAAATCCTATTACCATTACCTACACTAGACTTCAATTTGGCAATAAAAGTAAATTTATGCTCTCAAAACTAAGGTAAATTTCATCATATTCTGAAGAATTATATGAGGGAGCAAAAAAATCTCCTTGGAAGGAAAATATATTTTGAGATGCAATTTATCCTTAATATTATATAGACTGTGCAAGATAAGAAATGCTTTTCATATTTGACTAAATCCATCAGCAACAATCCAAGCTAACACAGAATTGAGGCTTAAAGCCTGATTAGCCAGTCAGCTACCCGCATTTCTCTTCCCCAGGTATGTCATAGCAATATAGCACCTGGTTGGAAGCAGCAGGAATTAGTACACCTCAAATCTCAAGTCCTTTAAACTGTCGGGATGAAAGTGTGAAAGTGAATAGAAAGGCAACTTTGGGTCTGAACAGAATGATATAATGGAGATAAACACTCCTGAGCTTTCTTAATATTTTTGTGTTAGCAAGGGTATGGAGCTCCTTCTGAAAAAAGGAAATCTGTAGAGGTTTCTTCCTTGTCTTGACATGGCAAATTGTATAATGTATCCACAGTAACTAAACTAATTTCATTTCCTGTAAGTCCTCATATGAATAGTTGTAATTCCTCTTACCAAGGTAGAAAGTGAAAAGGAAAAGAATTTAAGTGTCAGAACAACTGTTCTCATCTGTCATTTGGTAACTGATCTGCCATGTCTGCACAAAGGAAGTAAAATGCCTCCAGCCATTGTTCTTAGACAGATTTCACGTGGTTTTTTACACTTTAGTCAAGTGTACTGTCACTGAAAGGAAGCCCACAAGTTACAGAGGAAGATAAGGGAGATGTTAAGTGTGTGAAATACTTAGTGGTGTCTTTGAATGTAAAACAACATTTCGCATTTATGAAAGCCAGCTGCACATACGGTGAGATAATGCGATGTTTTCTAAAAAGACTCCCAGCCTTGTATGTGAAAACAGAATCTATTCAGTCAGTGGTCAGATGAAGAATCTCTCTTCTTTTATATTTTGAAATACTGGACACGTAATCAGAGCACATCTATTATCTGAATTGTTGTAACTACTCAGGTAGTTTTGTCTTTATTGTATTTGTCTTTACTATAACCAGCCCTTGACTCTGGCACCTTTCTCTGCACATTGGTGATACTTTAGATAGCTTGATTTTGCCATCTTCTAAGAATCAAATAGCATATTTCTTGGAATGGGACCTAATAGTTCATTTAACAAAATCTAAGGAAAACAATACCTTTTGTCTTGAAAAGTCTGTTGAACTGGGAAGCAACTGGCTTTCCGTGTTCCTGCTGGTATACTACTACAGTTTAGGGGAATAGGGTTCCCCTACACTGCTTTAGTCCTGGGAATTAGTAGAGCAACCTGTTACAAGCAAAAAATACTGACAATTGTTTCCTGAGAGATATTAGACATACAATGTGTATCAGCATGATATTCATGCTCTGCTGTTGATCCCTTCTGTAGAACTATCCCTTTCCATCCTCAAAATTTTGACCCTTCTTAAATGAGACACTTCTTGAGCAGAGCCGCTCCTTTCCTCAGACCCTCATGTGATATCATCTGAATAAATGAACACTTCTGCATTTCTTCAACAAGTCTTTTTCAGTGGGCATTACCTAATCAGGACAGATGTGGCTATTGTAAGAGTAGTTTGTACCTCAGGACTTCAAATTTTTCTTCTCTGGACAATAAGAAACAGCTGGCCAAACCACAGTCAGAGATACATCTCCTACAAAAGACACACCAGTCTCATTTTTTTGAAATGAGAAGATTTTTAGCACAAACAAACAAGACTGAAACTCTTTACTGTATGATTCACAGAAAAAAATATCTCAGGTCTAAAGTGAAAGATTAAATATTGTTTTTTTCATAACTGACAGAAAGCTGTGCTACATCAAGGTTGCACTAGATTCATACTGTATTGCCAGCCTCTCCCCTCTCAAGCAGAGCTTAGAACCTGTCAGGCAAAACACAACCATGTCCAAATGCTGCAGTCTGGGCTGTATTTCTGAGAAGTACATTGCAGAAGCTCTGTTTTAGCTGGAAACACCTGCATACAGCATCAGGCACAGGGCTAACGTATCTCCTCTGCATGCTTGCACCTCCTTTATGCTGTGATGCTGCCCATTAAAAAACAATTATTTTCCTGTTAGAGCAAAAAACAAGGTGTCAGAGGTAAACAGCACAACTTTATACACTGGTTGCACTAAAACGGTTTCATCTCTTTTACCCAATATATTTTTACTTACTTGGTATTAGAAGTTACTGTTACCAAGAAGCTGTGTTTGTTTTGGGGTTTCATTTTTGGCCAAAATATGTCTTGGAAGAAGACCAAACAGAAAAGTATGTATTAAACCTTCCATTTTATTGCATGGGTTTTACTAATATGACATTTTTCTCTTTGCAAGTATTTCTCCATAGCACCCATGCCAAATTTCTCTTAAGCTTTCTCTTAGGTGGGGAGGAAGAAGACAGACAGGGACAATGTTATTTGACAGCAGTTTAACTCATCTCCAAAATAATACAGCTGCAGTCCCTTGCTACACTGGCCCATGCTCACTAACAAAACTTAAATTGAGTGCTTGAAGACAGAATTTCATTCCCCTAAAATCCAGCATAGCATATTCTTGCGTAGTACTTGGACTCTGATTGCATTTAAAATGTGGGTAGAACTAGGGGAAGTTCTGGGTATTTCAAAAGCAACTCTCAAACTCAGGATTTTGGTTTTAGACTAGCTAGAGACCTAAAAGCCATTTTGAAGTACATGAGAGTCTTGAAAGCTCTAAACATTAAACTGCATTTCTAATGAGGGGGAAAAATCATCTTCAATTTGGGATGTTTAGAGGTAGTTTTCTGAATTCTTTTTCACTGGAATTCTGGGAATATTTTTCTGGAGCAAATGAAATTGTTGTGACCCAAGTGCAGGACCCAAAACTTGGCCCTGCTGAAACCCATACCAATTTTTCTCTATCTCTGAGGAACCCAGTGGAAGAGCATGGACCTGTAGAAAAGAGTCCAGAGGAGAGCCACTAAGTTAATCACAGGACTATGAAGGTGCGCCAAGAGAGCTGGGGTTGTTAAGCCTGGAGAAGAGAAGGGTGCATGGAGAGCTTGTATCACCTTCTAGTACCTGAAGGGAACCTACAAGGAAGATGGAGAGGGACTTCTTACAAGGGCATGTAGAGACGCGAAAAACTAAGGAGTGTAAATTAGCTGTTGGGAAGAAAATCTCTGCTGTGAAGTTGGTGAGGCACTGGAACATGTTGCCCAGAGAAGTGATGGATACCCCATCCCTGGAGGTGTTCAAAGCCAGGCTGGATGGTGATCTGAGCAATCTGGCTAGGAGAAAGTGTCCCTGCCCAGCGCAGGTGGGTTGGAAGAAGATGATTTTAAGGTCCCTTTCAATCCGAACCATTCTATGATTCTATGATTCTAAATCCATTTGATGCACAAAATAGATTGAATGCAAATACCAATAAAATAGATTCAGACACATTTTCTTCATTCATGAACAGTCTGAAGGGTATAATCATATATCTTTGGAGGCTGCTGAAAGAAAAGTCTCTGGGCTGATTACAACTTTTTCTCCTTCACCACAATCAACATATTATGGCAAGATCACAGAGTTAGTACTCAGTATTGCATAAAAATTAATTATGAACTACAAGGTAAGGTATACAAATGTTTTCTCTCTGAAGTGAAAGAAAAGCATGTTTCATAAAATAAAAACAGGTTTAAAAGCTAATGGGACAGAAGAATCCAACCAAGATCTCATTCAATCTGTTCTCATGTCAATCAACCTTACAGCTAAAAGAAGATATTATTCCTGAAGAAAAGTTATTCCCTCTCTTCATCTTACAAATTGTTGAATGGAAAGTCAGTTCATCTCTAAGGCGTCAACAAGGAAATAATTTCATTCTTAGCCCGTAAACTTAATTACTCCATAAAACTAAAAAAAAAAAATACTGTGTGAAATAAGTTGTAGTCATCCTTTCAAAATAATTGTCATCATACTCTTTGTTCTGGAGTCATTACTGGACTTCTTTATAGCATAAAAGGTCTATTTAGAATTATGTGTAGCACAAGAAAAGTAAAATTATGAGGGGATAAAACTCAAATAGATTACCCAGCTCAATTTCTCTCTCATTTTCTCTTTCTCCTTTCATCTTTTTAGGGTTTTTCTAGAAGTTCCTTTCTCCTTGGTCTTCCTTATTTTCAAATAGGTTTCTTTTATTTCTTCTTTTGGTCACCTTCAATCATTTACCTTTAGTCCTGGTGAATCATGGAGTTTCCAGTTGACTGGAAATTAGTAAAAATATGCCAATCTACAGGAGTGGCTGGAAGGCAAATGCGGGGAACTACAGGCCTGTCAGCCTGACTTCAGTGCCAGGGGAGGTTAGGGAGCAGATTATCTTGAGTGTGANGAAGTGAAAGAAAAGCATGTTTCATAAAATAAAAACAGGTTTAAAAGCTAATGGGACAGAAGAATCCAACCAAGATCTCATTCAATCTGTTCTCATGTCAATCAACCTTACAGCTAAAAGAAGATATTATTCCTGAAGAAAAGTTATTCCCTCTCTTCATCTTACAAATTGTTGAATGGAAAGTCAGTTCATCTCTAAGGCGTCAACAAGGAAATAATTTCATTCTTAGCCCGTAAACTTAATTACTCCATAAAACTAAAAAAAAAAAAAACTGGGTGAAATAAGTTGTAGTCATCCTTTCAAAATAATTGTCATCATACTCTTTGTTCTGGAGTCATTACTGGACTTCTTTATAGCATAAAAGGTCTATTTAGAATTATGTGTAGCACAAGAAAAGTAAAATTATGAGGGGATAAAACTCAAATAGATTACCCAGCTCAATTTCTCTCTCATTTTCTCTTTCTCCTTTCATCTTTTTAGGGTTTTTCTAGAAGTTCCTTTCTCCTTGGTCTTCCTTATTTTCAAATAGGTTTCTTTTATTTCTTCTTTTGGTCACCTTCAATCATTTACCTTTAGTCCTGGTGAATCATGGAGTTTCCAGTTGACTGGAAATTAGTAAAAATATGCCAATCTACAGGAGTGGCTGGAAGGCAAATGCGGGGAACTACAGGCCTGTCAGCCTGACTTCAGTGCCAGGGAAGGTTAGGGAGCAGATTATCTTGAGTGTGATCATGCACCTCATGCTAGACAACCACAGGATCAGGTCCAGCCAGCACAGATTTGTGAAATGCAGGTCCTGCCTCTTTCACTCTTGGCAGTGTGACACACATAGTGGATAGAAAAGCCTGTGGATGTTATCTGCTTGACTTTACTAAAACCTTTGTCACTGTCTCCCACTGCATTCCCCTGGAGAAATCAGCTGCTCATGGCTTGGACAGGTGCACAGTTCATGCCTTAAAAACTGTCTGCATGGCTGGGCTGCAAGAGTGATGGTGAGGGAGTTACTTCCAGCTGGTGGCTGGTCACAGGTGCTGTTACCCAGAGCTCAGTCCTGGGGCCAGCACTGTCTAATACCTTCATTGATGACCTGGACAAGGGAATTTCTTGTCAGTTTGCAGATGACACCAAAACTAGGTGGCAGGAGGCACTGCTGGCGGGCAGGAGGACTCTGCAGAGGGATTGGCAGGCTGGATCATGGGCTGAGGCCAGTGGTGTGAGGTTCAACACAGTGCCAGGTCCTGCTCTTGAGTCACAACAGCCCCAGGCAGCTCCACAGGCTGGAGTAGAGTGGCTGAAAAGCTTCCCAGTGGAAAAGAACTTGGGAATTCTGGTGACAGCAGCTGAAGATGAGTCAGGGTATGCTCAGGTGGCCAATGGCAATAGTGCAGCCAGCAGGACCAGGGCAGAGATTGTCCCCCTGTACTAGGCCACACCTGTGAGGCCATGTCTTATGTCTCTGTGTCCAGTTCTGGGTCCTCAGTTCAGAGGGACATTGAGGTGTTGGAGAGAGTCCAGAGAAAGGCAAAGGAGCTGGGGAAGGGTCTGGAGCACAAGTCCTGTGAGGAGCAGCTGAGGGAGCTGGGGGTGTTTAGCCTGGAAAAAAAAAGGCTCAGGGGAGATCTTACTGCTGTCTACAACTGCCTGAAAGGAGGATGTAGAAAAGTGGGGTCTGTCCCTTCTCCTAAATAACAAGTGATAAGACAAGGACCACCTTGCCTTATGAGCTCAGATTAGGTATAGTTCAGTCATTTACACTGAGAGAAAGGTCCCCTTTTATGGAATCATCTAAAATCCTTCACCATTCATCCAAAATAAAGGACCTGTACAGCTTTCCTAGTGGATTTGGGCAATTGGAGATGACTCAAAAAGGACATAAAATATAAACAAGGACCGTTAGCAATATATAAGAAGTAAAAGATGCCCCTTTTAACACAAGACTTATTATAGAAGTACAACAAATCTGTCAGAACCCAAAGCTCTTTTTAACTAGGAGTCTTAAATCAAGATAATAGGCTTTCTCTCCAGAACAGTGAAACCCATTCATTATCATAGTTGTCAGAGTGATATAAATAAGACATTACCCCTTTGGGGAAGGGAGAAATTCTTTTGAACAATACAACCAACAACAACAAACAACAACAACAACAAACAGCAACAACAAAGAAGACATTATTTCGTGTCTCTTGATGTTTCTGTATGTTGTTTCAACAAGCAGCTACTCCTTCCCTCCATGTGCAGGAGCCATATGCAGTGACTTCACCCAGTCTCTCCTGGACTAATACGTAATCTCCTGGACTATATAACTTTTACCAAAAAGTAGCAATAGAGGCTGAAATAAGGAAATAAATTTAACAAAATTAAAATTAATAAAATTAAAAATGAATAAATAAATATAGATGCTAGACATTTATGAATGGGAATGTGTTACTGAAAGTCTCTGGAAATCAAATAACTTTGTTTCATCTGCAAATGGCAGATTATCATTTGATAGATCTCAGAGGAAAAGGACAAGTATAACTAAACCTCTACAATTCATACTTTTACATTACTTTACATACTTCTTCATTACATTACATTAGTTTTACTTTTTCATTTTTGTATGCTGAAATAGGACTTGATTGTTTAGTCTGATTTCACATTTCCCAGTCTCCTGTGCAATTTTTTTGGATTTACAATCAGCCAATATTCAGTCCATACTCACTCACACTAAGGTGTTAGCACACACACAAAAAACAACTGCAAACAATCAATCACACCACACAACAACTTTAGAATATGCAGTGAGAGCTTTGAAAATTGCAAGCAATGTGACTGCCTGTTTGTTTGGATAGTGATAGAACCAATAGTCTTTTCAGTTTTTAGTTCTAGGAAATCTGTAAGAGATTTGAATCACTTGGCAAGGAAATACCTATTTAGAGTTATTGAAATTCATATTTCCTAGAGAAGAAATGAATAAGACATATGGGATGAAACCAAGGTAATTATAACATACAAGTAATTAAGACAGTTCCTGAATAGAAAAACAAGAAAGAATAGGAAAAAAAATTCAAGCACAAAAAAATCCCAAGTGAAAAAAAAAACCACCACAAAAACAACAGCATGTCATGAAAACAAAAAAAAATTATACAGGAGGAAAGAAATTAAAGAAGGAAACTGGTCAATATGTTGCAGGTGTACTTTTTTTTTTTTTTCTCGACTGTCCACACAAAAAGAAAGAAGGCATCCTAGGGACTGAGGTATGTTTTCATAGCCTTGGAGGAATGAATTGTTGAAAAGGTTTACTCTCATCATAAAACAGATAAGAAGGCAGTTAGAACTCCTGAAAGCCAACAGAGTGATAAATGCAGATGTCTTAAATTCCCAGAGGAAAAGAGGAGAACTGTAAACCTTATAGGAAAGATTTATGACAGGTTACTGAGAACAGGGTATTACAAAAGGGCTGGAGAAAGAATTGATACAATTACCACATTCAATAGAGGAAGGAAGGAAGCAGCCAGAGAACAAATGCAGTGGGCTGTAGACACAGATATAGGAAAGGCTCACTAGAAAAAAAATTTTGTGACACTGATACAAGATACAGAAACAATAAGGAGAAAGGGAAGATAGGGAACTCACATTTGCAAAACTTGTATTATGTTTCTTTGGATATCTGTCCACATTTAATATTGATCACCTAACAGTAGAAAAGGGGACGTAGTAAAGGCCATTTATCTGAGTTTAAGGCAATAAGGTATCCCATATCTGTGTTCATGTTGATTGTCCCAGGGCGTTTTTAGTTGAAGAGAACAGTTCGTCCTGATAAAGCATCTGTCACAGACAGCTGTATCAGTCAGTACAGCATGAATGTGTTCACTCCAGTGGCAGGCTCCAACCTCACAGAAGCAAAAGTTAATTGAATAACCCAGCAGATACATCTGACCACTTACGAAAAATTTCGAAAGTGCTACAAGCCATGAAGACACATAAACAGTGCTCAGATATTACAGAGCAGAAGCAGAACACCACTGGAAGACAATGTTGAAGGGACACTTTAAGAAGTGTCTTTAATAAGTAAACACTTTTATAAATGCAGACACCACAATTTGCATGGTCAAAGTGAGATAAAATTGAGAAAAAATTAAAGAGGTTGATTTCTTTAAGGTCAAAAGACTAAAAGCACAAAGTGCTTTGTGTGCAATCCCTTCCCTTTCTCTCCCAAAGCACTCCACCAAATTAATTCCTCTAAATTGCACTGTTAGGTCACTCTGGAGGACATTATTTCACATTTTTAATTTGTACTTTCCATTTATAACAATTTACTAGCCTCAGTAATTGAAGCATAGCTATGATCAGAAGGTCAGAAATGCATACTTACATTTCTCTATTTGTGCATTTAGACTCTTGAGTACAAAATGTGAGCTGCCAAATTTAAAAATACTCCAGACAACTATTTTCTTCCCATGATATGATTTGGCACATGGAGCTGAGATTCAGGTAGTTAATTGGTCCACTGAATTCTTTAAAAATCTTCTCTTATACCACTTCACATTACTGGTGGAGGAAAGTACTATACAAGCATAGAAGATATTTTTTCAAAACAGAACCTTTTTAACAAGATGAAGCTTAAAAAAACATAGCCACATCAATCATAGGAAGAGGCAGAGCCACAAAACAGCCTTTGTATTAAAATAAAGGCCTTCACCCTTCTTATCAGCAAGCCTGTGCACACTCTTGTTCAGAGTTTGTCACACAATTTATCTTTTCTAGAGGGGAAAAAATTTCTGTGGGAGGCGGTGTTACATTTCATCAATATGCAACAATTAAAAAATACCATTATTTTTAGTTTCAGTGAGAGGTTTAGTTCACTAAGTGGCACTTCTAACTGCCCACTTCTAATCACCATGTGAACTTGTCATGGACAACACTTCTGATCATCAGAAAACTAATATGAGCTTAAAATATATACATCATAGAATCATAGAATAGTTTGGTTTGGAAGGGACCTTAAAAGTCAGGAGGTTCTATATGGTTCCATAACAGGGACGCCACCCCCTAAACCATGTTAATCAAAGCCCCATGCAGCTTGGCCTTTGATAACAGCAGTGATGAGAAAGAGCTGTATTCACTGAGGAAAGGAAAACCAAAAGTAAAGGCCTACCATGCAGCAAAAAATTGCATGTACAAGCACCAGTGAATTGGAATCTGGAA
>VXBU01017251.1:51506-65682 GCA_013400315.1 Bombycilla garrulus
CCTATGTCCAAAACTCCTACACATTGTATTAGAGACCTTTTTAAAAATGCTGAATTTTTTAACAACAGAATCCAGAATGCTGAACAGTTTTCCTGTTAGCAGTGTCATCCTGGTTAGTAATTATTAAATTTCAAAAGCAAGAGAAGCAATTGCTTCTAGCAATGGCTTTTTAAAAATTACTTTTATTATTATATATTATATATATATATATTTATTATTATTATGTTCTTATTATTTTTGTACTTTATTATTTACATACTGTCATTAGCAAGTAAAGTGTTAGAGGAAGATGAGATAGAGGCCATTTTCTCTTATTTTCTGCAAAGCTTCTGAATCTCTAAAATATCTAATATGGTCATCTTTGTCTTCAACACAAAAAATTACATTTACATTTTTCCATCTTTAGAACTTCATTAACGAATTTCTAAGGTTTCACAGGAGAAGTCTTTAAAATTTTTGAAATGTAAAACTGTTTAGAAAATTAATGTCAAACAGAAGGATGTCAGCAGTTCGCATTAAACCTAACTTTAAAGGACAGAAAATACACATTTTCTTTGTGGTCTATAAAATACAGAGAACTTTATTACAAAAGTAGACAATTACTTACAAAGTCAAATAAAGATTTTATTCTTTTTTCCTCTTTCTTTGTTATAAACTGCCTTCAGCTGATACCGGCTTGACCACAAGGCTTCAGATTATGTATAATCCTAAATCATTGCAAAACACTGATTTGTGATTTTTCTCCTCTTCACAGACACATTGTGGGTTTCCTACATGGATTAATCTTAAAATGAACTGGTTTGTTTCTTCTCCTGCTTACTTTACACTTCATACCTTCTTTAATGTTTTGGGTTTTTTTTTGCTGGAGTCCCCAGTGTAAAAAGGAAAATTAAAAGAGGTGAATGGGGTCCTGGGAACTACCAAACTGTCGGCCTCACCTTGCCACTGTTTCTCTCTCTAAATTGGAGAGAAATGGATTTGATGGTTAAATGGGCATGGTGGATTGTGACCTGCAGAGGGTATTTGTCACCAGTCCAAATGAGGATCAGTGATGACTGGTGTCCCCCAGGGGTCTGTAATGGGACCATACTATTTGATATCTTCATTAATGGCATAGATGAAGAGACCAACTGCAGTCTCAGCAAGTTTGCAAATGACACCAAGCTGAGTAGTGTGACTGGCACACCTGAGGGATGGGATATCATCCAGAGGGACCTAGACAAGCTTGAGAAGTGAGTGCCCATGAACCTCAGGAAGTTCAACAAGAGGAAGTGCAAAGTTTTTCACCTTGGGGTTGGGTTGTTTAGGGCACCCCCAGCATCAATACAGGTTGGGGGATGATCAGATTGGGTGTTTACTTAGGTTGAAATACAGGTTAGTTCTTTGATTTTGTTGGTATAAAAAACTAGTACAAAGGATCCCTGACTAAGGTATGGTTCTTCATCTCTCAATTTTGCAGGCTTTGATAATTGCTTTTAATCACAGGGCTGTGTTTTATCTTTAGATGTCAGTTAATGGAGGTGAATATCTGGCTAATAGGATTGTAATGAACTCTGTTTTTCTTCCCTCTATCAAAAAACTATGTGTCTAAGTCTGACAGTGGCCTTTCTCAAGGTTTAAGAAGGAAACATGGTAAATAAGTACATGAACTTCCTAATTCTGAATGTAGAAAGCTGTGTTTCAAGAAATGCCCCTTAAACCATAGCTTTCTCCATGCTGGCAATGTCAGCAACCCTTCTGATTTAACTTATGGAGAACAGTTCTAACACATATGGTAAACAGATCATTTATATTGTCCAGTTCCGAAATACGCCTTGTTTTATAATACAATGTAGTATTTATAGAAGTTTTCATCTTGGTTCAAGGTAAACCAAAAGTGAAAAATAGTATCTGCATACATGAGTTGAAAGGTAAAGAGAAATAAAATCAAAATAATTTGATCAAATTTTAGTCTCTTGTTTACAAGTTGAGTAATAATACTGCTACTTCCCAGTACTTTTCCTTAGCATATCTGCACAGCTTGTTTCTCCCGAAGCTAGAAGCCAAAGATAAAAAGACACAAGGCTGGCCCAGATTTACAGTAATAAAATCCCATCTAAATTTCTGTAACGTTTCTTACTAGCTCACTAACAAGGCCACATGAGTTGATCAAAGGCTGTACAAAACCCAGTTACGGGCTCGTAGATGGAACACTGAAGTAAAACACTTGATAGCCCTGTAATCATTTAGGTGGAGGCTGGATGAATCTGTTCTCAATAATAGCATTCAAACATATTTCATCTTGCAAGGGAGCCACCTTTTTATGAGACTGTGGCTGAAGACACACCTTTGTCTAGTTTTCACAGCTCTAAAATAAAAATTCTATTTCCAATTGAAACTTAAAAACCTAGCAGAAACTTACTAAGAATGCAGATATTCCCTTCATTAAGAGTGCTCCAGGAATGTCTTGTTTTTCTGTCTGCCATATCAGATCACAAAAAGTTGTATCAAACACCTTGTGAGACTACTTCTTACATACAAGGTCCTCCCTTTCCACTTAATGTTTTTCCTTTATTTGTGAGGAACCAGACAAGGTGGTCATTCCTCAGGAACCCTTGATCTGTGTGCAAATGGGCATTGAGTGCATAGCCGGCTTCTCTGATGGGCTTGGCAGCCTCCCCCTCGCCATTGTCTCTTCTGAGCTCCTTTGTGAGTGTTTTGTCACAGCCTACCACTTACATTTAGAAATAAAGAAATACACAAAGATTTAAAAGAAAAAAAGATAATGATATTCAACTGTCTAGATATCTAGGATATCTAGAAAATTACTACCTATAACTTAAGTTTTCCATTTACCCTTACATTCTCAAGCTGCAATGATGCTGACAGTTACAAAAGCACAGTTGGAAAACAGGAAGTGAAGATAAAGTAGTACTTAAAAAAGAAAATTACATCTGGTTTTGCACCTTCCTTATTTTTCCCTCTTATACTACGTCTGCTTTGCTCAGCTGGTCTTAAAAGATTTATATTTTGAACACACTCTGAGCTGTGTTTTTCCTGAGCTTGTCTTAGACTTGGCTTCATCTTGTCAGAAAGCTTCTTCCAGTTTCAATATCACATAGCAAGTGACAGATATGTCATGATAAGTAGCATTAGATGGGATAAATATACATTCTGACTGTGGGTTTCAAGTGAAACCTCACTTGGACACAGAAAGTCTGATTAGAACCAAGTGTTAAATTTTTTTCTAGCTCTCACAAGTTCTGGCACAAACAGTAGGGACCTCAACTTCTCTACGGCTTTTAGAATAAGAGAGAGTTCAGTAACACACTATAAATTTAGCAAATATAATACCAAAGGATTTTTGGCTTCATCTTAATAGAGAAGCCAATGAGCACATTATAAACATTTAGGAAGGGGAGTCTCACCTTACTGCCTTCAGGATTCTCTGGGATAAGGAAAGAGAAACCATAATTGTTCCCTTCTAACTACATAGCATAAGTTCGACCATTAGCAATGTCTTTTTATTAAGATTACTAGATTTCTCTTTTTTAACAGCCTGTTTCTCAAGTGATCAGCAGCTCAACAAGTCAGCAGTTTTAGACATTTCAGTTTTTTTACCACCCGGGCTTGCAGCCTCTATAATTCTTTGAACACCAAGAATACAACAACTGTGACTAGACCTAGCAATGTTTAAGCTACTTATCTTTCAATTTATTGTCAGCTCTTCAAAAAAATAACACCCATGTGAAAGCAAAGTATTAATAGAGTTTCTGCTTCTCTGTCTGTCCTAACAGGGCCCAAAATAGCTTATCACACAAATGCAGGATCTAACTCTCCTAGACTAACAGAGTTCAGTGATGACCATAAGAATTGCCTCTTAATGTGCACACATGCCAGAGCACTGCTTGATTTCAAAGCAAAGGCTCCATCAGAATGACTTTACTGTCTGGATCATCAGACCTGGTTAGTCAGGCCAAATCTCTACTTATTCCTGCTCTGCTAATGTCTGCATGATGTACAACCTCGGAAAGGTAGATTTTAACCTAATTACCAGATAACAAATTATTGCTGTCTCTTGAAGTGAGAGATGTGACCTCCCTTGTCATCCTGCAAGGATCAGTAAAACTGCATTAACTACCTGAAAACAATGACTATCTAAACTCTAACTCATAACAGTCCCAAAGGAGTTATTTGCTCTGAGTTTGGCAGCACTGAAGTTCTTCTGACTGATGGCAGGCTCAGTTATGGGTTCCCAGTACTATGGGATCAGACCAAGTGTATTTTACTGCCTGTTTGTTTTAAGCAGAGAACTAAAAACCAATTAACTTGCTAGAGAAAAAGTGTTAATCTCCATCAATGATAACAAATATTTTCTTCTAACCTTCAAAAGGGATTACAAACAGCAGCCATCCTGTATATCTTACCCTCTACTGAATGTCCCACAGGGTGAGAGATTAACTCTTAAAATTGTATGCATAATATTAAAATTACAAAATACATATATATAAATAGAGAAAGCACAGATTATAGGACTCTGCAACACCATAGCCAGCCTGCGATCTGCCTTTGTATCTTCCTAATTGTTCCCATATGACTTTATTGAGCAAAACAGAACATCTAGAAATTTGACAACTTGCTCCACACAAATGCCCATAACCTAAATGGGCTTGCTGCTTTTGCCAGCTCCAGGTCAGACATTCTCTGTGAAATCCAGCATCTCTACAGACCGCTTTATCACTTCAAGGAATCAACTCATGATAGCACCACTTGAAAAAGACCTCTTTTGGAAAAGTTTTGGGAGCAACTTCCAATTCACTAGAACTGTATGCTCAAACCTCAAGTCACAGGAACATCATCAAGACTCTTAGCTTTCCTTCAGACAGAATTGCTCCAACAGCAATGCCAGAAACACCCTTCCAAACCTCAAAGGAAACATCAAAGGACAGATCAACAACCTTCTGTGACCTTCCCCTCAGAATAGGCACCCAAAGGTAATTTTGAGAGGAAATGGAAGGGTGTGAATAAACCCAGTTTACAGCCTGACAGCAACTTTTATCAGTTTTAGAAAGTGCCTGAGATTACCTAGAACACATGGTTTCTCAAAACTCTCAGAAAAAGGTTCACTAATGGTTTTCAAACATTTTCAAACCTACCTATATTTCCAATGCCCAGATGGAGTATGACTGATGTTCTACTTTTGTTCCACAAAAACTTTAGAGTCTCTGATTCGTAATGTGCAAGTATTTTGCTCTATTTGTATATAGCCCTATCTGTATACAGCTTTTTAGACAGCTGCAATGACAAAACCAAACCAGGCAGTAATACATCAGAGAGACTATTGGAGTGCAACATCTGAAGAGTTTGTAAATTAAGTAAACATGGGACTGCACCTCACATGTATTATCAGTTCAATTCCCCATGCAAAATTAATATGTCAGAGCTCCATTAAACAGGAAGAGCAGTTTTGTTCCTAAACTCTTCTAGTAATTTTCATCCATGCATCAGTTTAGCAAGAGCATTCCCTATTTTCTGTGTTATCACTGCCCTGTGTCTGTCTCTGCTGGCTTCTATACATAAGGAACATGGCACAAGAGTTATGGCTTGCCTAGAGCAAGTTATACATAAAATGTAAAAGAGGTTCTGCTGTGGGTTACACAAAACAGAAAGATGAGCTCAGTATTGACAGAGCTATCCAAAACTTCATCAGGGTTGAGATTTGTTTTTTCTTAAGCGGAAGGTAACATCCAGAGGTGAACATGACAACAGAGAGGAAAAAAACCCTGTCCAGATATAGGAACAGGCAGTCAAGTTTGTGACCCAGGCTAAACTCATTGATAAGACCTTAAGAAATATAAGGTAGCACAAAGCCCAGGATAGGTAAATTAGCTTTTAAAATTAGCTTATTCTGAAATGAGTAGTTCTGTTAACAGATATTTGTAAAAGTACATATTTATTTTATGCTAATCAGAAAGCAATGTAAATGCAGCTTATGACACTGCATTTATTTTTGGTAAGCAACAGGAAACTTGTAATTAATCTGAAAAGAGGAGGATTTTAAAATAAATATAGAAACATGCAAAATTTATATAATTTGGCTCTTTGTCACAGGTACCAATGGAATGAAGTGCTTATAGCTTTTAAGGTGGAAATATGACTGCTAATGGACAGTTTGCAAAAAAGAAGTTAGAGGTAACTTTGTCATAAAATCATTCCCAAACTACTTTCCAAAAAATTTTACAAAATTTTAACAGAAAAATATACCTATGACAAGGCAGCATACAATACAGCTGGAAGTTCCCAGAGGTTACGTATAATATAGATGCATAGCTTATGAAACTATCAGTGAATAAATAACTTCATGCTTGGATATGCTCATTTACATATGATCTTGGGAATGCTGGTGAAATTTCTAAAGCATTAACTGATTTCTGTTAAATGTGTCATGGTACAAAAAAGATGATGGAGGCTTAACTGAAATGAGACCCTAACTGGTTTTAATACTTTTGTGCTGTAAATAAACTGCAATTGCATGTTAGCTATGCAGTGTATGAGTCATGGTGAAAAACCTTATTTCAAAGTTATTTCTCCAAAGAAGGTTTTGTGAATATTTTTCCTAGTGCATATATATATTTTTAAAGCAGACTGCTAACAGCTCTTAGAGACTGACTTGTAATTTTAGTTCTAAGTCAGAAATGTTGTTTGTGCTTCTTATTTAAAAAAAAAAATTGAACTGAAATTCCAACATATTCTTCAAATCTAGCACTTCTTCAACTGATGCCTGTCAGATAAGTATATTCAGTCTGGAACGTCATGTAGGTTTCTTCTTAAACAGAAGAAAAAGGAGATAAAATAGTTTGAGAAAGATCTCTATCAGTTTATAACTAACAACACAGAAGAAGAAGTTCTTTATCTTCTTACATATAAGTTTCTAAGATGTATCACCTTGTGTTGAGTTTTCAGACCTAATTGTTTTTTAATAATTTTGGATGAATCACAGGAGTACCCAGATACCATCATATCAGCACAGTACTTCATCAAATACTTACGTATTAAAATGGGTCAGATTATCCACCCAGAAAATTCATTCCTTTCCTTGTATGTTTACTTCAACATTTCAACATTTCAACATTTCAACATTTCAACATTTACTTCATCTGTTATGTACTTACATGGAATTGTTATTTAATCATATTATTCCCAAACTGGCTATAACATAATTCACCTAGCACTGACCAACTACAGAACAAAAAATAAACAAACATTTTGCTGTGGTTAAAATTTTTTTCTATGGGTCTGAGCTTCTGAAGCCAGCAGGTCACTTGGATTACATATACAATGTTTATAATTGCATTCCTTAAATCTTCAAAATGCAACAAAGCTCACTATTTTCCAAAATAGCTTTAAAAACAATTACAATTACTGCCCAGACATTTTCAAACACAGCAGGCTATTGGCTTAGGCAGTGATGAAAACCCTAAAAAGAAGATAAATATTTTCAAATGCACTGTAAATCAAATTTGTGTGCTGGACTAAAAATGGATTATCGTCCTCTAAACAGCAAAATATGTTTTACCTTGAGGGTTTGTTTCCATGCTTATTTACTAGAAATCATTTTAAATTGTGTCTGATTTATTTCTTTTTTTTCTTCAAGATTTTTAACAGTTGCTTTGTAATAAATGCTCTACTAAAATTAGTTCTACATACTTTACTCGTTACATTTACTGATTCACAGGAATCCGCTGTTTTGCAACCTTTTAATAAAACATTTTTCAGCTTAAAAACTGATTTGGAACAATGCTATGTTAGCCTCAAGCTGCTCTGCAAGTATTTATAGTAGAAGTATCTACAGTCTCAACTGGGCAAAGTTTGATGATGTAATTAAGAGGCCTTGTTTAAGAATGTGACCTTGAGGACCATTATTATATTATGATCTACTGTCTTTTGGTACTGTATTACCAAGACAAAGTTAGCCACTTTTTCTATCCTTCATTCCAGAAAATGTTTGCGGAAAAAAAATCAGCCTACATGGAAGCCAAAGGCACTGGTTTTGTGTATGTCCACTCAAACTTGGTTAAGAATTGTCAGTTTTCTGACTTTGGGCCAGATTCACCTTCTCTGGCTCAGCAAGGTTATTGTAGGACAAAGACAACACTGCCTGTGTGCCTTTGGAGGAATCCTTCGGCAGACCACAAGCTCACGTTCACTCGGCATCTTGTTGAAAGTTATGTAAGTAAGATAGAATAATATTGATGCTAGACTGATGTTGATGGCTTACTGATAAGTACAGAGCTGGCATTGCAGCCTACTCTTTCCTAGCAGATCACAAAGAGAATGTGGACAGTTTACCCTGGACTCTTAGAGTTTCCAGCTGTAAGATAATCCCTTGGAATCACCCAGAAGGAAGCAGCATTTTGCTAAGTCAGGTCATTATTTTTATAAAAGGGGAGTGAAAGCTTAAAGTTTTACAAAAGTTGCCTTCACTAATATACCTATCACTTTCTTAGAAGTGTAATGAGTATTTAATTCTTAATAAGAATGGAGTATTACCCTGTTTTGCCCTTGTAATATTTAATGTGTTAAAATATTTGTGTTTTCTACTGAAAGGCTATTCAGTTGCAGAAATCTAGCTGTTGAGTTTCCTACCTTTCTTCTGCCCCTTAGAAATTGATTTCCTGGCTTTCCCCAGTATACAGAGCAGGAAAATATGAAACAAGTAAACCATAAGACTTAAAAAAAAGTAATAAGAGAATAGTACCTCAGAAATTTAATTTTGGTTTGGTGGTCTATTTCTCACAGACGGTTGCATGATTTTTTTCTAAATCCTGTCTTAAGATTTTTGTGCAGTACAGCTCATCATTCATCTGTCCATCCCTTTCCAAACTTCTGTACATTATAACCAGGTAATAATGGCCCATAACTCCAAAACCAGTATGAACTTAATCAAAACAGAAATAAACATATATTGTTGAAAGACATACATGTTATAATAAGGAAAACACAAGCAAAACCAAGCTGAGACTTCACATGTAACCAAAAAACTCCATTGCACAATTCTGGACACCCTATGCAAGGCCACTGCTTTTGTAATCAAGTTTTTCAAGCCACAGAGGAATGATCAAAATTTCAACCCAAAGTTACCAAAGCATGTTACTTTTCTCTTTTATTTTTAAAGGAAATTCAAGGTTCATTGTTTTGAAGGCTGTAAGTGTCATACTCTTAACAAGCATCATACTTCTTGGCAGCCTTTCACTATCTTGATTACCAGCTGAGAGTCAACACACCCCATAAGGATTTGTTCATCAATTCAGCAGAATTACTCAGGACCCAGTGAGCATCTGGCATTCAAGAATGCAGCTGTCTTTGTGGTTTTGCAAATGCTACTTTTTGTGATCTTTTACAGTTCACTCATCTGCTAAATACAGCATGGCCAATTAAAACAGATTATCCAAAGTGGTATAGGATTCTGCTCACTGCTGCAACTCACTGAGAGACTCATAGCTTCTTTTGTTTATAGTATATATAACATTTCAGGTCTTCCCCAAAGGGATTAAACTGACCAAGAGTCTCGCTATCTCTGCAGAGACTGCAAAGGCTCTCCACTCTCCACCCTGAAGACTGAGCTTCTGCAAGGGATGTCTCTGAACTTAAGGTGTTTCTGTGACTTTCTTGCACTCCATTTACCCACAGAAGCCATGTCCCCTCCTCTGTAGGGGTATCTCTGTCTGGGACCTGTGGTCTTGACCTCTTTACCCGACTCTTGCCCTAGGATTCTCTCACTGAGATTTACTCAGCTCCTCACACACCCTGCAGCTCCATCTCATGGCCCAACTCTTTATTCCTAGTCCCTGGCCCCTCCACAGCTTTCCCAAGCCAGCAGCCCCAGCACAGCTCCCCCAAAGCCGTTCTCACTGGCCTTCCACCTCAGCTCAAGCCATACTGTTCCCATGCAGAGTTGTCTCCCTTTGGAGCTGTTGCGGCTGCTCCCTTCAACAGCCCTTTCACCTCTCCAGTTGTGGTGAGCCAGAGGCTGGGCAAAGGCTGCTGCTCAGCCTGGCCCAAGCAATGCTCCCCAGACTCAGGGTTCCCTGAAGCAAAGCTGAACCATGCCCAGCTCTCGGCCTCCCTTGAAGTGCCAGCTGCTCACAGAGCAGACACAGAACCACCACACAGACCCACCACAGCTCAGAGTTCAGCAGCTCTCCACACCAATGTGATTGACCAGGGCTTGCCAGCTGCTGTGGCAGAATTGCACATTCCAGCATTCCAGCATTCCAGCATCGATCCTGGCTGCAGCTCTGAGCAGCCACAAGCCAACCTGAGCCTCAACAAAGGGCTGAGGGACACCTGCTGCTGTAGATCCAGAGGTGGCTGCTGGCCAAATCTCAAAGATGCTCTGGAACCATGTCTCCAGCATGAAAGCCAGATGACAGAAAGGCCTCACTCCACAGGAACCAGTTTTATGCAGTGCTGGTCCAAGGCACCTGTGATACTTGATGCCACATTCATCTACTGAGTCTTTCATTAGCATCTGCCCACACTGCAGATGAGCAGGCAGTAACTCTGTGGTGCTAGAAATCTGTTTTGCTTATACGGGGAAAAATGGCCACATGGCAGTTTTCCAGCTAGAGGAGAAAGGGAATGAGGGGACACATCCACAGCCATGAGACCAGGCCTCAAATCCATCATTCTTAGTCTTTCTCTCATTAAAATTTGTGATCATCACAATTGCAAGAAGTGGGAAAAAACCCCAGAAAATCTGCAAATCTGGGGGGATGATTTACAAAAAGGTATTTGTCTTAGTGCTTGAGACCTTCCCTAGATAGATTAGGATAACAGAGTTTAAAAAAACCAAACCCTCCATGGAAATAGAATTCAGGAAATTTGTCTTCAACCTTACAAACATTCTACAGTACAGTGAGCAACCAGTGCTGAGCCAGCTTATTAAACCTCAGTGAAAATCAAAATGGAATATTCTTACCACGCATTTTCTTTTTGAAGCTAGTATAAAATGCAGTTTAATTTCTTTGCCTCTTTTAATTAAATAGGCTGTTCTGCACTTTATTTCACAAGAACTCTGAACAAGATACAGTTAATTGATATGTGTAATTATAGCCATCGTACCTTCCCTCCTCTCTAGAAAATCAGTTACAAGCTCTATCCTTGACAAAATGCTTTTGAAGAGTAAATACATCTGAAGTCAAATATTATCACTAATTGATAGGATAGTTTCAACAATGTAACCTTATCTTAGGTAAATAAACTTCTAAGGAAACTTTGAACCACAAAGGCCAAATGAGACGTTTGAGATTCCTTTTTGCTGCAGAAGGTCTTGTTTTGATAGTTCATTTCAATACAAAGGCTACATGTGAAAAAGAATCTGAGACCAAAAGAGAAGCTCATTTCCTCCTGTTTGTATTCACTCCTAACAGTATTTTTCATAATAGGAAAATAGTACCTTGAGGTGGTCTCTACTGCTGTAGAAAAATATTAAATATTATTTTTACTTGGACTGCTATTTGGAAAAGAATTAATGCATTTCCAGATTTTTTTTCTTGAAATTCCTGTTTAGATTGTATATGTTTTCACACATCAATAAATAATTCACAAAACCTAAATAATTCACAGCCTAAAATGAACATTTTAAAAAAATGTGTTAAATCACAGATGTGAAAACTTTCAATAACATTCACATTAAAGTATCTGATCAAGGACAGCAGTACCGTACACCTCATATGAGATGTACAGATGTGTTAAAGCAGTGAGAAAGAGGAGAAACAGCCACTAGGGGGGAGGAGATGATGGAGGTAAGAGATCCTGTACTAGCGAGTGGATTCTGAGGAGTGGAGTCTGAGAAATGAAAGAGAATGTCCTGGAAATGGACTGTAAACTTTTCAAACACACATTTTCATTCACGCACAATATCCTGCCCCTATTTCTGGTCAGTGTTCAAAGATGTTAGAAAGCAGTGGCAATACTAAGCACACCGCACTTCTGTAAATTTATTTGCTTAATAAAACATAGTTGACCTCAGAACAAATGTAACAATAATCACTTAAAATGCATTCTCAACTGAAGTTTGTCTTCTGAAATCCCTAGAGTGGATCTGGGTCTTTTCGTAGACATATAAGTGGAAGATATTCCCACTGTCCAGAACTGTTACCTCACACTTAATTTGGAGATTAAGTGTTACTCAGAAACATTACTTAGAATTGCTTCTAAGGGGAGGTAGATTCTACATAGAAGACTGATCTTCATTGCAAAAGAAATCATATTGCAAGATGGGTTTTTCAAACAATGTGAGTGATGAATTTGTTATGTTATAAATACTGCAAGAGTGTGCACATTTGTAGACTGATGTCAAGGTGAGGTTGGGGAGAAGAATAAACAAATATATTTGTCTTGATGCAGATGAAGAAATCCAATTTCCAAAATCCACGGTTTACTCTTCATCAGCCAGGCCAAATCTGATCTCTGTGTGTGGTCATAGCAACTGAAGCCGGGAGCACTCAGTGGCTGAGTCTTCACTCCTAGCTTCCAAAACACTTCCTTTTCTATCTCAAGCTGTGATCTGATAAATGTATTTCAAACAGGATTACAAAACAAGTGAGATTATTATTTACTGATCTTAATAGGTCTTCTCTGAAAAGGCCTTCCTGTTCATAGAAATTTGATTTTCCAATCCTATCCTTTCTAGGACAGACTTCAATAACTTTCTGATTGGCAGCTGTATGACCCCTGAACATAAACTGTGTCCTGCCGCCTGTCCAGCTTAATGAAAATGTCAGTCCCATTCAGAAAATGAAGCCAATAAATGACATCTGGTGCTTAGGTGATATGCTGTTCTTAAGGGATGCAGTATCCTTAAATGTACATCACCTCACATTTTCAGTAGCTCATTTTCCAAAGCTGGACATGAGCTTCCACTTTAGCTGGGCCAAATACACTTGGGAAATGACCAATTCATTCTGTAATGAACCTTGTTCTGTGGCTGACTGAGCCCTTATAAATCTGTTTGGGATTTCACCCTGATTACTTCACGGAAATGCTCTTATACCGTTCTGTCTAAAATGAAGATTGGAGGGACCACACAGAAGCAGTCATCCATCCCTTTCGCCTAACTTTTGTTTGTGGTGAAGGGAAAACAGACAGATAGGGTGTCACTTCTTTCAGAATAACAGCCTCAGCTTAGTAATGGCCTTCTACAAGACTCTTGGATTGGTGACTGACTGCCTCCAGATGAGGCTCACAGGACTCATCCAAAGTCCATTGCAGTAAATCTCCACAGAACGGGATTCCAGAAGAGCCCTGGGTCTTAGTTCAAGTAACAATAAAAAAATAATAAATAAGTCAGGAGAATAAACAAAGCCTGTTCAGAATTCTACAGAGGATATGTAAAAATGCTTCTTGTACATCAGACAGCTTCAGATAGAACAGTGTATATACTCAAGAAGGAACAGTTTTGGGGCATAGAAACAGAAGTCAGGGACAGGAAAAGCTAGTATCTCAGGTAAAAATGGTGTTCATTTCCTCAAGAAATACACTGAAAAAGTGTAACAGAGAATTACAATGGTAGGATTGTCTCCAGAATGAAATTCTGGTGAAAAAAATGCATTTTAAAAAGATTGAAGGGAATTTTTTGTGTTAGGAGTTCTACAGTCATCATGGGTTATGTCAGGTTTAAGGTAGGAGGAGAAAAAGAGAAGAAAAAATGTCTGCTTCAGTGTTACCACTCTATCATAATACAACCACTCCAGTGGGAAAAAACACCACCACAAACTGAACAATAAAGCAAAATCTATCAGATTATAACTTACAGTGTGAATGTACGGGAGGAAACAGCTTTATAATGACAGAGAAAACTGTCACTAAACTGTTTTATTTACTAAGACTACTCCATCTTTAACATCTGATCTGAAGGGCAAGACAATTTTGTGATCAAGCATAGATAGAAATACCCATATTTTTAAAATAAGCAATTGATTTTTGAATCCTTATTTGTAAATAGAATAACAAAGAATAAACAAAATTAATGAATACCTCATCAATATATTTAAGGTTCTCTGTACTTTCTTTAACATCTTATTCACAAGAGTAGAGTGTTTATGTTAATTAAACCAGAAACTAGATTTTAATTCAGAAATAAGAAATATTTCATAGGACTTCATCAGAGATGTCCATAGAAGTTATTTATATA
>VXBU01017251.1:65724-101566 GCA_013400315.1 Bombycilla garrulus
ACAGTTACCCAAGCACCAAGTCTACTGAAATGACTTTTTAATATATTTTAAAAACACCATGGCTTCAGATAAAACCTTAAAAGCTCAATGCAAGAAGGACATTTTATTGTTATTATTGACCGGTTGGTAATGAAATAATTTCAAGAAGTACACAGTATTTTTGCTGCCATTAATTTCATCCTTGATCTACACTACTGTTTAGGCTAAAATATTAATAATGTACATGACAATACTCTTGATTTTTCCTTTTTGTTATTTCCTTATTTGCTTATATATGACAAATATTGCTGCTGCCCAGGACAGGATTCTAATGTAACATAGATGTTACTTCAAAGAAGACACCTTATATATATTTTGATGCATCAGACGAAGCAAACATTAAGCATACAGAATTCTAGTAACTGTAAGTCACAGAAGAGACAACTGTATCATGGGTATCAATTTTAAAAGCTGCACTTTTATTTTACTAAATTATCTATGTTAAAAACAAATCTTGCCTGGTGTGGAATTTCACTGCATCAAGTGTTACAATATTTTTGTTTTTATTACAAGCAGGAGAATGCATGTAGAACAAGTATTAAGAAACATGACAATAAATTAGAATATAATTTACAAAAGCAAAAATAATAATAATAAAGTAACAGTGTACCACATTAATACTGAGTATAAAATAATAAGCAACTAATCACAATAATACAAAGGTAATTTCAGTCTGTATTATTAAGGATACCTATGTGACATTCACTCCTTTATAAAGTTCCTAATGAAATGGACTATTTTGGATGTATACACCTTGAAGAATTAATCTTAGATTTTTATATCTGTTTTGATCTTTATCAGATGATAGTATTGCTCAGCAGAAGTACTGGCACGAGATTTCTGCATCTTGTATTGTACTGTGTGATTCTAGGTCTGTCATATTTATAGCCTGCACAAAGACTCCTTTGTCACTATTTAGGAATATAACACTATTTAGCTTAGACTATATAGATGGTTACAGTGTAGCAGCAGCAATGAACTGTGCTGTTGAAATAAATTATTTTTCTTTGAATTAGGTTTCATATTTCAGTCTTAGTCTGCAGTATTGCTTGGTTTGTAAATCCATATACATTCTGTGTTTTTTTCCCTTTAACAATACAATTCAACATTGCTTCAGGCAGTTCTTTAAATTCCAGCCTCAGTGCTGTTGTATTGCAGAGTAAACATCAGAATCCCCGGTGTTCTAGCACCAGTAAGAGATGTGTCCTTGGAAACATTCCTTACAATTTCATGTCCTGAGGTAAAAAAAAAAGGGTTTCTTTTCAATACAGAGAAAACCCTTTTCTCATTAGCTGAAACAACATATTAGCTGATAAAAAAGATCATGCCCTAGAGAAAACTGGATCTTAATACAAAGAGACATCTTACTTAGGAATGTTCTAACAACCCCTTACTCTTTAATCATACTTCTGATCTAACCAGAGCATGTTAGCACCAAGGTGTTCTGTCAAAAGGATATAGGAAGTCAATTCATTTAAGCGACAAGGACTGCATACTGCCCTTAATATCCATGTGCAACTCCCAAAAATTGGGATGTTTTTATCTATTGGTGTCAGTTTCAACAGGAGTTGTTTACAGGGTGATGAGAGCAACAGGTAACAAGCATAAGTGAATACATGCAAGCCAACTGAAAATTAATTCCACTGGTCACAAGGGTACAGAAGTGGAAATACTGGCAAGAAGTAGCAGATGGCAGGAATTTGATGGTGGTGAGTACAGACAAGGGGCTATACAAAACCCCTTGACAGATTGTCAGTATTTTGGGAGAATGTCATAGTATGAGTCCTCTTAGCAGTATCTATTGTTCCATGTTAATTCACATTAGTAAGTAGTGTGTAACATATTTGATTTGTTATTGGTAAAAGAAATCGGTACACTGCAATCTCATATTTTGAAATTATTTTTTACTGAAAAGATTACTTTTTTTTTAAAAAGTGCTATTTGAGTTAGAATTTGTAACACATTATTGTCCACATAATTTTAACTGCTTTACAACAAAGAAGTCATAGTTGGACACACAATCACATATGAAGTACCTGTTGCAAATATAAATGTTCAAGTATAATATATTATTATAAAGAAATACCTACTTTCCTCATCTCCTTGTTGAGTCTGTTATTGAAAAGTGAAGGAGAAGAGGAGCATGAAAATTAACTTTTTAATGTTATATTCCCAATTGTGACTTGCCCAAGAAGTTTGGCCTCACTTTTAAAAATGCAAAGTATTTGGTGAATATTAAAAATAGGGTAATATGAATAAGTGGAGCAGGCAGCAAATAATTAAAGCATCTAGCTTCTAATTTAGAGGCATGACTTTGTTCCAGTCTCATGCTGAAAGCTGCCCATTGCTTTAAATATGGTCCAGCTTTAAATAGGTACCCAGCCATTTAGGTGAAGGTGGCCAGAATTCACTACAGCCCCCCTTTTTCCAGTGTGCCCTACTCCTGACAATCCAACAGGCCTCTTGGCTTGAGCACACTTTTGACTTCTCATTTGAACAGAACCTAGATACCTCCCTAAGTCACTTATTCTTTGGTTGCCACTCAGATGCAGTCTCCTGAACAGAACATTCACATGTTCCTTCTCATAAACAATACCTCTGCTATGGTATCAGAGGAGGGACCATCTGGAATCCATTTTAACCTTCAGCTTTGCAAAGGATTGTTGCTATTACACAGTAGGCTTATCATTTGCATTCAAATTCCTCAGTTTTGGAGAATCAAAGCTAACACGTAAACCAGATCTAGAAGCCCACAAAATTGTTTCTTCTTTGTGGCTGGTGTTGTAAACAAAAGTGAGCTGGAGTCAAAGTCTAAGTCCTAAACAACCTTTATGGTAGTAGGAAAGGAACTGGCAAACCAGTCTTCACCACTGCTGGAGTCTGCCTCCCCCTGAAACCGAAATATGTCCCTTTCAGTGAAAATCTGTTTCACTTGTACAATGGTAAGATGGCTATAAACCTGCAATGAAGATTTCATTTTGTTTCATAGCACACTGGTATTTCATGAACCACTGCAATAACTGTTGCACCTCTTAAAACTAAGTCCCTCGTGGCTGTTCTATTTAGTACAGCTTTATATACGGCTCGCAGCACTGTTCAGGAAATATGGTTTACTCCAAAGGGAAATAGGTGGAATGAAGGAAAAATACCTCTTTTTGTAAAAAAATTTCTGCTCCTTAAATAACATTTCCAAGCTCATTTTATAATTTAAATTGTGGTGATGTGTCAAGAGAAAAAACAGTTAAGATTTTAAGTTATGATTTAACATTTTTTTTGATTCTTCTTTACTTCCATAGAAGATCAACTCATAAGAACTACATTTTAAACAGTTTTAAATAGAAATGGATTCAGTGTCATTGCTAAGTCCATAATAAAAGTTATTTTAATGGTCCAAGGATGTAAACAGACTATTTTATTTAGTCAAAAGAACACAAATGTTCCACAGTAAGCTATTCTATATGTGTTGTGTGAATCTTTCAAATTTGGGATCCCCTCATACTGTGTCCAGCACTTTGGATTAATAAATCCCACTTCACAGAAGTTAAAATAATATTGAAATCCTGTCAGCTGGGGCTGACCAGTGGTTATGTTTTCCACAGGGTAATGCATTTGCAAGGACATCAATCTCATTCCACTGTGTGGCTCTCTTTGATGGACACTCTTCCACAATGATAATAACAAGGCACATTCTTCTGCTTCCTGTGGGTCAGTGTCCTTGGCAGGTCTTGCAGCACATCTGTCTGAAGTATGCTCGACTGCAGAACTTGAACTTCAGCACCAGTGGGCAATATGCCACTTTGTTCACATCTTTGCACTCTAATAATTAAGAACATTAAAGACAAAATAATCAGAAATATAAAGTACAAAGGAAATTTGATGTTTAACATGCTTCCCTATCCATCTATCTTGCTTTCTTTGTAACTACTCCTTCTAATACAATCTAGTGCATACAATATTGCAGATTTAAAAGCCATAAAAATGTTTGCAGGGCTTTCAGACATTTAGAAGTGTGCAGTCTTGCCTTGGAAGAATTATCATTTATTGGAATAAGTGATCACTTTACACAGTTAGAAAATGTGAGTCTTTTTTTTTTTTACATTACTTTTAACTTCCTTCTCAGGAGTTATTCTATTCATCCATGACAGGTTATGATTATGATGACTCACACTGTTTGATACCACACCTCTGCTTTTGCAAGAATCTTTAAAAGAGAATAAGCATTGCAGCTAACAGGGATGGAGAAAATTACACAAGTGTTGTGAATAATGGTGTCAACAGGGTGATTTCAATGACCACACTGAATGGTAAATTATTCTTTAGGCTTGGTTCACACAATTTACTTTATGCTAGAAGGAAAGCCATTTTTATGCAATAGAGCTAAAAGCTTTTTTTTCAGTGTTTTCCCTATATGCTGGGCTTACTGCCTCAGCTGCCCTGTTGTGCTGGCAGGTAGCTTTCCCGGGAAGGGAGAACAGAGCTCAACTCCATGGAGGCAGGTTTCATTCTTTTGCATCCCACACAGGTTGCACAAAAAGTGACTTTGTGGGTACACTACAGGAGCACTCCTGGAATATGCTGTAGTTCTCCTCTGGCTCATTTTTTGCACCTGTAGAAAGAAGGTGGGAATAGGGAATGGAATAGTTTGGTCCCTGATTAGTTCTTATCCTGATACAACTGGAGAAAGAGCTGCATCTGTGAATTCAGTGACACACTCAGGTTCTACAACTCTTCAGTCTCCATATAATCTCCTAATACATTATTCTTGCTCTGGGACAGGGTGTTACAGATAGTGGATTAACACTTGCAGGCATACTGTAGTAGAAAATTGAGTGCAGATGAGAATTTTTCGTATTTCAACCTAGGAAAGCATTAATGAAACTGAACTTCCAGGTCTGTATTGACCAGTATTTCTGATGGCAATATTCATGCTTTTAGCTAAGCAAGGAGCAGTTAGGAAATTATTTAGACTTTCATTTCATTAACATGGACATAGTGCTTTCATTGCAATTCTTTCACTCCACCTATGTGATATTTTACATACTGTTTTTTCTAATTTTTTAATTCTTAATGGAAACATAATTGAGTGACAGGAGAAAAGACATTGTGGGTAGCTGGTTGAAACAGATATATTTCACTACCAACAACCACACATGGTCACCGTATTTGACTGACTTTCAAAAACTCTTTACTAAAGAGGTCAAGCCTCTTCCAGAAATATTTCAGGTCCTCATGTTTGTGAAGACTGGGAATATAGGAGAGACAGATAGCGAATTATAAATGAAGTGCAAAATAAAAAGGTTCACTTGATCTCAAAAAGACATAAAAAGTTCACTCAATCCCAAAAATAACTCTCAAACACACTGTGTTTAGTTAAATACTAGTAAAGCCACTAACTGCATTTTTGCTAAAAGTAGGATTTCAAATGATCCTTTTTCACGTTTTTTTTAAGTTATTCTTCCTCTTGAGTAAAACTGGACCCTGTTCAGTTGATGCCATTTGGACAGCAATGAGAGAATATTCTGGAAGTTCCCCACAACTTCTGTTTTAAAAAATTAGTTTTAAGATAGATATCGTGGCTGATGAAGTAGCCTGTTCTTCATTGGGCTGTGATTGAATGGAGAAGGTTTAGCAGAGTTCCTTTCGTTTCTAGTAACAAGTGTTAATAAGTTTCAGTAAGCTACATGTACAAGCTCTGCCTTGCTGAACTTTGTGGCCAGATCAGGTGATATTATGATATTAACTATTATTTTACATTTTAAAAAGTCACAAAATGTCACCATGCATTCAGTTAAAGAAATTGCAAAGATGTATCATATAAAATATAAAAAGAACTGAAAACACAAAGCAAAAATAGACAAAACAGTTTTTCAGGTAAACTTTTAGATGGGCTTCAGCAGTCTACATTCAGCAGACATATATGCATTTAATAGGGACTAGAATAATTCTGAATATACGTCAAGCGGTGTGGTAAATGATGCCTGTAGCTCATTTCCAGCAGAAAACACATTACCCTCCTCAGTGGCAACCCATCAAAACCACATCTACAATATTCTAAATCACCAATGAAAAGTCTGAAAACCCCAGAGCTAAAGCACATGCAAAATATGACAAGATTCAATGTAACTTTCTTTTATTATTTCTGTATCCCCAAAATTTTGGATATTGTTTTATGCAAACAACCCATACCTTCCCATGGAAAGATTTTCCAAGCTTTACCAACATGATCATTATACTGCAGAGTGGCTCAAGCTTCTGCTAAACCCTGTATGATTTTACCTTTGGGTAGCAAAATTAAATTGCTAAGAAATTGTTGAACAGGCTCCATAATCTGCGAGCACAGGTGTTTAGCAAACCAAGGGAATCAGGTTTTCTGGGGTTTGGCACGGGAGGAGAGCCCCCGCCAGCTCATCTGACCCTGCTGCAAACCAGTGCGCTGCTGCTGAAGGTGCTTTTGCCTGGCGATGGAGCCAAAAAAAGATGCAGTGCTACAAGGTGGCACATGGACAAAGTCTCCATGTCCCTGTGAGCAGGTATGCTCTGCTACACACACTCAATCCTTTATGCAAAAACCCTCTCTCTGGGAGACCTAACTCCTTCCTTGAAACCCAAATACTGATAGTCAGATCACACCCCAATGTACCTGCAGACTGACAGAAGCGAGCACAGAGGCACAGCATGTATATATTCACATAATATACTCACAACAAAATATATCTGAGCTCCAAAATTTCTCCCAGAAAATGCTACTTTTCAAAAAATAGGATTTTTTGTGCTCTTTAGGATTAGTTAGTTCTTGAAATATTTTCATCATCTCCAGGATGGTGAAAAATATAAGCCTCTCTGTTTAAAGGCTGACACTTTACTGAAATAAGAGATTTAAGCTCCTCTTGTATCTAAGAGGACCTTTTTAAGTAGAAAATGTGTCAGACATGCACATTATTCTGCAAATCCCATTTGTGCTTCTCATATTCACTATTTAAGAGCAGCTGCAAAAAAATTATAAATTAGAATATATATATATATATAAAATACTTGCACAAGTATGAAAAAAAACCCTTGAAGACAGAATTTTTGTCTAATTTCAGGATAGGGCAACCTTAATCTTTCACAGATTGCAGCACAATTCTACTGAAAGGATCTAAGCATTTTAAACTGTTTAATGAATTTTGAGATAAATACCTCCAGGGTGGGACATAAACAAAACCAGGCACTATGTTGGGAACTGTATCCTGTAGAAGATACTGTGCTATATCTTTTCCCCTTTGATTCTTCCTAACTGTGCTAATGAGCCTGGATGGTTGTCAGTGAGGAGCTGGCTTGGACATGGCTCTCTCATAGTGCAGGCCAAAGAGCTGACAATTATATATATATTATACAGTATAAGTGTTTTTCAATATTTTCTATTTGTGGATCCAAAAAATTTTCCCGTAAAGGTGTGGGTCCCTAAAAACACAATTACCAACAGACTCACTGTACATAACTAGCCTGCACAGTTCTACTGTAGAGGAGTTCAGGCTACCCAGTGTACAGAGATCACCAAAAAACTCTTGACTGCATATTTTTATGAGCCATTAGCATATTTTCTGATAATATGGAAGAATTATTAACATAATTACTATAAATAACGATATGGCCTTGTCATCTGGAAATTAAGAGGAGACTGGGACTGAATCATGTCCACTTACAGGTAATTTATTACCTTCCTTACTTTGGACTGTAGTCAACATCTGTATTTGGAAATAAAATATCATGGAGCCTATGAGACTTAAAAGGCAGAAAGTTTCCTAGATTGATAATTATCACTTAAAAATTTATTGAGAGCAATAAACAAAAATAATGCAAATTAAAATAACCAAGAAAAAAATCTGATATGAAGATTTTTTCAATGACAGCATTAGATGATAAGCCTCTACCTAAAATTAAAACTTTACTAAAAATAGTGAATTACAGTGCTCATACATTGAACAATCAGTGTATTTCTGGGACAATTTTAGTATGCTCCCACTTCTTCACAAATATCTCTATTTGCCAGACTTTTATAACAATGTTGAAACTATGGCATGGACATTGATGGATAGAATAGGATAGAATAGGAATTGAATCTGCGTAGACTGCAGGACAAACTTGCCTTTAAAAAAATTTTAATCAGAGCATTTGTTCCACATAGATAGAACTAAACTCCAATGAAGTAGGAGATTCTGTGTAAAAACATACTCTATTATATACTGCTCAGAGATGAGTTATGTTAAAAGCAGCAGTGCTAGTGACATTGTGGTCAAGTACTCAAAATTTAGGGAATAAATGTTTTAGGACTGCTGTTGCTGTGTAATCTCTTGATAACTTGGAGAATTTTCTACTCCTTTTCCCCTTCTGCACAACATGAACTGTACTTATCTCATTGAGCAAATATTCTAAATTTTATAATCAATGAGGAAACATATTTTTTACTGCCTAGCACTTCAAGGCTACTTTGAAGTCAGCATTTCCTAATAGACCACGGCCTAGACCATTTACAAGATCTGAGTATTTATTAAAACGTGAATAAGCTTATTTTCACAATATTATCTCATATATCCTCTATCAAAAACAGGTTATGATGAAGTTAGTTAATAGTCTGATTAAATTGGACTGTATAATGCAAAGAATACTGTAGTTATTTTAAACAGGCATTATAAATAAAAAAAATTTATGAGTTAGAAGAGCTGAAAGGATGTCAAAGTGTAAGAACAGACTTGGTATTACAAGAACCATGTAGCATGAAATCTACGATCCCAGTCTTCCAATGAACATGGAATTTACTTTTTTTGCCACTACATTGTTGTCTTTAACACTGATTAGGCAGGGAGAAGGTCAGTGGATGAAAAGTGTATCATGCTCCCATGGCTAGTATGAACCTTTTTATTGAGCCAATAAAGAGATTAGAAAAATCAATGACACAAACAATAGTATTTTGTCCATGACTTGGGCTATATATTTTTAAGGTTATTTTTTTAAACAAGCGTGTATTTATGTTTTCATTGCCTTTACCACTGAGCTACAATGACTAATCAGAAAATAATTTTTATATAGTCATTCACAGCCTGAGAGATGATGTCATATAGACTTCAACCAACAGAATACTGATGACTATGTCACTTTACTCTTTTCAGAATAAATGACATTAAGATGGCAGACTTACCCTCTGTGTTGGAAGTGGGAGCACTATCACATTTACTTTCACACTGCTGCATTGATGGAGGTCTGAGAGTTTCTGGACACTCACTGGATGCTTGTCCAGTATATGAGAGGCATTGTACTGTTCGCATCTGTTGCCCAAGACCACACTGTGCAGAACACTAAATAAGGACAAAAAATTTTAAAACCCTGCATCCAATTTTTAAATATCAAATAAAACAACAGGAAGCAATCAGAAATATTTCACATCTACAAATTTTAAAGAAGATAGGTATCTGAAGATGTTTGATTAATAGAGAAAAGAACTATCATAAAATATCCCAGATTTTTTAAAATACATGTGATTACTTGTCTTTCAAAGAAAAGAAAATGCAATGCAATATTGACTCCCTAAACAGTTCAGATTTGAGATATAAGAATATAATTTACTGTATTTCATCTATTATATAGATACTGCAGAATAAAGAAGAAAAAAAGAGAACAAGAATTCAANAAATTTCTCAGCAAATAGAAAATTATTCATTCATTTAATATTCTAAAGGCAGGCCATTGATCATTAATGAGATGCAAAAACAAAAAGAAAGAAGGAAACTTTGTAAATCATATTTAGAAGCACATTCTTCAGCCTGTCCTGGAGTAATTTAGCCACCTGTATGATAACTCAATATATCTTATGTAAAAATTTATATTATGTCTCAAAGTGTGTTTTTTTCAGATATAGATATATGTACACATCCTGTACTACAATAGGAATTAGCTTTATATTTCCATCATGTTTCTCAAGGAAGTTGTGTGTTTTAAAAATAGTACATCCTCCAACACTGCTGTATCTCAAAATACTCTTTAAAAGAGTAAGGACTTTTTTTTTTTCTTTTAAGTGTATGTAGAAACTCATCCAGTAGAAACTAGATTGCTCTCAGACAACCATCATAAAGAATCACATTTCAATCCGGCAGAAAAGGGGAGAATCTTTTTGTTTCCCTCAGCCATAGGAACCATCTCTTATCTAAATCTCCAGGGACATCTTAGACTAAGAGGTTCTAATGTGGGAGACTAACAGCAATAAAGACTTGCATGAACTATCTCACCTGTCCCCAGTCTCCAGCAACCCAGCGAGGAGGAGGACATCGGCCTAAACTGCAGCGGATGCGCATTGGTGGCTTGTTTTCATCTTGGCATTGAGCAGCTGGAAAGGTTTTTAAAAGATCACTGCTTTTGCATAGAACAATTCGGTGTTTGAATCCTGGGCCACACTTTGGTGTGCACTGAAATAAAATGTTCATGTAAATAATTAAAATCTCAATGAAACATCAATAAACCTCTCAGAAATGCTATTTGTAAAGCAGGAATATATGATCCTACAATTCAACTATAATCAAAATACAGTAATAACAACTTTAAAATGTTTAGAAATGCAAACAAGCTGAAGATTGTTTTATTATGTACAAGCTTTTCTAACTTTAAATTTCCTTTGCTGTTTATATTTAGACTGCAGTCAGCTGTAAGAAAAACCTTGCTGCAAAGTAGAAAGGTCTGTCACATATAACACTACTATGGAACAAATTAGAGTGCTTCAACAATTAAAAATAAGACATTCCATTCTTAATATCACCTTATTATGGTCTTTATCTACTTCACTTTATCCACAGACAGTGAACATTTTTCCTCAATACACAAAAGGAAAGATAAATGCTGTATTTGATTTCTTAGAAACCACATCATTCAGATACATTAAAATATGTTACCCTCTACTACAGTGCATGCTTTCCTCTCCTTTCCTATTTAAATTTTAATTTCATATGAATTCTGATTTCAGTTTCCCCTCCTTTTATCATTCTTGTGCTATTCTGACAGCAAGCAGACAATAAAACAGAAAAGAAGCAGGCCTGATGATCATTGCTTCTCCTCATCTTACTTCATAGTGGTGTCACTGCCATTCACTTTCCTTTTTGCTACTGACCATTAACTGTCAAACACAGTAGCTCAACTGCAGAATGAGGAAGAGACAAGTGCTAACAAAATTAAGATTTTTCCCCAATCAGTCCCTTTTTAACATGAGATATTGTAAACACAGTTTTAGAGTCCTTTATTGGCATGTTAACTGCTATCCCATAAGCATATCTGCAGTATTTGGATCAGAATCAGTTCCTGACATCATAAACCTTACATGCAAATTGTGCTAACCTGTTCAAGACTGGAACTGCCTTTAATATGCAGAGAAAAAACATTATTTGGGAAACAACATTATGTGGAACTGGAGCAATATTCAAGAGATCACATACCAAAGGCTTTCCACACATCCAAAACAACTCAATGTATCACTGGGGAAAAAAGAAACATCCCTGAGATTAATTTTCAAAAAAATTATTTGAGTGATGCAAACTTAATTGTTTCATTCCTAATCCTGAAGCATCCTTGATTAATTTATGGAAATTTTAAAGCAGTTCCATGGTATTACATAAGGATATACCCTATAAATATGTAAAACCTTGTCTCTACATCTACATATACCTCAAAACAAGAAGAAAATCTCCAGAGTGAGGCACCTAAAGTAGTCCATACAGAATGAACAGGTTTATTCCAAAAGAGTGCACTGCAAAAAGATGACTCTTGCATTTGGAGTTTATAATACAGAATTCAAAATAGATATATAATCACTCTCTTTAGAATGAAACCTTTTCTTTTCTACCCTATTCAATCTTTTTTTCTACCGAGGTACAGCCTCTTTATCTACAGTAGTTCAGTGTTCAGAATTTTGATATGGAATGAACAGTTTCAAACATCCTTATACTGAAGGGACGTCAACATCAAATCTTGTGCACGCTGCCTAGAAAATTAGATGAAGGAGGGAGGTAAGAGAAGATCTCTGGTAGAACTACACAAATTATACTAAGGATAAAGACCAAAATCCAATGACAGTTAATATGTGAGGTGTTCGGTATCATGATCATGACTGATCAGTTGGGGTCCAAATTCCAAGGAGTGTTATGAGTACTTTCTCCCACATATGTTTTATGAAAAACACATGACTTTTTAAGTAGGAAGTAGAAGTATGTGCCCCTGCCTAGCTGAGTGCTTAAAAATCACATCAGTCTGTCGAAACAAATACAAAGTGATGATGTTGAAAGGACTTTGTCAAAATGTCAAAACCCAGTGTGGCTCCATAATCTTTATAGTATGTTCACAAAGGAGCAAAACTCTAAGGACCAAATTTTGAGTTTAGGAGTATCTTCCTTGTAGTATTTCTTGAAGACACAAACTTTAACGCATGTGTACGATGCCATTTGAGAAAGAACTCCTTCCAGCTTCTGGTACCAGAAGAAAATAACATTCCTACACTTCCTTTTGTGGAATTGCAGCAAAAATTCTACTAAGATGGACTATGCTGGATCCCAGAAATGGAACTGAAATAAGTAAATACTACTTCAACAATACTGAATCACTAAAAATAAAAAACATCAGTAAAATTTAACAGAAAGATTGTACATTTCCAAAGAAAATGAAAACAAAATATCTAGATAAAACCAAAAAAGGAAATATCTTCCATTACTAAATGCTTCTAGTATTTCTGTCTAAATTCTTCTTGAATTTCCTCTGTGGAAGTTAGGAAGGCAAATCATATGAAGGTTTGTCTGATAAGGCTCTTCCCAATAAATCCTTAAAATACTTTTGTGTGTCTGGAAAACTAAAAAAGGGATAATTGAGAGTGGGTAAATTAAGTCTGTCAAAGCTTAACTATTGCAAAATGTGAAAAACCTTATGACATTACCAAAGAATGACTACATTCCAGTGGGAAAGACATTCATAGCTTTCATTTCAATTTGATAAAACCATGTTTACATTCTCCCACGGGCTTCATCTAACCAGTATGTTTACAAAATGCTTTTGTTTCACTGACCAAAAGGATACACAGTTTCCTGTTAATAATCACTGAAAATTTCAAAAATTCACAATTATATTGATTATCAACAAATGCATATGCAGTTAAAACAGTTCTATAA
The DNA here is from genome assembly GCA_013400315.1 of Bombycilla garrulus. NCBI lineage: Eukaryota > Metazoa > Chordata > Aves > Passeriformes > Bombycillidae > Bombycilla > Bombycilla garrulus. The sequence goes on from VXBU01017251.1 coordinate 78,939, forward strand.
TTGTTTCATTTGTATTATGCACTGGTTTGAGTACGAAAAAAACCCCTCCATAACTTGCATTCCAGAGAAAATTAGCAATGTTTGCCATTGGTTTCAATGGGAGGAGTATTCAACCCTTCATTTTTTTAAGTTCACTCATTTTCCTTTTTATGCTCCTGTAAGAAATTTGTATAAAAACTTTTACATTTATAGTGCTATGGGAATTTTAATGTATTATATTTCTAGAAACCATTAACAGAAAAAATAAAAAAAGGCAACTTTTCTCATTATACTAAAATGGTATAATAAGTCAAGACAGTCTGCCATGCTACACAAATAAAATTCATACCAGAAAGAAGCCTGGTACTTTTTCTCAATCCTGATTAATTATCACAACCAGAAGCTTAGTGGAGTTTGAATTTTTAAATTAGAATGACTTTGTTCAAAATCATTACACGATCTTGTTGCATAAAAGCCTCGACATGATAACAGAGAGTAAAATTACTTTAGGTAACCAGCATGTGATACCTGTGGGAGAGAAGGAGCTATTTTAGGGCATAGTGACATGCTGTAGGTTATGAGCATTTTCATAGAAGGCAGGAAACAGAACAATGAGACACAGGTGAAACCACTTCTGGGATGGGAAATGTACTAATATTCAGTGGTCAGAGGTCCTGCCACCACGAGCACCAATGAGTGAATACAGTGAAATATCCTTACCTCTGACCAGTCCAGAGCAACCCACTGTGGAGGGCAGGACTGATTGTTGCAGGGCTCTTTTTCAATAGGCTGGTGTGTCAAACAGTTGGTAGTATCCAGTGTCTCCTCCTCAGAAGGCCCAATCTTTCTGATGCAGAGGACTGTTCGTGAACGCATTCCTCCATCACAGGTCTTACTGCACTCTGACCAACCTCCTATAAACCATCTGGATAGAAAATGTTAGGAGACGCAGTTAATACATATCAGAAACAGAGATGATAACTGCACAAACCAAGAAGGCAAATAGTTTAAATCACTAAACCTAAGTATTTTTTAACAATACAAACATTCATGGTGAAATAAAGTAGAAATTTATGGGTCTTTTTACTGAATATTTTAATTTATGCCTCACTGCAATCACATCTCCCAATAATAACACTACTTTGCATTTTTCTAGAGCAGCAATTTCCATTCTAGCCTATAATAGTTAGAAAGGAGTGTTTGAACCTGACAAAACTGAAGCTATTTGTATTGGACTTTCCTGAAATAATTTCTATGAAAGTGATTTGCAACTGGAAATGTTTGGCAACTACTAAGTTACATCACAAGTCAAAAGCCAAGATGTTTGCCTCTTTGGTATCATTACAATAATGACTGTAATCATTACNTCTCAACAAAATCATTTAAAATTTAAAGCATCATATGATAGGTGGTAGAGGGAACGTGAGTGTCTGCATACATAGTATAAACTATGTAGTGTACATAAGACTAGATTATATTATGTACATATTACAGACATATAGATTATATTATGTACATAATATTAGATAACATTATGTATATAATGTACATAATATTAGATTGCTTTGTGCTGCTGCAGAGATTAAAGCAGCTATTAATCTGGCTGTAATGTTATATACTTCCACTTATGAATGGTTAATGCAGCTCAATTAAATAGAAATATCCCATCATATTGACAAACACATTTTGTCTGCAGCATTCAATATGTTGATTAGACACTCGCCTGAGTCATCTTTGCAAAGGAGGAAATTGAAGTCCAGTATCCTATCACATGTCAACATGCCAAAAATGCCAGGCATGTCAGTCACTGTGGATGCTCCTGGAGGTATGCCTGGAGCTGCCTCATAAGATCTGCCATTTTCTCAAGCTGCTGTCAAAAAAAAGTGCTGCTATCCTCTTTTGTGTTACATTATGTGTAATATATCCTAACATGAAATTAGATCGATGCAGAGATGGAAAAAATTAGGCCATATTCTGTCCTTACTTTCTCAGGAAAAGGAAAATAATTTGTGATTCTCCATCAAAGAATCTTATGCTTTTGCCTCAGTAGGGAGAATCTGAAGCTCTTCAGAGATTTCAAGAGGCTGCAATGTTAATTTTTAATTGGTACTATGATTTGCTCAAGTGACTTTGTTCTCAGGTATGTTCAATATTTATACTGTATGACAAGACAGCACTATTCATAATTCATATAACTGCAAGAGCATTCTCTTGAAATCTGAAATGTTGTAATAACAAACAAAGTATTGAAAACAAAGTCTGCTGCTGTTCAAAGACATGAAGTATAATGTAACTGACCTTCAGTTAGAAAGAGAACCATTTTCATTGCTTTTGGTATACACCAAGAGTAGAGTAGAATTGTGCTAATTAAAAAGATCTGGCCAATCCTTGTAAACACTAAGTCTTACTGCATAACAAAACTTTCTGCTAAAATGGTCAAACTCATTTGGATAGCTATCTGTTATTTCAACAACTAGACTACTTACAGAACCAGGAATTGTGAACCTTTTCTTAGTTAGGCACTTTGTGTTCACTTTGTGGGGAGTGAATACAAAGAAGAGGTAGACATGGGTTGAACTGCTCTGACATGTTAAGTAGATGCTAATTAATACACTCTATCCATTTTCTAAATATTGACATCTTGACATTCACCACATTCATCAATTCCCTGTTGTACTGGATGGGGAATCCAAAAACTTCCCACTTTGTGGACTGGGTTTTGTTGGTTTGTGGGGGGTTTTTAAGCAGTGTCATTGAAAAAGAACCAAAACAAAAAAACAAACCAACCTAAACAACCAAAAGACCACCAAAATTTAACAGTTTGGAATAGCTTTTTTTACATTACTTTTTAAAATGCTGATTTGCTAATAGCTAAGCCACAGAAAAGAAGGGATTGGAATGTGTTTCATAAAAAAGGAACTGATCAAACACGACCGCATTTCAAGTCCTGCTCTCAGGGGCACATAGTCAGTGCACTTAGAGCCTTGCCAAACAGCATTAGCCAAATAGACGACAAATGCGTATCCTCCCAGGATAAACATACATTTATGCATAGACTGTGTGGACAACTATTTCAACCTAATTTAGACCTCCACACAGCTCATTCATGCTCAAAAGCAACAGCCGGGCAATGGCTTCCCTTGGCTTTATGCCAAATGAGTGTGTTACATGAGACAGTGGGATGAATGTAGGAGACTCTGGGACCACACCAGGGAAGCAGTTAATACATCAGGAAGAGACTCACTTCAGTTGGAAGTTCATTGACTTAATGGGATTTTAATGCACAATAATCTTGTCTTATTCCTCACAGTGTCCTCCTTCATGTGACAATTCAGCAGTTTCTATGAGACATTTATAGGTGACCACAGTATTATACAGTATCTGCATTTAATCAGCATTAATGATTTTCCTACCCAGCTGGAATACAGCTACAGATTATCACCAAATCAAAGTAACCAGAGCTTGGGAATCAATAAACTGTTGTATCTGTTCCACCTTTTCCACAAGTTCTATTTGTCTCAAAACATAAGAAAAGCTGTTCACGTGCTGATATTATTTTCTAGTACAAAATATCACAATTGTTTATAAACAGGTTTTGTAGTAAGATTAAGCTATGCTGTAGATCCTTGCTATACCTGCTGGGTTTTTAGTTATCAATATATAGATTACAGCTATCTTTAAAAATAAATCTAAACAGAATCTAAGCACCTAATGCTGAAGGCACACTGCATCACTGTACAACACTGAATATACTGGAGAAAAACTATTATCAGGAACTGGTTTGGTCTGCTTTGAAGTTTCTGTATTTGCCACTTCTCATGTGAACACTTCAACACAAATATTAATATAACATACTTTAAAATATGACAAACATTTCAGTTGCAATATTAATAACTAGGGTAAAGTTAAGTCTCACCTCAACATTCTTTTATGATTGTTGCCTTAAGAATGGTCCCCAGTTCTACTCTGTGCACTACTCACTGCATATGACATTCAGATCCTAAGAAACTGTACTACTAGTATCTTTTCACTTACACTGTTTGGTGTAGTTCAAACATCACTACTGTTCCTCAGTAAATCAGAGCTCCTCAAAGCACTTTTTAGAGCTGATATTAAAGGAACAAGAAACTAAGACAGGACATAAATATTAGAATTTTATATACATTTGGTTAACAGGATTTATTATCGATTATGAAGACCTTTCTATGCAAAACAGATGTCCATCTTAAGTGCTTAATGACTTACTCAGGTGGGCAAGGCTCAGTGTTGCAGGCTCTTTGGTTTTCTGGAGGCTTACTGTCAGGGTCACAGTAATTGTTTTGTACAATGGAGCTGTCATCCAGCCTTTTACACACCACCTCTTGTTTCTGGACACCTTGGGATGAAATGAAAGACCATTAATTAATCATTCTTGCTCTTCTACTTTTTGAGTATAATTGTATTTCACCAATAGATTATTAATTCTACCATCCCACTTTATCTGGTTGAAGTCTACAGCAGTGAGAATTGACTGAATGCCCCCTAGCCACAACAATTTTTAAATTTTCCTTCAATTTTAGGCTACCCCACTCAGAGTGGAATTTAAGGTTCTGTTGTTTTCTAAAACAAAATGAATATATTTATAGATTTACTAGAAGTCTGATTTTATTCATATATTGCAGAAAATGCATTCTCTGTCTGACATCCATTCCCAGTAAAGACACTTAAATTTCCAGAGACAACATCACCAAATGGAATATAGTTATACTTCAATGCAGAATTATTGTTTATGTGCTCTGGTTTAAAACAAATCACAATATTGGGAAGCAGTGTTGCATTTCATACATTATCGTGAAAGAAGCATTTTGTCTCTATGAATATTCATTTTGCCTGGCACTTCCAGCTCCTCTTTCATTGTTAACCATCAATAAGGCAATTTAGAATTGATTATTATTCCCAAAACATGGTATATGACTGTCAAGGCAACATTAAAGGTAGTTTATTGAGCATATCTTCTGGGTTTTTTTGATTTTTTTTTTAAAGCAGGAAAGAACCACTGATTTGATGACAGTGTATTGTTGCAAAGAGTAATACACATTGCCTTCCTCCTCTCTTAAAAACGTAAGATGTTTGTTAGCATTTAAAAAAGTGTATATGCAATTCACATGCAGTCTTTATGGAACATGCATAGTTATAAAACTAAAATAATGGCATTATTTGTATTATAAAAACTTCAAAAAGTCCTTTTCCTTTTTTTTCTAAAGAGAAGCAATTATTTAACTTATTCTGAAATATGAAATGCATACAATTAAATGGAGATTAAAACTTGCTGTCTTCAAATATCTACCAAACTTACCTTACAGCCATCTCTTCATTTCAAGACAGGCATAGAATCATAGGATTATTTGGTTGGAAGGGACCTTAAAGATCACAGAGTTCCAGAACCCCAGCTGTGGGCAGGTACCCTTCCACTAGACCAGGTTGCTCAAAGACCCATCCAGCCTGGCCTTGAACACTACCAGGACTAGGGACTGGGACTGTGGCTGGGGGCATCCACAGCTCAACTGGGCAACCTGTTACAGTGCCTCACCAACTGCACCATAAAGAATTCTTTCCTATTATCTAATCTAAACCTGTTTTCTTTCAGTTTGAAACCATTCTCACTTCTCTTGTAACTACATGCTCTTAAAAATGTTCTTCTCCATAATTTTTGTAGGCTCCCTTTGGATACTGGATTCCTGCAATTAGGTTACATCTAAGCTGTCTTGTTTCCAGGCTGAACAAACCTAATTCCCTCAGTCTTCCCTTGTAGGAGGAAATGATATCATCTGTTGGAGGATATCCTCTTGAAAAATTAGTGAAAGATCTAAATATATGAGAAGTTGTGACAAGATCCACTTTGACTTCCATAATCAGTACAAAAACTGCCAAGAGATTACAATAATTCAAATCAGACCTGACAACCTAAGTAGGAATATTTCTAGCAATTTTCTGCTCACATTTCACCACAATAAGAAATAGTATTTAACAGCTCTAGACAAACAGCAATGCTAGTAACATGGCACTGCTAGCCGCTATACAATTCACGTTCAGTTCTGACTAATCACTTATCCTCTCTATCACAAACTACCTTAATTCTCTTGGTTGAATAGGCTGAATGTGGCCTTCACAATGATATTTTCCTCGAATATATTTGGTTAAAAATAATTTATACACACTTCAGAATCATGCATTCTAATAATGCATACCATTCTCATAAATGTACTTATTGGATAGCATTGATATTAATGTTATATTTTTACTGAATTTCCTATTGGCATCAGACACATTTCCTTCTAGAACACGGCTAAAAATTGGCACTCTTAACAAATTCATTTTTGAGGAATTTCACAATATTTCAAGAAAATATTCTAAAGTTCTATGATTGCAAATTATCACTGTGCTCCGCTTAAAAAAAAAAAAATTTCAAGTGTGATATTTACTGAATTTTGTTCAGGTAGCATGTCACCTGTAAGACAATATTCACCCTGTATTCACTTACAGTGAAGCATCTTTAATTGATGCCAAGAGATACATTAATCCACTTTTAAAAAGTTCTGCAGCATCTTGTTACACAGTATATAAACTTTACATAATTGCTGTCTAATTATAATGTTATTTAATAAAAAATCTCGGAGGAAAAATCAGATAACTTTTAAGACAAGAAAAATAAACAGAAAAAGATAGAAGGGGTGTTTTTATCCAGACAATAGCTACAACTTGGTTATGCCCTGTATTGAAAAATTATTTTAAAATTATGAACTCTTCCCTCAGTATATGGTCTCTTTTAAAAGTAATCTAAAAAGCACAGATAAACATGTTCATTTAAACTCTGTGGGGAAAAATCACAAGAAGTTAGACAGAAACACTCTGCTTTCAGAATGCTACAGATTTTTAGTTTATGATAAAAGACATAAAATGTCCCCATCACTGGTCAATGCAATCCTAATAGAAAACAAAACTCCAGTATTTTAACGACCAGAGAACTGAAATGCTTTGCAGACTTCAATTCACAAATAGTTCGCATGACTTTCAGCAGCCAAATTTTAAATTACATGGAACACATCTTATTCTTGAATTAAAATTGCAGGCATGTAAATGCTGTATCTATTTTTAAAAGCAATCCCAAAAATTTTGGCTACAGTTAATTATAAAGATGCCAGTACCAATACATAGTGAATCTTGCATCACTAAAACTAGTGCTTGCTGGTTAACTCAGACATACATTCCGAGCTCATTCATCAGATCACAAGATGGTCATCTCAGAGCCAAACTTATATGTTCTTTGATGAGGAAAGACAGTTTCATAATTCATCTGAGGGCATGAAAGAAAAACATAGTAGGCATCACTCTAGATGGGTTATGAGCAGAAAAGAAAAATGAACAGGAATCAATTTACTTATTTTAGTAATAGTATGCTGACTATTTTATACAGAACCCCATTACTATCTAAGACATTTAATCCATCTGGAGATGAACTTAAATAAAATTAATGAAATCCTAACCAATTATTCGAACTACTGGCAAATTCCAGAAAATAAATACTGTCATTTCTTGCCATAATTATGCATGAAAGAAAAAGGGAGTAAGCAGTTATTTGTGTTAATTTTAAATGCATAAAATATAAAAAACATGAAGAAGGACTTATTTCCTTTGCTAAATTTTTTTAAACAATGCCACCAGAAGTTCACTGCCATATTAGTAATATTTGTGGATCTGAAAAGAGTAATACACTTGCTCTTAGAAAGTTACAAGATATAAGACATCCTTGAGAGTTCATAAACTATAATTCTGTGACCTACAAGTGACATAACTGTCCTTTCCTTTCACCTTCCAAAATTAATTGTATTGTTTCAGTTCCTATTTCTACATATCTTATTTTCCTTTTTTTTTTTTGTGTTTCTCATTAAATAATATTCAGGTCCTTTAAGACAATCTCCTGATGTTGCCATTTATTTTTTTTTCTGATTTCCCTGTGTTCGCTCATTTCCCACTCCTCTCTGTATATCCCAGTATTCTCTGGCATTGCTTTCATATAGTCTTGTCCAAGTCTGCCACTGGCTATAGAGAGCTACCTATATGAGATAATAACAAACTTTTCTTCTGAAAAACCCTTGCCTCAGAATAGAAGAGTTATTAGTGTACTCTTAGGAAAAAAAGGGAATTAATATGAAGAATACATGTAGATTGGCTTTAATAATATTCCCAGAAAAAAAGAACAAAAAGAATAAAGTTGTATTGTAAAGGAAAATTTTTCAATACAGAAAATTTAGGTTCTAGTATACAAAAAGAAGAGCTGCAATTCCAGATCCCCAAGCCTAAGAAAAATACTAATATTAAAAATCAATGAAATTATATTCTCATCCTGCATATAAGCATAGGAATCCTAGATAAATAAGAGCTTGTCATCAGACAAGACTTTTTAATTACCAGGTAAATCTGAAGAACCTTTAAAAAAAAATTTTGAAAACATCAAAATAGATCTCAGACTTTGGAGATTTGGTTTCTTCTTGATTCCCTGTACAGTGAGCATCAAGGTCAGTGGCAGAAAAACTATGTGTACTTTTCTTGTTTAACATAAGTGACACTACAAAATACACAGTTTACAATCTCTGATAGAATGGGTCAGGCTGGAAGGGACCACAGTGGGTCATCTGGCCCAAACTCCCTGGTCAAGCAGAGCCATCCCAGAGCACATAGCATAGGATTGTGTCTAGACTCTTCTTGAATATCTGCAGTGAGTGAGAATCCACACCTCTCCAGGCAACTTGTTCCATTGCGTGGTCACCTGCACAGTAAAGTTCTTCTTCATGTCCAGGTGGAACTTCCCATGCATCAGTTTCTGCCTCTTGTTCCATTTTGTCTTGTTCCATTGATTGGCACCATTGAGAAGAGCCTGGATCCATCCTTTTGGCAGCATCCTCCAGGAGCTCCATGCCTCTCTTGTCCTGAGGAACTCAGAACTGGACACAGTGCTTCAGCCTCACCCAGGGCTGAGTGCCAGGGCAGAATAATTTCCCTCCACCTGATGGCAATGCTCTTCCTAGTGCCCCCCAGGATAACACTGGCCTTCTTGGCCACCAGGACACTTTGCTGGCTCATGGATGGCTTGTTGTCCACAAGGACCCCCAAGTCCTTCTCTGCAGAGCTGCTCCCCAGCAGGTCAGCCCCAAGCTGTGCTGGTGCAGGACCCTGTATTTGCCTTTGCTGAATTTCAGATGGTTCTTCTCTGACCATCTCTCCAACATGCTGAGGCCCTTCTGAAGGGCTGCATAGCCCTCTGGGGTATCAGTCACTGCTCCCAACTCTGTGTCATCACTAAACTTGCTGAGGAGGCACCTGCCCTTCAAGTCATTGATGAATAAGATAAATAAAACTAGGCCCAGTATTGAACCTTGGGTGACACCATCAGCACCAGGCCTATAATTAGACCACCGACTATGACCCTCTGGGATCTGCCATCCACCTAACTAGCTGTTCTTCCAGTCCACTCATTGTAAGTTTGCCTATGACAATGTTGTGAAAGGGTATTGAAAGCCCAGCTGATGCTGAGACAAACAATACCCACTACTGTCCCCTCATCTATCCAGGCAGCTGTTTCATTGCAGAAGGCAATCAAACACCTTATTACCTTCAGCAAACGCATGCAGACTTTTCCTGATCACCTTGTTTTCCATATGGACAGAGACTGAGGTGCTCCATCAATTTCCCAGGGACCAAGATGAGGCTGAACTGGCCTGTAGTTTGCTGGGTCCGATTTCCTGCCCATTTTGAAAACTGGGGTGGCATTTCCTTTCTTCCAGACCTCAGCATCTCTCCTGATCTTCATGATCTTTCAAAGGTGATCATGAGCAGTCTCATCATTATGTGCACCAGCTCTCTCATCACTACTGGATCCATCCCACCAGGGCCCATGGACTCGAGTAGGTCTGTCTAGCTATTTCAGACCTAATCCTCCTTCACTAAGGAAATGTCTTTCTTCCAGCATTCCTTCACCTTGGTCTCCTCAGTCAGGGATCTCTGAGGCCTGGTTGTGTCAGTGAAGACTGATGCAAAGGCATCCAGTAACTTTGCCCTCTCATTTTCCTCTCTTACCAGGGTCCTGTGTCTATTTAATAATGAGCCCACATTATCCTGTTTTTTTGGTTGTTTTTTTTTTTTTTTTTTGTTATTGATGTATTTGAAAAGACCCTTTCTACTATGCTTGACATCCTTAGCCAAGTTTAAGTCTAGGAGGGCATTGGCCTTTATACTCTCATACCACCTCACCACTCTATATTCACTCCAGGTGGCTTGACCCTGCTTCCATCTCCTATGTATTTCCTGCTTATACTTGAGTAATGATAGTAGCCTTCATCTATCCATCCACAGAGGTCTCTTGCCCTATTGGCTCTATTTCTTTCTCATTGTGATGCATCATTCCTGAGTCTGGAGTATATGATCCTTGAATATCAATCTACCCTTCTGGACCCCTCGTCCCTGCAGGACCTGTTGACATGCGATTCTTCCAAAAAGATCCCTAATGAGGTTAAAGTTAGCTCTCCTAAAGTCCATGATTATAATTTTCCTTGCTCTCCTGCTACCTCTTAACTTCAATACAGAACTCTACAATCTCATGGTCACTACAACCAAGGCTACCTCTAAGATAAGATTTTCTTCTGCCTTTTAGAGGCAATCTAAACATGTAAATGTTTCTTTCATGAACTCTAACTTACCTCCTATATCATTCTATTGAGAATACAGGTGGGCAGGAGATATAATGTCTACTGTGAAGAGCCCATTGATTTCAGGTGTCTGGATGAGTTTTCACATGAGACGATGAAATTCCTTGAATGCTTCAGATGTCAGAAATTCTAGAGGGCTATGCATACAATAATGAACTCATAATTAACAAGTAAGAAAGAGTGTAACATATGCTTTGAGGTGCTCAATACCATGAGAAAGACTCAGAGGAGGCATGAATGGAATCCAGAGCTCTGGCATTGTATTGAACTGTCATAAACGGGACACCTCTCTTCTCTTTCCTATGATTCCACTTACTGTGCTCTTCCTATTTTTCAAAGTCAAGACAGGCCCTAAAAGAGAGGTCCTGTTTGAAAAGTTAAAGCATTTTTATTGTTCTGATGCAACTCCTCAGCACAGCAGAGATGAACAATAATATAGAAGTCCAGTGGAAAAGAGAGCATACTATTCAGTCAAAGATTGTAGGTTTCTCCCAGCTTGCTCTTTGTTCCTTGACTCCTGACTGCTCTAGTCACCCTTCTCCAAGATAAGGCATACTAGCAGGTCTAGGAAGAGCTGGATGCAGTGGATTGCTCTCAAAACACTATGAAGAAGAAACAGCACAAAAATCAGACACTTCTGCAATATACAATACTCCAAAACTATTTAAAATTTGCAGTGCCACAATGTCTTCATGCTCTGCTTCATGACATTCAACACATAAGCTCAAGTTCACTTTGGTTACTACATCAAGAAATACCCCTGTTTTAAGAGTCACTAAGCAACTAAGAAATGCTTAGTCACTAAGTCATTAAGCAACGCAGATACAGACAAACCGATTTAGAAAGAACTAGACTTAAGCAGTGTTGAGTGGATATAAGGTAGCCTGTTAAAATGGTCTCTGGTCAATTAGTCTCTATTTAATAGAATATTTATAGCAGCTAATTTTTCAGTTAAAATCACTGTCTCTTCAACCTTTGTATCCCTTTTCTTTCTTCCTGACTCAGCTCCTCCTTACAATTGTGTCTTTGGCATATGGTGAAAGGCGGCTCATAAACTGAGGGAACTAGCAGGTTCTCTCATAGAGAAAGCAGAAGGATGTTTTAACATGAATTACAGGGACAATGAAATATATGTTTATGAGTACTGTGGTCAGTGAAAATAAGTGACCACAATATATCCATTTATTAAGCTGAAAGAGAGGAGAGGAAGTGCCAAGTTCAGCCACCATAAGCTATCAAAGAAAAAGTCTCCTCCACCTCCTCTGAGTTTAAATTAATAAATATATGCCCCTTTTAGGGATTCACAAATCTTCCATTGAAATCTAATTAATTACATCCAAATATTTTAATTTCAACAAGTGTCCACTCCTTTGGAGCCAATTATTTTTTCCACTGTATTTTGTTGAATGTGTGACATGACAATGACTTTCATTACAGAATATCCATGGCTAAAATCTTGTCTCTACCTAAATCAATGGGAGTTTACCCAGGACTTCAGAAAGATCATTAGCTCGTTATCATCACCAAAAATAGGATCTGACAACACCTTTAAGGTTCTGATAATTGGAACTTACTTTCTCTATGAGCTAGGCACTTCTCTTCTTCATACTTCTTATTTATAATGTTTTGTTGTTTGTTTTTTTTTTTCTGCTGCCACACTTACTGTTACTAAAATTGCATTTAAAAATCAATCTGTCACCCAGGAATCCAATAAATGAATAATAAAAATATTGGAGAAAGTTGGCATCTTCCTCTACTTAATTTCAACACTTTCTCTAGTGGCACAGTAAAGAATTTATACTATTCTTTGTGTATTATCTACAGCTAGGCGGTATTTAAATACAACTAGTTGCCTACAACTAGTCACAACCACAGCAGCTTCCAGCAGAAAGGTGAGTTATGCTGAATACCTCCTACAGGCAGAAAAAAACAAGAAAGCAACAAGTATTTGGTCCAAAGGCTCTTTAAAAAATATGGTGTCTTCTGGATAAGAATATGGTGTCTTCTTTATCTCAGAAACAGAAATTCTGAGATGCATTTACAGCACTCTCCCGCATCTTCTGGAATAGAGTTATGCTGGGGAGATGATTCATTCAGTCTCCAGAGAGAAGAAAGATGCTGTTCACACAGCACTTCTACTCACCATTTCTTGCAGCAGCAATGGTGTTGGCTTTGAAGGAAGCCAACTGTCCTGCTCTCCCAGCCAGAGGTAAAGAATTGCATTGGTGGCCACTAGAGGGAGGATTAGGAATATAGTAAGTTGTCGGCAAAAGCCACCCATGATGAATCACATGGGACAACCTACAAATCCCCCAGGGCTGCCCAAGGGCAACAATTCTCAGATACTGCTACGGGCTGGCAAGTAAAATCCAATTGTTATCATCTTCTAAGAGGAACTGCGAGTGTGCATCCTAAACTTTAGTGGATGGAGGATAGGAGGGCTGACTATCCTAAGGATTGTGTGAAGCACACCTGCAAACACACAAAGACACATCTCTTTATTTGCAGATGCCTATTTTGCCTTCTTGCTTTTAATCTCCTTACTTAAAACTTCTGGTGTCCTTTATCAAAAAACTTCTGGGAAAAACAAACATACCAGCTTCAAGTGAGTCTCAGAAGTATCAGCAAAGACACTGTGCCAAGACACATGGTATTTAACAAAAAGATTTGAACATAGTAATGGTACTTGAAAACAACAAAATCCGCTGTGATTAACATAAATGTTCATTAAGATCTGAGGCATACCTGAAAGAAACGTTTTCAATTAGTCACCTAGATAATTATACAGTGAAGTGCATCCTGCAATTCAGTTTACCCTGCCTGGTGTCTTACCTCCTGCACAAGTGGCAGAACATTCTGACCAAGGCAGATGATTCCACACAAAGCCAACCTCATTGTCTCCACTGCCAGTGCGAGAGATTGGAACATTGAATTTATATTTTATCCCCAAATTCTGTTCCTGCAGCAGAATCTGTAGTTGAAAACAACTGGTTATACCATTAAAGCAGACAAGCAGAGGGAAACACAGTGACATTTATTCTAGACATGAGTTATGCTCTCCTGAATGGGAAGAAAGTAATAAAAAAGTCACAGCAGTTCTTTTTAGATATTCCCTTCTTAGATATTTAGATGTATTAACTTTTAAAACATATACAAAAGAAAAATATTATTGTCCAAGGTGAGCCTTATCCTTTTTTTTCTCCCTTAACACAACTTTATTATTTCTCTCAGTTCCTTATTTCTAATAAAATGTAATAATTTTTGCTAGTTTCATAAATTTTATAAATTTTGCTAGTTTTCATAAAATTAATGTCTTTATGAAAATTAACTTGAGAGCTGAATAATGATGGGAGGACAAAGTTGGAAAAGCACATTACTGCAGAAACATGCATCAGTTCTAACTGAAATCTTGAGGAGTACATTCCACATAGTTTTGAACCTATCACTTCCCTTGTTAGCACTTGTAGTGACTACAGTACAGTACATTACTTCTAGTAATAATAGTAACACAAACAGGCTTTTGCTGAGGCCATTGTTTTCTCCTAATTCAATAGCCAACAGCATAAGCTTGGTGGTGTTATTCTTTAAAAGAATAACAAAACTCTTGCTGCAACCACATCATTGCAGGCAACGTAGACAAAAGTGTAACAATTACCATGAGGTTTTGTCTGTGCTCACTGCTGAACTGTACTTCTACAGATTACTTGGCCAACACCAGCCTTTGACTCTCTATCAAGCTTTTTTTTCATTGCTAATAACACAAAATCAAATTAGATGCAGCAATCTGACTCACCTTAGAGCTACTTTTCATTCATTTCTACTTGCTCTTACATTTTGCAGAGGCACATCTGACTACCTCCACATGGCAAAAGAGCAGAGAACTTTCAGAAAGTCAATGACAGACTAAATGAAAGAAGGCACTATAATTGAGTAACTTATTCCGTATGGACTCTATAGCTTATGCACAGCTACAGAAGAAAAAAAGATAATTCAAGTATTTGAAAATGCTGCCTAAAATGTGGATATCCATATAACAATTATTGTCTACAAAAATATCCTATCTGGCTCAAGCAATCACTGAACTGCAAATCTCGCAGCTGACAGAAAACATTGGGAAAATATCAACTTGTTCTCATACTCCTCAACATAGTAGTGAAACTACTCACAATGGGCTCACTACTGCCCATTGTCAGAGATGGCATCAGGATCCTGGTCATATTTTCTGTTACATTCTCATACTTTATACAATCTTTTGAGAGCAATGTATGCCACAGTCACATACTTTAACATGGGTCATACCATTATACTGATTCTGTGGTAAGGCTATATATAAATGTTACACTCAGGCCAGGCATAAAACTACTGAAATATACAGAACTGTCAGGGACTATCAAGTGTCAACTGTATGCAAAGATATGATACATGGCCCATTCACAATTTTTGCTACCATTACTGTGAACCGCATTTAAAGAGACGTGGTTCATTTTCTACAAGATTTCCTGGTGCTGTTCTGACTTTATCCCCATTTCATCACAATGTTTACCACTCAGTTTTGAAATGTAGGAAACATGTTAAAACACTCACACAAAGTCTCAGCTACACAAGCTGTATACTGTTTGTAAATGCAACCTATTTTCATTTCATTCATGGCATTGTCTTCTCTCAGAACACAAATACATATTTCAAATTTCATAAATATATTTATTATAACTTTACCATGACTATGAGGCTTTCTGAAGTAGGGCCTAGTGCTTCCAAAGACTCTGGTTCATCTGTTGGCCTCTTGTAATGGAAAGCTGTTCCAGCAACATCAAACTTTCTTGGCCAGTCAATAGTCCAGGCACCATTAATATAGTAGTCATCATCTTCAGATTTTAAAGCTTAAAAAAAAATACAAGCCACCTAAAAATTGGAAGCAGCATTTATAATGGAGAAGCCATTGTAAATTAATCTACTAATCTGAGGTATATGAGCTTCAGATCTATATCACTGTTTTTTCAAGCAGTAAAAAGTCTTCTCTTTAGGCCTGGTAAAAATATCCCTCACGCAAATCAACAATTTTGCCTCTGCAGTAATCTTCAATGTACAGATTATTTTGCAGGTTTCAACATGCAGATGCTGCATGAAATGAGCCAGAATGCCTCATGCAACTTGCAATACTGTCCTAGGTTACTATGTAAAAATGTGCCAGAGGGTCTGTATTCTATCTCCATCTTCATGAACTGTTGAAACAAAGGAGGGGCAGTGTTTTTCTTTGCCTCCTTCCCTGGACTATCTCCTGATAATGGGCCATTAACACCTTGCCCTATGAGTCATAGATAACTCCCTCCGGGAGCCATTTGTGTTTGATGGGCCACCAAGGACCCACTCCATGACTCATACAATGACATCAGCCCATTGTGAGGATCCACCACATGACTCATAGAATTACATAATCCCATTGTGAGATTCTCCACCCAGGGGGAGGAGACAAGCATTCCCACCTGGATATAATGTGGGAACGGGGACAGAACAAGTAGCCCTTACCCACTGGTTTCCAGAGGACAAGAGCTAACACACCTGTCTACAGGATCACTATTTCAGCAAGACCACCTCATCTGGACTGCTGCCACCACCCTAAATAGCAGGGTATCAGGTTGTATTCTGACTCTGTCAGTGTTTTTGTTTTCTTTGTATTACTTGCATGTATTTTACTTTTTCCTATTAAATTGTATTTCTGACTTGGAGTCTCACTGGTTTTGCTTTCAAACCAGCACAAATACATCTTCAACTTTAAAAATGACTCCATGCGAAATGTATTCTGAACTACTTGAGATACAAGCACATCTGAAATTAATAATCAGTTATCAACCTCATCTTTAGATTAAGAAGCTGGGGCATGGAATAAATAGCACAGACAACGTACAGAGGAAAAGGAGAGAAGGAACAAGGAACATGGAGTCTGACATACGCTACCAGACAGCTGTTGTTTTGTTGCCTATGTCCACTACTTCTTTTCTGCCTTATTAAAGCACAAATAAAAGATATTTCTACTACAAACTGAAATAATAGCTGCTTAATTTAATATTTTATCCTTCTTCATTTACAGCCTTGAAACATGAAAGTACTATAGATAAAACAGAAATTTCATAGCTAACCAACCATTAAGATAGGCAAGCACATACTATTCAGGGATTTGAATCTGATATTTTATTAATAATATTACATAAAGTTCCTAAATATGAAATTGACATTGTATCTTGAGGTGACTACTCAGTTAATTAAATATTAACTTCTTGATTTATGGTGAAGATTACCAAGTTTTAAATGTTTTATTTATTTCTTTAAAATAGATAATGTTTTTAAAGGAAAAATGATGGTTGCAGTCCCACAGTCAAAGAGCATGTCATTTTTGAGACAAATAACTGATTTTATTGGATAGGGGAAAAATTCACATCATAATGCTAAGGAGTAAGACAACTTCATATCTGATATTTTACTCTCAACTACATGTGTGCGGACAGTTGGTTTACCTTAAACAGTTAGGGAAAATGCCTCAGTGAAACTTAAGTTGTCTAAAACAGATCAGAGACCATTCATGTGAGCAGGAGATAGTGAGAGAGGCAGAACTATTCTACTGGTGACAATGATATTCAGCAGAAATTAGTAGCCATTTCCATTTGCAACATAAGGTCTGAAAATTAACATACGTAAGCTATATATGCTTAAACTAATATACACCCAGAAGCAAAGCAGTTTATTTTTTACCCACCTGGCAAAGAAAAACGTGTTTTCATTCTCTAGGTACATTTACATAATGTCAGCTGTTATGCACAGGTGAAGGCCACAGTTGTGAACAACAGTCCAATAATTACATGAAAATAATTATGCATTGGCATAATGCTAGTAGTGTATGAGACAGAAAGAACAAATTCATGTTTGTAATCAAATCATTTATGAGAACCTGAAATGCAGGAAGCCCACAGAAAATTAGCATAAGAGGAATATAAAGCCAGGTGTCACTCTGGATCAAGCAATTTAAGGGAAGATAACAGCACTAAATATGCAATTTTCTTCTGCAGCTCTGGACACAGTTTTGTTGCTGCTGGGCTATCTTTTGGAGAAAGTTAAAATACTGTACTATTTGCGCAGCTACATAAATGGGCTTTTGACCAATTTCATCACACAACTAGGAGCAATACTGATGAAAAAATAATCAGCCAAATCAGGATGAGAGAGGACAAGTCCTAGCTGAGTTATTGAACTTACTATACTCCAAACTTGAGGTCATGGATTTCAAAGGAACTGCATTCTAGTTTAAGGAACTATGGGATATTTGCTGTGAATTAGTTTGAAAGCCTTAGCTTGAATAAAAGAGCCAGTGTGACAACTACAGAGGAAGAAGGGTTCATTTTTTTCAGTATGTTAGAATCATGGAATAGTCTGGGCGGGAGAGGACCTTTAGAGGTCATGCAGTCCAACTCCATGCAGGAAGCTGGGACATCTCCAACTAGAACAGGTTGACTACTACAAAACTGAGAAGGTTTAGTATACTTTCAAATGGAGAAATTGATTTCTTAGACTGTGATCACATCTTTGGCAGCGCTGCACATAAGAGAACATATAATAATATGTGTGAATGGTTACTTTCAGCAGAACCAGTTCTCTAACCTGGTTCACAGTGTGGCCACACAAAGACCTGTACTGGAACAGCAGGGGGAACTCCATAAAGATAGAAAAGGAGCTGTGAAGTTGACACTGCTACTAAAGAAGCATCCATGAAACAGTCCTTGGGTTGTGTATTTTAACATAATAAAATCATTTTAGCTACCAGTTCTGCTTGACTAGTTCCTTTAAGGGAGCAGATAAATCAAAGCCTTCCTTTCCCCAGAAATTAGTTATCCTAAAAAAGAGATTGGGTTCACACTCACTGAACAAAATACCCCACAAGATATAATGGATATAATGGCATCTTTGAAAGCTGGAAACACAAGAAACTAGTAAAGGAGAGGAAGACCTCATTTTGTAGTCAGGGCTGTGTGGCGTGAAACAAGGTAGTGAGGAGAGAGCCTGACAGGGCAGGAATCCCATGAAATTCTGATAAGCACATTAAAAAAGTGTTTATGTATCACTTTACATTTTTAGATCTGCGGCCAGATTACCAATGATGTTGTATGCATTTTTTATTTAAACAAAAAAATTTGCATTTTTCATTTACTTTATTCAGATGTTGCCAATTAAAATGCTTTTCGAGATCTCCCTCCTCTGCTCTATTCTTGAAGAATAATGATCAATTGTAGCAGCACCTTTATTGTTTTTCAGCTGTCCATTTAAGAGTTCTTGGCAGAAAACTACCATGACAGGCTACATAGCATGACTGCCTCACACCACCTCTGCTTGAAATGTCAGCACAGGATACAAAAGCAAATGTAAAAGTGGTATATTTGGACATGCGGGAGGGGCCTCGGGGAGCGTGACGCTGAAAGAATAGTAAGCACTCAATTGCTGGTAGTGTTTTTAATCCTGCAGAATGGAGAGAGTTGACTATCTGCTGAATCACAGAAGGGTGGGGGCAGGCAGAAAGTAAGATAGGCATTCAACAGTAAAAGGTGCCATTATTGTCAATATAATCCATTTAGGAATTAATGTTCTGATGAGGATAATTGCCTTTCTAACTCACACCCACAGACATCACAGTCCTTTCCAACATGTTAGTGTTATTTACCAAGTACATGGACTAAAAACTCAGCCTCAGCAGCTGCTTTATAGCTTAAACAGGTAACAGCTTTTGCTAGTGTTAATTTCTTAGTTTGCTGTACAACTAATCAGCTCTCTAATCTATTTCTAACTAAGAAATTTGTGTTCTTGTACCACTGTCAACTGACTGCTATGCAAACCAAGGTACATTAACTTTCAGCAATGCATGATGTCTTGAGTTTGACTAAGTCAGGTTTGTAAATATCAGGATTAAAAAAACAGAAAGCACACTTAACAGTCTCTAGAGAAATGAGTAAGAATCTGGAAATCTGAATTTAATTCTATACTTTACAGCAGGCTTCCTGAATGATTTCAATTATCACATAGTTTTTCTGCACCTAATTTTCTTACCTATGTACCAGGAACAGAATCTAGTACCTAAAACACAGCCAACACTAATTGATACATTAAATTCCCTTGAACTAAAGAGATGGGATTATTAGCATTTAAGTAACTATGGCTGCTGATGAAATAAAATTGTGTTTTAAAATAGTTTAATCTCCCAAGAGACTTTCCAGATGGAAGACACTACTTCACAGAGGGACAGGAGATTATTTGAGTTTCATTTCCTTGTTACTGAGTATTTTATTTCCTCATATCAAGCATTATTTCCTCATCTGCTTCAGTTCAAGTCTATCACCTTAACTATAGTGAGGTTGGCATGATTTTGCACTTAATGGACAAGGAGGAAATGCATGGTGTATTTCAATAACTCCATCAAAGACAATACACCCTAGCTAACTACTAACTGTTTGATCACAAGTTAGCTGCATTAACAGCTAACACTTCCCTCTGCTGCTTCTACTTTGAATAAAGCTTGGCCAAACCAGAAAATGTACCTTCAAATCACAATATAAAGTCTGACATTTTAATAAATGTCTGCTATATAAAGTATGCCCTTACCAATATAGTTTTTTGACATTGCCACTTCTCTTATTTCAATGTGCACAGAACCTCTTGGAATTTGAATCACTTCCATATACCCTGTAAGACAAAGATAAATTTTATTTGATTTTTTTTTTACTTTCATCAATTTTAAGTAATGAAACTAACCATTAATGAATTGCTTGCAACTAAAAATTAGTATGAGATATGGGATTCAAACGTACTTGAATATTTTCTTTCATATGATACAAAGGAAAACTCTTTAAACTTCATACAAAAAGTTTTAACTGACAGCAAGAACTTAAATATTCAGGAATTCCTTTATTTAAGTGCCAATAAAGTATTTTCAACAGTGTATCTTAAGTAATTAATATTTAAAATGTCTTTAGGATCATAGGATAATTCAAGTGTTAGAGGACTTCAGTCAGTCCAACTTCCTGCTACAGGCACAGCTAAGAGATCAGATTTAATTACTCAGAGCTTTATTCTGCTGGGTCATGAAAAACTCTGAAGATGGGAACTGTACAACCTTTCTGGAAAATCTGATCCACTGCTAGACTCCTGAGGAAACAGTTTTTTCTTCCATTTGGTTAGTCACTTTTCTTCTATCAGTTTATTGCTATTGTCTCGCCTCCCACTATGTACCCACCAGTGCAAAAAGCCTGGCTCTGTTTTCTCCATGACCTCCACATAGTACTGGAAGACTCATACCAGGGGTCCCCAAAAACCAGGGGATTCTCCAGGCTGAGCAAGTCCAGTTCTCTCAACCTCTCCTCACAGAGGGTCAGGTATTCCAGACCCCTATAATCTTACTGGTTCCCTACTGGTGAGAACTAATTGCAGCACATAACTCCGTTTCCTGAATTATGGAGTCTAAAATCCGGTAACACTTAAGACTGCAATATTTCTATTTTTTGAGCTAAGTTTTAAAATAATAGCCTATATATACTTCCTGAATTCTTAAAATGATGGAACTTCTGAAATTTTTCTGTATTCTTGCTATTCTAAAATTTCATGCAAGACTATCAGATTCTACATACACAGTAAAATAATACACCACGTTACTCTTAATATACAACAATAACAATAACAATAACAATAACAATAACAATAACAATAACAATAACAATAACAATAATGAATAAATGTCACCAACAGAAATAAGCATTCAGTAATTGAACACATTATTGTATTTGGGATAAATTCAAACTAATACACAAAAAAAAGGAAACAACAGGCAAACAGAGTGAAAGTGAATGACCAGCAGCAATGACACACTGGGAACAAAGGCAGCACTGGTATTTGCAAAAGAGTCATCTAAAAGTATTGTGCAACAGAATGGACATACATGAACATACCTCCTCTGGGCAAGGAATCATTAAAGAAACCTTCAATGGCTTCACATGTACTCCCATCTCCTCCACAAACACGGCATCTATCTTCCTTAGCATCAGACCCCAAAATATTATCACAACCTACATGCTGAGAACAGATAAGAACAAATATTTGAACAGGATGATGGTTGTACACCATTATTTCTAAAGTTTCTTTGAAGTGATTCTGTCAAGACTGAGATTATCAGTTCTTATTTTTATCTACTCTATTGTTGATAACCAGTACTTTAATTGGGTTTTCACTTGACAATGAAAGGAGGAAAAAAGGAGAAGAATTTGCATTTTGGGTTGTTATTAAATCTTGATTAATAAGAACCTTGCATTTCTTCTGTGACTTCTAGGAAGGGATTTCACAGTGTTTTGCATAAAATATAATTATTACTTATTAATAAATGATTAGTGATGTTGTTATTTGATATTATAACAGCTTCATGCCATCTACTTTGCTTTTATAAGGTAGACATTTGCTGTATGATCCTTAAACATTTAGACAGCATAAGCAGAATTCTCAGAGCATTATAGCTTCAAAGACTATATTTCCACATGCTGCAGGACAAACTTGCAATTTTTATAAGTATGAATGCAGAGTGTAAATGACTTCACAGTAAGAATAAATGCCAAATGAAACATAGTAAAAAGCTGAATTGTGTGTGTGCTCTATTAGATTAAAAAAATAAAATAACAAAGATAGAATCCTTGGGAAAAGAAAAAAAGTTAGGATGAAACAAGTGGTTTATAAGCACAATAAAGACTGCAGCTTGCCAATATCTTTCCAGGACTCATACAGAGAAGAAGGTAGCTAGATAACTGTCCAGCTGTCTTAGTTTCCTGCCTAGCACTATTATTTGCCATCCTGTAAACAGCAAATGTATCAAAAGAAAAGTTAAAAGAC
>VXBU01017252.1:7187-25725 GCA_013400315.1 Bombycilla garrulus
CCCAGCTCCCTCAGGAATTCTCCAGACCCTTCCCAGCTCCCTCAGGAATTCTCCAGACCCTTCCCAGCTCCCTCAGGAATTCTCCAGACCCTTCCCCAGCTCCCTCAGGAATTCTCCAGACCCTCCCAGCTCCCTCAGGAATTCTCCAGACCCTTCCCCAGCTCTGTTCCCTTCCCTGGATCTGCTCCAGCCCCTCCAGGCCCTTCCTGAATTGAGGAGCTCAGAACTGACCCCAGGATTCCAGGGGGTCCCTCAGCAGTGCCAGCACAGGAACAAAATCACTTCTTTAATCCACATTCCTGTAAAACCCAGGTGCCATCACCTCCTGCCCACCTGGGCACACCTGGACATGTCCAGCCAGTGTCACCAGCACCCCCAGGGCCTGTCCCAGCTCTGCAGCCCCTCTGCCCCAGCCCGTGGTGCTGCTGTGACCCAAGCACAGGAGGAGGAGCAGCCCCAGGCCTCACTTCATTCACCCCCACAGCTCCAATCGTGCCCACTAACTCCAGGACAGGAATTTTGTGGCTCCACGAATCAGGATCACAACGCTGGTCCCAAATCAACTCTGCCTGCTGCGCCAGACTGGGCCTAACCCAGAAATACAACTGCTCAGAGCAGCCTCACGGTGAAAAGCAACAGGCTCACAATTCCCACTTCAGACAGAGCTTGGTCCTTGCCTCGCAGTCATTAAAGATCCACAACAGATGTAAATTCCACATCCTCTGCTCTGAAGGCAGTCCAAGCCTTCCCTAAGCTCGTATTCCTGATTAATTTTAGGCTGAGCTTGTACTGGTCTTTCTCTCTCTGTTCTAACACTCAGCCGTCGTGGTACACTGCATTTCAACAATACAAGGACTGTATTTTTCTCATTTAACAGCAAAATTTCACAGAGATCTTCACACCATAAATTGCTACTGTGTTCTACCCCAGGAAAAAAAAATATATTTCTGTGAACAGTCTGAGATAATTATATATTTAACTTGCAAAAGCCCTTTGAGAGCCCCAGAGATAGAATTCATTCCGTGGAAGCTCTCTTTATTAATAAAAGTACTTATACCAATTACTTTGAACTTCTATAGACAGTGCCTTATTTCAAACTATTTTAATCAATCCTCACAAAATCTCTTGGCAACGGCCTGCAGAAGTACACAGAGGCAAGGGAACCGTGGTGTTCCAGTGCAGCTACCAATTCTTTATGTTTATTATCATCCTTACTATGCTTTTTAATTAATCACACAAAATAAAACCAATGCGGTTTGCCAGCCTCCGAGTTCCCCTTTATTAAAAAAGTGATTACATCCAGTAATCTGGAGTTAATATTAGAAAGGCTCAGAGAATTTTCCAGTCTGTGCTACTCACAAAGTAACTAATCATTGCAGGAGATTTAAATTAATTTGGGTCAAATGAGATTGAACATCATCTTCCAGGTGCAGCTGCTCCCTCTGCAAAGGTTACTGATCCCAGTGCCACAGTTTAGGGCCGAGGGAATCGGATTAGCTCCAACCACTCATTCCAACTTTTCCAGCACAGGGATAACGCCCAAAGCAAATCAGGGAAGTGTTTGCATCAATGGCTGCTGGGCCAGTTGGTGAGGGACACTCAGCTCCTGCAGGGGACACAGAGGAGCTGCTGGAGCCTTCATTCCCTGCACTGGTATTCCTGCAGGGAGAAGGTGCTGGCCGGAGCCCGGAGTCTGTCCAGACAGGAAACGACAGGGATGAGCCATCGATTGATTCCTCATTTCAGATCCCACCCTGTGATGCTCTGCCTGCCAGTAATCCTGGAATTATGGGCAATGGGATAGGATTTCCTCTGGAGCCAGGCTGGGAGAGCTGGGAATGTTCCCCTGGAGAAGGGAAGGATCCAGGGAGAGCTTCCAGCACATTCCAGGGCCTGGAGGGGCTCCAGGAGAGCTGAGAGGGACTGGGGACAAGGGACAGAGGGACAGGACACAGGGAATGGCTCCCACTGCCACAGGGCAGGGATGGATGGGATCTGGGGAAGGAATTCCTGGCTGGCCTGGAATTCCCAGAGCAGCTCCCCTGGATCCCTGGCAGTGCCCAAGGCCAGGCTGGAGCAGCCTGGGACAGTGGGAAGTGTCCCTGCCATGGCACAGGTGGCACTGGATGGGATTTAAGGTCCCTTCCCACCCAAACCATTCCAGGATTCTCTCTCTGAACACACTTATCTCTGTAATCAGAGGGATGGAATGGGACAAGCTTTAAAAATCCCTCCCAACCCAAACCATTCTGTGATTCCACAATTTATATTTTATGGAATCATTAATACATTTTACACAAGAAATGACAAATGTCTGAAAAGCACAAAGCCAACTCTTCAACAGAAGTTGCTTATCATGAAAACCATCAAGAGCTTTATTTTACAAGCACCCATTTTATCTCCTGCTGAGATCCAGTGATCTGGGGTTACTCTGACTTGTTTATTCCACCTCTGGAGCCAAACTCAGCTTGAGGACAACGAGCAGTGCAGATTCTCTCCAGCCCATTTTAAGCTAAGCCCAGGCTGGTGTCCATTAGCAGCAGAAGTGGGATTGCTCAGGCAGAGCTGGTGCCCGAGTGGGAGCTCTGTGATTTAGTGAAATCACCAGCAACTGCTCAGCCAGTAATTAAACCGTAAAGGCCATTTGAAAGCAATAACCAGCAGAATTCCCAGCACCAGAGGAACGATTCCCATCTCGGATCATCAGCACTGTGCTATCACTCCCTCCTCCCTCCCTGTGGCTTCAGCCCAAGCACCCCAGCTCTGCTCCTGCTCGCTCTAAATGCTCATCCCTCACCACATCTGCAGCTATTTCTGAGCACGGGATCAACTTTTAGCAGCTCTGTTTATTCACTCCCAGCCTGGCTGTCACCAGGATACAAAAAAAAAAAACCAAAAAAACCTCACCATGTGAAGTCAAATAAAACTTGAAAGACTGGCCAATTGTTTTCTTCCCATTTTTTACACCAAAGGCTGCATTAGCTAAATTTCACGATTCCCCTAAGTGCCTTTAAAATTACAAGCAATTTAGACTGTGATTCACTTTCATGCAGACTCTGACTGCATGCAATTTTTTTTCCCCCCATCTCAATTATATCTTAATATTATGGGGGCTGAAATGCATTAAATAAATCATATTTCATAGTAAAGCAATAATACTTACATGCATTTTAGAAGAAATCACCCTGCGTTATAAATGTATTTATAATGTCATTACCTTATTTTCCACATTGACTGAAATATTAGACAGCAGCCACTGCTCCGAGCTACGGATGGAAGCTTTTAGCAAACCTTATGTTTATTCTGCTCTGGTAATTAGCTGGTTTAGTTAATATAATACAACGTTTACAAACAGCAATTTATCCAATATACAAACTCGCTCCTGTAATTAGTGAAACATTGTTATTGATTAAGATTTAATATGGCTGTTGCTGTTTCTGCAATGTTCTACACAAAGGGAACCATCACTAATTTGTCCGAGGACAGTTCCCCAGTCAAAGTCATCTCCTGGCAGAGGACCGTGAATTTCATTATCTAGAAAATATTTTCTGCAATATTCTAGCCAGGTTTAAGCTGTTTTAAAGGAGCAGGTAGGCACAAAGATAAATTTAAGGTATAATAACACACCCACTCTCTCACAGAGACCAAAACTACTTGATTATTCCTTTAATGCAAAGCAAGTCTAAGGTGACATTTCTATTACAAAGATGCACTAAATCTACACAAAAATACCTTGAAGAACACACACAAAACCCAAAAAAAATCTCTGCCACCATTTAAAACTTAACACTGCGATGGTATTAAACACAAATATCAACTGTTTTTTATCAGTACTGTCACTGAAATAATGAGAATTGGAACAGGGTGTTCAGGACAAGGTGGAATCCCCATCCCTGCAGGGATTTAAAGCCCTGTGGAGGTGGCACTTGGGGACACGGGGCACTGGTGGCCTTGGCAGGGCTGGGAATGGTTGGACTGGAGGATCTCAAGGATTTTTCCAACCCAACTGATTGTATTTTGTGTAGGAGTATAAAGATGAAAACTGATCCATCAAAAAGAAGATTCTTTAGGGAAACATTTGCAATTTTCACAGGAAAATAAAAAGTTGATGTTGTCTCATTTCTAAGGATGAACTCCCACTACCAAAACTGGAAGCTGAACTGTAATTTCTATTAATGGCTCTTTGGATTCATCCTTAAATCCAGCACTGTGACCCCAAGTCAGATATCAATTCTGGACACTTCACTGCATCACTCACTGCATGAAGAGTTCTTTTTAGGAATATCACATTTTATACTTTCATTAGCAACAGGAAATCAGGCAGCTGTAAGTGAAGCTCCATTTCAGCCCTTCAGATTTTCAGATCAGGCACCACAGCTCAGGAGAACCCAGCAGTAACACACTCAGAAACACCAAACCACTGTAAAAATAAACACAACTGGTTCTCCATTCAGACATTTATCTTCAAATTTGAAAATTTCAGGCAGCTTTTCAATTCCACATTTTAAAAATGCTGCTGTCCAAAAGGCTTCAGTTTTGTCGTTTGGGGTTTTTTGTTTATTTTATTTTTTTTTTAATCTCCAGGCCACGTTTTATTTTTACAGTGCTATTTTGCTTGGAGAGTTTTTCACTAAGAAAAAAAAAAGAAATTTTCACTGGCAAAGCAAAGGGTATATTTAAGAACACAAAACAGTCTAAAAATCTTCCTATACCCTTGATAAAATGTATGAATTATCCAACAGTTTAGTCTAAAGTAGAAAAAACATCAATATTCTGGTCTGGGAACAGAGACATCCTCATAATATTACATGAGGTGTATAGACACTTCTGGAAATGATAGAAATAACCAATAAAAATTAGAATATTAATTAAAATGAGCAGAATTATATATAGACACTGCTTGAGTGGGTGACATCCCTGCCTAAAACAGCGGGGTGGAATTAAATCATCTTTAGGGTCCCTTCCAAGCCAAATACATTCTATAAAAAGAATTAAATCCATTCCTAGATACTTGTGGAACACAGAGCAAGACTCAAGGACTGACTTTTGAATGTACTCTCATCATTTAACCCAGTTCCATCCATGTAATGACCAGGGGAATACTGCAGGAACGAGGTTTCTGTTACAGAGAAACTCCTGAAAATGATGATATCCATTAAAATGCTCCAAAAATGTCGAGTTTATCATCTTTGCTACAGAACAGAGCAGGCTGAGCATAAATTATTTATGATGTGTAACAGTTTAATGGAGTATAAAATAGCTTTTTTTCTTCTCACGAGTAGTACAAGCCCTGAATTTTTTTTGTTGTCAGCTCCGCTCTCGGCGATGTGCTCGACCCATTTACAGCTGTGACATGCAACAATTTGTAAAATTATTCTATAGAAACTCTAACTTAAAGGAACGACTTGCACAAGCTATTTATTACTCTCTTAAAGTGCTATCACAGCAGCCTGCCAAGAACACAGCAGGAAATTCCAGGAAAGCACAGGCAGATCCTCCAGAAATTTAGGGAAGCCCTCACATGAGAAGCTGCAGCACAACAGCAAAACCTCTCTGGGGGAAGGGGCTCTGAATCCACTTCCATTCCCCTGTGGCCACATCCTAAATTAATCCTGCAGGACATGCCCCAATCCCAAGGAATGCAGAAACAGAAATTTGGGATTACTCACAGCACCAGAGGGATTTTAAGGCCAAAGAGTTAGAATCTCAAATTAACGGAACTATGGAGTGCACAACAGATCCCAAAGGAAAAAGGGAGCCTGGTGTAAAAGCCCTGACTCCCCCCAGTTCTTCACAAATTATTTAAAGGAGAAAAAATGTTCTGATAGGGAAGCCTGGATTGGTTTGGGTTGGAAGGGACCTTTGGGATGATTGAATTCCAACCCCTTGCCATAAAATTTCCACCTCCCACTGCTCCAAGCTCTGTCCAGCCTGGCCTTGGACATTCCAGGGATCCAGGGGCAGCCACAGCTGCTCTGGGAATTCCATTCCAGGGCCTCCTACCCTCCTCATATAAAATTTCTTCCTTCTACCCAATCTAAATCCATCTTCTTTCAGTTTCAAACCACTGCTCCTCGTCCTGTCCCACAGGATGTTTCTGATTTATAATCAGCAGCTTCTGTGTGCCATGGATGTGGGGCCATGATAATATTTACAGCTTTTGGTGGAAATCACCTCAATTATTGAAGTTGTCTGCACAGAAGACAACCAGAAGCCCTCAAGGCAGAGAGGCATTTACAGAGACACGGACACTTCTTCAGGAAAATCCACTTCATCAGAAAGCTGACACCTGAAACAGCTTTTCTTTAATATTAAAAAGGTCTGAGGTGAAAAATTCCAGCACAGCTGATGACACCTGTAACCACCTGAAATGT
This sequence comes from Bombycilla garrulus, assembly GCA_013400315.1. Lineage (NCBI taxonomy): Eukaryota > Metazoa > Chordata > Aves > Passeriformes > Bombycillidae > Bombycilla > Bombycilla garrulus. Next base: position 13,562 of record VXBU01017252.1, read on the forward strand.
AGGCAGGGAAAATGCTCCTCATTTTGCCAGGGATACTTAAAGCTTTATAGCCAGGCCATTACAAAGGAAAAAAAAAATCTGAATATTAAACTTTTAAGACAGCATAAACTGGAGATTCCCCTAATTAGTTTTGTTCCTGTGCATAAGTAATGATCACACCCTCGAAACCAAACGTAAAACTTCTTTTAAAACCCCCTCTTTTCCTTCCCAATTATGATCACTGAAAACTACTGGGAAAAGAAATAGTTGTCTCCTTCCTGTTCCACCAGTACAAAAACCTTGTGTCACCCTCTCCATAAAATAAAATTACTTTCCATTCATTTTCCACTCCACAGAGCCTCGAGCTACAGCTCCAGAAGCAGGAGAGAGAGTTAAAGATGCTCCACGCTTCATCTCCACCTTTTCTGAGGGCCTGAGCCAAATTCATTTCATCCATGTCAAAAAGAGAGAAAACCCTTCACTAATAATAAATAGAATTTCATTTTCTTCTGCTGAGAAATCTCAGCATTCATGGAGTTTCCAAGGAGTCTGGTTAGAGCCAGCAGAGAGGTGCCCACCGTGACAACTTCAGGGCATTTCCTCCTTTTACCTCCAATAAAGTCTAATTTAATTTAACCAAGTCCGTAAGACCCTGGGGAAAAATAAAATTAAATTTAAAAATAAAATATAATAAAATAAATTTTAAAAAAATTAAAAATAAAATAAAACATCAAAGGAAAAAAATCAAATAAAAAAGGGAGCCCAGAGATCTCCAGAGCTTTGTAGAACACAAAAAATCCTCCCAGGAATGCAGGGATTATAGGGAATTCTGCTTGCAATTATTCCTTCCTACTCTGGAACATTGCAGCATCAGGAAATAGAGGCCAAGAGGACAAAAAACTCCCAGAATCAGAGAAAAGAGGCAGGAGTTTGTCCTGAAGATATGGACAAAAGGATGTTGTGGAGAGGAAAAAAAGGGAGAGAGCTGGAGAAAAAAAAAGCAAAAATTACGAACGGGAGTGACCAAGGGCAGGAGGAACCACCAGGAGCTGGCAGAGATTGAAAGAAACAGATTTTAGAAAAAAAATGGGGTACTGGGAACAATTCAGACAGAAACATGTCCAAAAAACAATTTAAGAGTAGAATTTATGAAAGAAATAGCCCCATTTAAAAAAGAAGAATTAAAACTGAGATATGAGCCTACACAAAACCAGCACTGAGTCACAATTCCAACAGTAAAAACTACATTTTGTTTTCAGGAGAACTTGGAAAGTTTAAAGAATGTCCTGGGTTTGTCCAGCAGTTCACATGGAATCAGAGTTATATCACTCACCCAATATCTAAAATATGATACGAACTTATCTGGACTTTGTAAAGATGAAGAGAAGGAAAATTTGCTTTTTAAGCAGAAAAAAATTACTGTTAAGCAAGCAAAACAACAAAGCACAGAAAACAAAATCATTATTTCCAGAGTTATTTTATGTGATATTTCTTCTCTGGTGAACTCCAGTTCTGAACTTTGTATTTGTGTAATCTTTAAATCTCATTTATTTATCAGCTTTTCCCATTCTCAGGCACCAGACTGTCAGCACTCTGAATAGATAAATACAAACAGCTTTTTCCAGGATATTCCATACTCAATTCACCCTCACAGGGAAAAATTCTTCCCAAATTTCCCATGCAAACCTATTCTCTGTCAGCTTGGTGTCACCTGCAGATGTGCTGAGGGTGAATATAGATTTATTTACCTCAAGGTCAAGTCTGTTGGTCGAAAAATTTAAAATTAACTTTCCAGCCCTATCAAAGGTTGCTATTTTTGGGCTGTGCATTTCCCCCTCGCAGGTAATGGGTTCAAAGAATGATTTTCTAGAGTGCAGTATCTTCTTCCTACATCATTGCTTTGAAAAGTAATAACTACAAGGGTTTGGGGGTTTTTTCTCAGGCTTCAAACAGGCAGATAAAAGTGAGCAGGAAAATTAAAATATGACATGAGTTACTAGGATGTAAAACAAAGATCCAGCTGACCTCTTTATCTGAGCACTTCTTAGATGTCCCTTTATGAAGGCAGAAACAACCCCCACTAATTATCCTTCTTTTCATAGCATTACAAGAAAACCTGAGAGTTATTCCACAGAAGTATTTCCTCACTCCAAAATATTATGTACATGAAACCATTGCAGTGAGTCTGCTGGCATGACTGGAATATTTGGGATATTTGAGAATTTCAGTTGTTTTACACACTGGAAATGCCTCATTATTGCTGAACACAATAATTCTCTTCCCTCACAGATTTCCAAGCAACTTTTTGGCTCCAAGGGCAGGAACCACCCAGCAAAAAAGTGCAGAAAAGTCCCTCACTAGGTTCTTCACAGGCTCAAAGACATAAATCAACCTTGAAGGTCAACCTGTAACCTCCAAAACGCCTTGAATTATTTCCATTCCCACTCACACTCTTCATGCTCCACACTCCAACACTTCCCTGAGCGCACAGCTCACCTGCACCTCCAAATCCTTTCTCAAAGTCACGGCTTTGTGCCTTCAGGGCTGTGAAACGCCCTGGTTTTGGAATGCAAGCATTCAAGGTGTGTTAATGACTCGGAATTGTGACAGCTGCTGCAGGAATCAGCCCTTGGCTCCTGCACAGCCCCATTAAGCATCCAGCAGAAACTGCTCTGGGTTTGCTCATTTATTACTCCTGCGTGGCCCAAGGGGGGAAAAGGGGGGAACAGCAAGACTTTCTTCCTCTGAAGCGAAATCATAAGCCACTTACTTATCCTAATGTCACGATTCCCACTGTTTATCTGCATGATAATTAGGAAAATGAGAAGTAATGAGGTTTATTTATTTATTTATAAGCGTGATTTGAATTCAAATATCTCTAAAAAATAGACACTGCAGTATCTTATGATGTTAGCAGAGGGGTGGATTTTCCAAACTCAACTAAATTACTGAAAGTAATGAGACAAGAAATATTATCACCTTCTTTTGCTTCAGCCACCCCAAATTTATCTTGACAAACTACTCCCATATCACTCCTGTGTGAAATTTTTTACAGCACTGACAGCTGAAACCAATTTCTGCTTTCAAAATTAAAGTTTTGTTGGCTGCCTGTTGAAGTCTTGTGTGAAATGGAAGGTGCCTCACTGTCTTTAAATCTTTCGATTATTTACATTATTCGAAGTTTATTTTGGTTTTCCATTTGTGTCAGATTCCCCAAATACCCGACTGTACACACAAACACTGGCAGCATCACAATTCCTGGCAGGAGGTTGAATTTCCAGCTCCAAAGTCCCCTGCACTTTGCAGGGCTGAGTGCAATTAAAGACCCTCAGCCTTAAGAGGATTGAGCTATCAGGAGAATAATTCTTATTACTGAACTAAAAGGGTGTTTTAACATCCCCGATTTATTAAGTCTTACATTAACTCTTCCTTGCTTTAAAAAAAATAAAGCAGAGTATTTTTCTTCCATTGTGTACAGCTACCACAGATCATATAACACCCCACAGGACTGAAAAATTTCTTCAAATTTGTATAAAACCCCCCAAAAACTACAGACTTCACCATGAAATTTCACTTTTTCCCCTCATCCTCTCCCAAAAATATCCTTTTTAATTGATTTGTGTGCACCTGCTTTAGCTTTATTGGGACCTACTGCTACAACACTTGAGTACCTCAATATATTCCAGACAGCCACTGATATGAAAACATATTAAAAAGATATTAAAAAACCCTTAAAACTTTAAATTGCATCTAAAAAGGACTTCCCTCAGGCACTGAGAAAACCAAGTGACCTCAGCCACCCCTGAGAACAGCAGTGCAACAATCTGCCTGATTTCCATCCCTCTGTCCCCCAAAACACCTAAATCTGGTCATTCAACCCAAAATGAGGACAAGCAGAGCACTCCAAAGGAGACAAAAATGAATATATGTCTAACAAAAACCAGCTTGATCTGAGAGCAGAGAAACACTGACTAAAAGTTGCTGGAACCCAGGGCACAGGAAATATTCCTGAGCCTGTGTGAGGGGCTCNCCATCCCTCTGTCCCCCAAAACACTTAAATCTGGTCATTCAACCCAAAATGAGCACTCCAAAGGAGACAAAAATGAATATATGTCTAACAAAAACCAGCTTGATCTGAGAGCAGAGAAATACTGACTAAAAGTTGCTGGAACCCAGGGCACAGGAAATGTTCCTGAGCCTGTGTGAGGGGCTCTGAGCCTCAGGAGAGCTCTGCTTTGAACCTTCCACCATGGAGAAACTTCCAGAACTTTGGGATGAATTGGGTTCTGTGGGAGTGTGAAATACACAGAAGTGTCATTTGTCACAGGGTGAAAAACTCAAGAGTTTTGGGTTTTTAGCATGGTGGTGGATAGGAGACAAGATGGAGAATTTGGGGTGTTAACTCAGCTTCTCCTTCTTCTCCATCTCCCCCATTTCCTGCAGTGCTGGTGGCACAGAGTGACTGGATGGAAAAATCCTTAATGCAGGTGCTATGTGGACAACAAATAATGAATTATTGGTGGTAAAATAGAAATAAAGTATGTTCTGGTAGTAAATTGAGTAAAATATCTATAAAATAAATTGAAACCAGAGGTCTGGTGACTCCTAGTGCCTTTCTTTGCAGTGTGCCAGGCTGCTGTGCTGACGAGCTCAGTGAAATGTCAACAAGAAACAATAAACAACAAATCTGAAGACCAAATACTGGAAATCCCATCTGCCTGATTTAATCCCAGCACAGAACTGTTGGGTTTCCCTGTCAGGAGAGCCAGAAATTCAGAGTGAGGGAGGTGCAGGAGATTGTTTTGTTGGAGGAGGGGCCTCGCCCGCTCAGAGCTGGTGTCACACGGCCACATTTTCATCCCAAGCACGGATTTGGAGCGTGGCACGTACAAGGACAAACCTTGACAAGGTTTTGATGTGGTTTTTGTTGTGTCATAAAACTGGCAGCTCCAAAGGCCCACAAGTAATCAAAAGGAGCCCGGCCTGGAAGATTTCTACGCCAAGAATTGTATTTAAAACATTCCCCTCGTGCTACCTCCAGGGCAGAAACAAGACTTGTCCCTGAAAGAGGGGAGGTGTGTGGAAAAAGGGATTATTAGCCTCACTTTTTGCCCATGCATGACAAGGAATGATGATATTCATTTGGGGAGATAGCACGGCAATTCTGTTAGCGTTCAATAAAAAGGGAGTAGCACGAACAAATTGGTTAATGAATGAGGAAGGAGAGAGCACAGTATTATGCAGTGAATCTATAAAAATGAACTCAATTTGAATTCAACCCAAAGAACAAATTGATGGAGCAGCAGGCTTTGTAAAGCACTAGATCTTCATCTGAATGCCGAAATAACGCAGTGATTAATTTTGCTTCAGTCAAATATCTTGGGGTTTGCTACATAAGAATTAAAAAATAACATGCTTTAAATGCTGCTTGACTATCAAAACACATTCACCATTCAAAAAGAAAGCTTGAAGAGAATAAATGCTACTTCTCTGTACTTTGCTTGCCTTCAAAATTCTCATTTTACCGTGGTTTTCCTGTCTGTCAAACTTTGACACGGAGGAAAAAAAAGCCATTAACTGTTACACAGAAAAATTATTAAAAAAAATACATCTATAACATGTTACCAAGTGAAATGCTGAAGGAAGGAGAAAATTATTTCTATTGTTCCACTGAAATAAATATCGTGAATGTCAGCATGGATGTTGTAAAGTGGCAGAACAGAGACCTAGGAAAAGGCAACTTGAGGTTCCCAGGCCCTTCATGGCAATTTCAGAGAGGAAATAAAACATTTATTTACCAGTTTATGTGACAAATCATACAGGGATTCCTACTCCAGCACCACCCACAAGCTAGTTTCAATTCTTTTTACCGTTTTCCTCTATCAAGGTGGAGGGAAATCTGTTCACTTATTAATTTTAGACATCAAATGGGCCTTGACTTCTTCAAGGCCAGGTAAGAAAACCACTCAGGATTTGCAAATATGTGACAGGAAGCCTCTTTTCTTACTGGGGAGAAAATTCTCAATTTTATTTGCTGAGGAAGAGCTTCTGGTTCACATCCCCTGTTTAAGAAGTTTCAGAAGAGGAGTTTGACATCCCCTGTTTAAGATCCCCTAAAAGACCCATCCCAAATACCTGCATTTCTATCCCAAACCTTTCAGTGCTGCAGCAGAAATGCCAAAAAAAGAGGGGGAGGAAGAAGGAATGTGTGCCAGGAGAGACATAAACCAAAGGAGCAATATTCTGTTTATTCCAAGGAATATGAGTGCAGTCAGAGCAGTAGAACTGTGAATATTCCAAATATAAATGCCTGGCTCATTGCATCCCATTTCCTTCTCTAAAAACCAACCAAACTTCTCTCCTCCAAAATGAAAATAAAATAAAATAAAATCCCATCCTCAATATTCCAAAATACCTTCTTCCTCCTGTCTTCTATGACAGGAACAACCAAATCCAGGTTTCTTTTGCCCACAGGAAAACCAGTTTTAGCTGCAACAAAACTGCTACTTCCAAGCCATAAAAACATCACAAAAATCACCAAGTGCATGGGACTAAATAAGATTTTATGAGTGAAATTCCCCAAATCTTCACTTTCAACAACGTTTCATGAAAAATTTACACTTTCTGAATTATAAAACTGAGGAACAAGAGACAAAACAACTGTCAGTAGATTTAATTTTGTACCAGGTGCTTCACAAACCTTAAATCTCATGTTCAGATATGAGTATTTAAATACTAAATATAAAAATATTTTGTATTTTTACTGCCATAAATTGTGATTTGCAGTCTCTGCTTGTGTTTACTCCTCCAAATGCCCTCCCTGCACCAAACAATCCTGTGTTTTGCCTCAGGCTGTGTGGTTTACCTGAAATTATTTCAGAATCATCTAAAAAGATTCATTTTTCTATTAAAATGATGAATGAGCTAAATGAGGTATGTAATAAATACTGCAGGTTTGTAAACAGACTTTTCTCCTGAGAACTAATGCCTTAACTCATTTAATTCTGGCCCCTGGTATTTCCTAGTGAAGTCATCCTTAAAATATGTCCAGGCCTGGTTGGAAAGAGCAGGAAGGGTCAGGATTTAATTTAATTTATGGAAAATAGGGAACATGCTCGTGACAAAGTTAATGAATTGCGGGTAAAAAAAGAAATGCAGCCCCAAAGGGGAGGTGGTTGCTCAGCACTGACTGGGACCAGGCACCTCAGGGTGATGGGGAAACACCAAAGCAGCTCAATCACAGCAACAGGTCAGATTTCCTCCTCACATAACACATTTCAGCTCTGATATGGCCAGGAATGTATTTTGTCTATTGATTTCAGGGCTCAGAGAAGTAAAAGAACTTCACATCTCAAATAGGATTTTGCTAGGGAGAAAATCTCCAATAATCTGATTATCACAGTGACCTAAAGTGCAAAAAAAAAAAAAAAAAGGCTTTTTAATGTAAAGATACTTCTAGCAAATTGATTTTTTTTTTATTTGAGCGAGGAATTTTTTGATAGAACTTCTTGTGAAGAAAATAATTTATGAAACAATGAGATTCCTCAGCACCAACAGATTTCACTCTCAAACAGGTGCTTCAGTGAAAGCCTGCAACAACACATGGGCAAATAGATATAATTGCATTAGTATGGATACAGACTTCTAATGATAGCAATAATCAAATTTTAATGTTCTGGTTACAGCACATGAACAGAACAATATTTCTGTGCCTCTTCAAAGGGAAATGAGACTTTAATGTCATTGGCAGCTCAATAAAACCATTTTCTAACATACAGCCTCCTAATGACAACTCATTTCAGCCCAGACTGAGGAGCAAATGTGTTCACAGTAAACTCCAGGTCATTATCAGGAGATGGAAATACAACAGGTCCTCTGCACTTTGGATAACTATTGATTTTCTACTCCATATTCTCCTCATCTCACCCTGAATTTCATAATGACTCAAGTGATGGAACATCAATAAACTATTTATGGCAAAAAAAAAAAAAAAAAAGCCACTCTACAAGACTGGGCCCAACTCAACTAGGCCAAATTTTCAGATTTGCAGCAAAAAACTCCAATAATAAACATGGCAGAGAACAGGTCTAAGTGATAAAATATAATAAAATAAAATAAAATAGAATAAAAATATTCTTGGAGCCATCATAAGGACCTTCAGCTTCACCCTTTGCCACAGAGAACCACATCACTGTGGGTTAATTAGTTTATTTTTCTTGTTTTGTGGGAGTTCTTTTGAGGTAAGACTGGACTTCTAGATGTTTGAAAGTGTAGTTTATTTTATGATTCATATGGAGTAAAAATATGAGGTCTTTATAGGTGTTGAAATTATGGTTAGACATTATGGACATTTGGTTTGCAGTGCTGCTTAAAGACTTATTAATTAATAGAATATTGATAATTAGGATGTTTATATTATTAAATTAATAAGAAGTCTTGTTTAGTAATAACGTGACTTTTTTTTACTAATTTTATTTTGCTATATAAATCTATTCTTTAGACTTTTTGTTACTTTTGGAACTATTTCTATTTTTCCTATTTAACATGTTTTTGTTTTGACTTTAAGTTTATATTTTTGTTTTTAGCACTTAAGCTTGGAAGTTTTTTTCAGGGCCTTAGATTAAACTCTGTGTTTAATTCTGAGTTTTGGCTCACAGATCCAGTGGTGTGAAAGCTCTCTGCTTTTTAGATTCTAACACACCACCATCAAAATTCTTTATGGCTGGGCTGAAATAAAAGATCTGATTTATTCTGAAGCCTTTTTTCAAGAGGGATGGGCAGCAAAAAAACATCAAATCCACACTAAGAGTGTGTGGAAAAAAGAAGTATTTTTGACCAGCAGTAGTTCTTGACTTGCAGCACTTTGGTGAAATCACACAGAGATGCTTTGCAAACGTCACATCTCCAAAATAAAGCCAAAGGTACAAAACCACCTCGTTTGGTGGCAAAGCCAGCTCGAACAGTTTTGCAGTTTTGTCATTTTGCCCCCCTGACAATTGCCCTCCACACACACACTGCAGTTTGGTTTTGGAGCTGTTCTAAAGCAGATTTTGTTTGGAAAGGGCTCCAGGATGGGTTTGTAGTGTTTGCCTCAGCTCATACCTGCACTGACACGACAGAAAGGGAGAACTGCAGAGAAGAAAATAAAGAAATTCCTCATCATCAAAGCAGCCCTTGCACCCAGCCCTGCGAACAGGCCAGGAAACAGCCCTGAAGACAGGGGGAAAAAAAAAGGGATAATTTTGGAATTATAGAATAGTTTGGGTTGGAAGGGATCTGAAAAATCATCTTCCACTGTCCCAGGCTGCTCCCAGTGCCATCCTTGGACACTTCAGGGATGGAGCAGCCACAGCTTCTGTGGGAAAACTGCCAGGGCCTCCTCAGCCTCACTGCTCCCAGGTTCAGCTCAGGCCAGGATCAAACATCCCACAGCCAGAGGTGAGGGAGAAGCCAGAGCAGAACCAAGAGCTCCCCAGCACCCAGAGAACATCGCTTTTCCAGGTTTGTGGGATGAGGAAAGCCAGGCTGTGTCCAGAACACCCCCACCAGTGGCATTGAAAGGATTGCTAAAGGAATCGGCAGCAGCTGCCCTATTTTCTGCTGAGTCAAGCAGCAGCAGTTATTAAATCCTCACACTGACGCCACAAGGGATTCCCAGGGTTTGGATCAGGGTCTGGAAATTCCATTCTGAACAATAATTTCTACTTTTGCTAGCACTAATGTCAGAGTTACTACTTTGCAAGCCTTTGGAATGCTCCAAAATATGTTTTTGCAGGCGCTGCCATCCCACCAGGCACTTGCCAGCCCCCCTGAACTGAGGGGGCACTTCCTGGGACATGTCACAGCACAAAAACACTTCAGGTATTAACAATCATTTCATCCTTTTTTTTTTCTTTTTTCTCATTTGTATAAAGAGCTAATACTATATTTTGGATGTTAACACTACAAATTTCTTCTTTCTGAGATGATAAGCAGCAGCTGCTATTAAAATTCTTCAAGAACGGGAAATATGACTTCATTTTACATCTAGTTATTAAAAGCTGAATTAGCATCCTTTACAAAGGAAAACTCAAATTCTTCCTTTCTCACCACAATTTCTTTTCCTTTGCACTATTTAAACCATTTAGCAGCAGCAAAGGAATTTATTTTGCTACTGACACTTGAGGAACACTTCTGTTTTTCTCCAAGAAGAGTCTTACAAATGAAATCTGGGCTCCATAAAATACAAACCTGCTGTAGCAGTTCACTAGAACACAGAATTCCTCACAATACCTGACAAAGGATACACAGAAATACATTTCCCTGTGGCACAGATTTTGAATTCAGCTTTGATACAGGAAATAAATGCACAGGTGGAGTAAGCAATGAAGCCAAAGAAATAAAATCCCACCAATTACAAGAAAAGAAAGGAGCTGATTTATAGGAAGGTGAGAATTACTTAATATTTTCATATTTAAGGAAACAAACAGACAAAACCTTCTTGCTATTTTGTGACCTTAGAGCACACACTTCAAAGAATGAACAAGCTACAGTGGAAATCTGCAGTGGTGATAACAAAGCTGCACCCAAGAACCACCAGATTTTTCCAAATTTCCCAGATAGAACCAGGGAGATTGATCAAAACCGAGATGAACAACTGCTAACTTTGATATTCTGAAGCAAGTGAAAATTAACCAGCCAAATAACTAAATAAAGCAGTTTCATATCCATAATAAGAATTTCTCGAGCATTTGGCTGAGGAGAAATCCAGCTTGTGCTTCCCAAAATCACCACAACAGGGAGAAAAAGATGCAAACCCCCAGTAATTATGCAAATAATTGTCTCCATTATAAATCTTCAGCTCCTCATTAGCTCCAGGCCACAAAACCCTTATCTCTCCCACACAATATTAAAAATCCAAGGATTTAAGGCATGCAACTAAGGCTGTACCTTGGTCGTAATTCCTTTCCGTTCTCCATTGTTCCCATGTTTTACAGTGACAAAATATTAAACATTTGTTTACAACACTGAAATTATTCTTCAACAATAACGTTACCACTGAGGTGAAAAAGCATCCAGAAATGGCTGGAAAAAGATATCAACTCTGAGGTGGAATTGGCTTGGTTTTAAATTGGGATTCGGGAAAATGACATCAAATTTTAACTCCCACAGCACAGACAAAGCTATTGTTTATTGAAGTGAATGATTACTAAGATACCAACTCATAAACCTTAAAAACTTTGGATTTTACTCCAGATTTAGAGGGCCCAACAAATATTTATGTTGCTGCTGACATAAGTAATTCCCATTTATTTTCACAGCAATGCTCACATAAAGTATTTTAAACTTTTTGCCTTGAAAATAAATACCAATTTCTTTAGTATTCACACTCAAGTATATTGATATTTTTAAGGCATATTCCCACCTCAGACAATAATGATTATTGCTAGAAAGAAGAGTCAATAGGGACTCACTACAGCAAGCAAACACTCTATAGAGGAAGTTATAAATCTGTCAGACATTTGAAATGGACTGAACTGCATAATGTCAGTTTTCTGAGGAAAACAGCCAACCATATGTTCCAACTTCCTTGTCAGGAAAGTTTGATCCATCAGCTCTAATGAGAAATGATCCTTTTAAACAGAATTTTTCACCGAGCTGGTTCTGAAGATGGAAACAAGCAGCAAAACCCCTGAAAATAAAACGACACACTGCTACCTAGCCACGAAAAAAAGAAGAAATAATGAGATCTGCTCTGCTGTGCTACCAACAGGCGTGAGGAGAGAGCTGCTGGGAAAATGAGATTTGTGTAAAGGATGAGGACTCACAAAGTGCTGAGCTTTCTGCCGCTCCTCCTCGGTGGCCGCTCTCTCGCGCAGGATGGCTCGGGTCAGGTGCTCGTTGGAGGAGATCCTCTCCCGTTCCATCAGCCTCCCAAACTCATCTCGGATGTACATCTGCTCCTGCTTCAACCTGCAGGAGTGCAGGGAAATTCAGCCTGAGAGAAATTCCCAATCTGCTTCCCAATTCAGGTTCAAAGCGGAGAAGTCGCTTTAAAAGCTGTCGCTGAAATGCTTTTTATTCTGGGCTTCTTAAGACACTTAAATAGAAATATTCATGAAAAGAATCCAGAAGTTTGTTTCGAATTGAAGTATGAAAATGCACAAATTCAATAGTCTCTATTGAGAATTATATGATATATATAT
>VXBU01017252.1:27351-41832 GCA_013400315.1 Bombycilla garrulus
CAGAAAAAAATGCCCGAAAATCCCAAAACAAAACAACCACACTCAGATATTTACATTTAATTCTTCTTTATATCAGATTATATCTTCTTCCTAATGTCCCATTTAAATCTAGATCAAGACACTCAAGTCACCCAAGTCAAAGAAAACCCATTTTACTCCTTGGTTTTGTCCTCCCCTTCTCTTTCCTTGCAGGATGTTCTACCATAAAAGAAAATGATACTATTTCATTATCAAATTTTATACAATTTACAGGGTTTTTTATGTCCAAAACTGCTCCTGGCAGCACCTTCAAGCAAAAATTTCAAGTCTTTTTTAACTCTCACCCTCACTTGTGCAACCAGGATCACACAACACGATGAATTACACCCCATAAGCATCCACCAAACTTTCATTTAGGGCAGTTCTTACTCACCAAACAAAATTCCTAAACAGCCACCTCAACTGATTGAAATTCAGCAGAGTTTTTAACAAAATAAGCGGGATTTTGAAGTCATTTTCATTTATTTGAGTTCCATAATTGGGTGGCTTGTAGGAGCTTAATGAAACAAACACTCGGCAGATCCCGCTGATCGCCTGCATCAACCTCCAGTAGGTTTTTTTCCTTGGCATTACAAATTCATTTTCCTGGCATTCAGCATGTACTGAATAAAAGCAAACATCAGCTGGATCTACAGTAATAAATTATTTTATTATCTAGGCAAAAGTAAAAAAAAAAAAAAGGTATATATAAAATAATAAAAGAGAGAGAGGCACCTCTGCAATTCACGAGGAGTTAAACAGCACAACTTGTCACTACTCCAGGAATTCCACTGGAATTTTTCAAGTGACATTTTTAATTACAGCAGAGATAAAGGCTCAAGATAATGGTTCTTGTGTTTGAGCACAGAACTCCAGACAACAGAGAGTGTTCCACTGATCATTTATACAGAAGGGATGTTAAAAAAAGCTGCTGAAGCAGCAGAAAAGGCTGCTGGCTATACATTTTCCCCACACAATTGATATCTTTTTGAATAAAATCCTTCTAAATAATTATGAAATACTGCTTTAAGAAGTGTGGAGTGGCTGATTTAATGAAGTGTGGCATGCAAGGCAATCACTTCTCATGGTGCTATTGGAAAACACACATAAAGCATTAAGAAGCAGCTCCAGTTAAAGGCTGCGTTAACACTTCACAATATTTCATTTCTCAACTGCTTTATAGCACACAACCAACACAAAAAAAAGCAACAATTCCTGCCTTTCCCCAGCTCTGTTGTTGAGAACTTCAACGCTCTTAATGCTATGAAGAAAATTTATATATCTGTATTTTTTTTGTAAGAGGATGGGTAAATCCTGATAAACCAATCTCAGAAGATTTCTTCCTGTCAGAGGGGCATAACAAGAATTTGAGTATTTTTGTTATCACATTGTCATATTTAGGCTCCACTGTAAGATAAATTTTTGACTGTTTTAGTCCTGAAGTCACTTTAATCAAAATAATGTTTGCAGTACTTTCCACCTCTAAGTCAGATTTAGCTCACATTGAACACAAGCCACCACTTCACCTCAAGGAGCCATCACACAACAACAAGAAAAAAGAATTCTAGAAGGCACTCCCAGGTATTAAAAAATATATAAATATAAAATATATTTAAAATATAAATAAATAGATAAATAAGAAGACAGTTTTTGTTAATTTAGATTTTCTGAGATGTGGGCACAAGGCACAGAAATCAAACACAAGTGATCAAATCACCCATTCCAACCTCCTCTCCAGCAGAGCTTCAGACCAAAGGGAAAATACTTCACCTAAATAACATTTCTGCTTCTGCATTCCATCTTTTTATTCCTCTCTTTTCTTTCTGGAAGAGCAGGGAATGTGGGATTTTAGTGGCATTTGTTATTGAACTTTTAACTATTTAAGTCCTCCGTGCAAGATTAAGCACAAGAGAATTTACCTGTGAATTCATCATTTATTTCACAGCATTATCAAAGACAGACTGAAATGCTTAACCCACATCTCTTAAAATCAAGTAATAACAACATAATAACAAAGCAAAACAAGAGGAAAAATAATTTCTCAATTAAGTAATGACTTAAAATTAATCACTGACATCCAGCATATCAAGTCCAACAAGATAAGAGAAGGCAAATATAGAACTGGCTCCACTTTCCAATTAGAAATTCAAATTTTAAACACAGAAATATAAATTTAAGACCCAAAGAAAGCATCTCTGAGGGCCAAGGAGTTCTCTGTATCACAAAAAATACAAAAACACACTCCAAGAAAAAACAGATTTATAAAACTTTGATGCACTTTAAGTAGCTTCCACCTTTTTCACATCAAGTTTTTAATTAAGTTCAAGAAAAGCAAACTGTTAATTTTGCCATGTGGATTTATGGCCCAGGACTCTCCTCATGCCCAGCATGACCCCTGTCAGCCACAATAACAAGATGAGTAATTTAATTCTAAATCCACAAGAACTCCCTCTTTTGTTTACTTCAAAATATCCATTTATGTTATTCCTGAAAAACGCCTGCAGATGTTAATTAAGGAAAAAGCAGCTTTTAATTCAGAGACAACAGCAACACACTGAGAAAAGCTGAAAAATATTAGTTTTGTGCTTGGATGGCCACTTCACAGTTTATTCCACATTAATCAAGAATCCACAGAAATCCAAAACTGGCAAACAATACTCTTAGAGAAATACAGTGATTTGTCATTTCCAGCCCTTATTTTCAGATATTGGAAATTTATTACACTATCAAAGCCTAAGCATTTCCTTTTTGCTATTTTTTCGGGGCAGTGATTACTTGCCAGTTGTTTTATCTTTATTAAAGTCTCCAAGCTACACAATCTGATGGATCTGTGGCGTTCCACGATAAACTCACTCAAGCCTAAAGCATGAACTGTGTCATTTTTCACTACTTCCAACCGAGCAAAAATCAAAATATTCCCTGTTCCAAGGTTTACTGTAGGAAAATCATCCTGTCCTCCATGAATTAGGGAAAAATCTAATGAGGTATCATTCAACACAGAAACCAAAAACTCACTCCAGCTGGAGATAAATAAGATACAACATGAGGAGGATCCATGAGGTTTTCTGCTTTCTTGGATGCCAACAAGCTCCTTAATTCCTCCTGATGGACTCGCAGGAGATCCCAAAACGTTTTCAGCAACGTGTTTAGGCCACGTTGCAATATTAATGAGTGAATAATGTTTGTGAGTGCTGAGTTTCAATATTTCATGAGCGGAACACGGAAAGCCACGGCTGGAAATCACCGCAGCTGACGAGGGATTTGAAAGGATGGGAGAGATGTCAGGAAAACATCTCCACGCTGAGCTGAGCTCTGAGAGGTGGGAAATGGAGATTTCTCCAACTCCATTTCACCTGTCTGCAAAGTCTGGGAGATTACCTCAAGTTCGTCTGGTTTTACAAACACATAACTAAGGACAGAGATAAGGAAACAAATTATCTGAGAGGTCAAGTCTCAGAAAACACAAAAAGAGTTCTTCAAAACTGAAGTTTCTATCACTGTTCACTCATTAAAAACATTATTTTCCACTGACATCAGACTTTGCACAGCACAGGTGACAGGAGCTGTTCCTAACATTAGTCGCAACCACATTCTTAACAACTGTTTAAAAATTTCACTTTTAAACCTTTCAGATCACACAAATATTAAGAGAAAACATCATTTTTCTGCACCTGAGAGCCGTGGTGTCAAAAGGACATTTTGCCTTCCAACTTTTGGTGCTCCTATTGCTCAGCCTGGAGCAAAGGAGGCTCAGGGGGATCTTGTGGCTCTGCACAAGTCCCTGCCAGGAGGGGACAGCCGAGGGGCATTTGGGATCTAATCCCAGGGAACAGGGACAGGAGGAGAGGGAACAGCCTCAGGCTGGGACAGGGGAGGTTTAGCTTGGATATTGGGAAAATTTCTTCATGGAAAGGGCTGTTGGAGTCCAAATCCTTGAAGGGATTTAATCAACTTGAAGATGTGGCACTTGGAGACATGGTTTAGAGGTGGTTGGACTCCATCTTAAAAGAATTTTCAACCTAAAAGATTCCGTGATTTCAAGATTCCAAACCAAACCCAAAATGCCGAAGCTTTAAAATAAAGGGAATATGAACTCAAAAAGGAATCATGCAGCTCATCAAACCCAGATTTATCATCATTTCATGAGGCCTTAGTGCAAAATCAGTCAAATGTGATGACAGAGACCCAAATTGGCCCCACTTTACCCACCAGAACCAGCACCATTAAAACTCTCTGATAAATCCATCACAACTGACCAAGAGCTCTCATAACTCCGGCGCAGGCAGAAGAGAGAAGGGATCACACTTCTGAGCAATTACGCTTGAACTCCACATTATTAAATTTAATGAGCACTCCATCGCTTTTTTCCACATCCACTTCTTCCTCAGGGTGACTGCTCCTCCTTAACACTCGCCATACATGCATATAAATGAGCCTGGATTCATTATACATGACACTGAGAACAGGGAGGTGATCCCAGCACGGATCCCTGAGCTGCCGCTGACCTTTTCCCATCCTGAGAATTCCTCCCTCATCTTTGGTCCATCCCACACTGTCACACGAGTCCCACGTGAGTCTGGGACGTGTTCCATCACAGTGACAAGGAGGGCAAAGCATCAGGGGATTCTGATCTTTCCTGAGGCTCAATTCCTACCTGCAGTTCTGTGTCCAGCCCTGGGGACAACAGCAGCAGCACCTGGAGCTGCTGGAGCAAATCCAGAGGAATCCACGGAGCTGCTGCCGGGCTGGAGACCCTGGCAGAGCTGGGGGGGCTCACCTGGAGAGGAGAAGGATCCAGGGAGAGCTTCCAGCACATTCCAGGGCCTGGAGGGGCTCCAGGAGAGCTGAGAGGGACTGGGGACAAGGGACAGAGGGACAGGACACAGGGAATGGCTTCCCACTGTCACAGGGCAGGCGTGGATGGGATCTGGGGAAGGAATTCCTGGCTGGGCTGGAATTCCCAGAGCAGCTGGGGCTGCCCCTGGATCCCTGAAATGTCCAAGGCCAGGCTGAATGGGGCTGGGAACAGCCTGAAATAATTGAAGGTGTCCCTGTCCCCGTGGAATGAGATAACTTGGAAGGTCCCTGCCAACCCAAACCATCCCATGATTCTATGATTCCACGCTGTCAAAGCCAAGAGAACATTGAAAGTACCATTTCAAGAGTATTTTCCACCATCACTGCCTCAGTTACTCCTGTTTCAAACACCAGACTTGTCAGATCACCCAAACACTCAGCCCAAACCACCTCATCCAGCAGAACTCCCTCATTATCCCTTTCCCAAGTGCCTTCCAGGCTCAGCCTCACACCCAGCAGTGGAAAAACCCCTGCTAATGGCCACGTGATTCCATGTGCCAGTCCTTGATCAGAAAATCCAAGACACTCATTTCAAAACTCAGTTTATCTCCTCAGCTTCTTCCAATTAATTCAATTTATCAACAGCACTTCCATGGACAGCCTGTGAACACTCAGAGCAACAAGGACAGTGACTCTTGTCAGTGGTTGAGTTTTCTTGGAAAGTCCTGAGTTGTGGGGGTGTTTTTGAGGCAGGGTTTGGTGCTGAAAGGAGGAGGGGTGAGTAGAAAGGGGGCCAGGTTGTTTGAGGGCATTTTTAATTACACTTCATAAAGCCACTGCTTTTAAAATATGTGCATTTAGATCAGTATTATATAGAGACAAAACAGAGGAGCAAATTCCCACCTTTATGCCACAGGCACACGGAGAACCCGAGTCAGAATTGTAAAACTGCTTTACATAATTTGTGTATGTTTAGCTGGCCACGTAACTCCACTTGAAATTACTTTCCAACTTAATATCCTTCCCCTTGAGATCTGCAAAAGCAGTCCTGGAATTATGACAACATTAATTATCCGTTAAAATGAAGTGACAGTTAGAAAAATTTTTATTAGTATTATTATTATTAAGTGTTTCTCTGCTGCTCGTTTGCTGCTTTTCAAAATGAAAGAGCTCAGCAGTTTGAAAGCAAAGGTTTGTTTAAAATTGCCAGAGGGGGAATAGTTTTCCTCTTCGCTACCTGAATCTGAAACTATGAAGCAGGATTATTTTTGTGGATGCTCTCTCACTGGCTCCAAGTCATTTCCCCATCTCTCCTAGAAATAAACTGATCAAGATGAAGCTCGGTATCCAAGTTGTCAGCTTGCATGGCAGGTTTTAAAATCCAAGTGAAAAATAATCCCTTGAAAATTGGGGTTTATAAAGGCAGGAGTGAATTATGGCTCTGCTTTCTCCAATTTCCACCTCCCATCTCCAAGATTCATCTCTCCATATCCTGAGAGCCAGACATAATGGTATTAATGGAGAATCAGAGCAGGAAATCTTGAAGAGTAACTCTGCCATTGCCAAACACCTTTTTTCTTCTCAAAATGATACCTTTTTTTCACTGAAAACAATAAAACTCGAACAGGCTTCTAAGGCAATTTGATACTTCCCAACTTCATAAATATTTTTATGCTTCCTTGGCATTTTGCAGGTAAGAATCACACACTAAACTTTTCTGGTTTGAAGAGCTGGCTGCCCAAAAAGGCACCAGCCACAATAAGTAAACCAGTACAACAAGTATACCTGCTCATTGTACTTATTTCAGAGTTAAAACTCTGTTTAAATCCCAAATTTCTTCTTAATCCTGGCTGCTTCCCTCACCTGCCCCAGCCTGACCCTCCTCGTTCCCTCTTTTCCTGTGACACAGCAGCATTATCCTGTAATCCTACAGACCTCAGGAATGTTACAGCTGCTGAGGAATAAATCCACTGCTCAATCTTTTGCTGAGTGTGAGATCAGATAAGGGAAATGTCTGAAGAGATGGAATGGCTGGGAAGGAAAAATAGGAGGAACTCAAGGTGGGAAGTGAGGACAAAATCTGTCTCCACAGCCCTGAGGCTGAAGGGGTCCTCTGGCACTCCAAGGAAAAAGGATTTATTTTAAATATTTATAAAATCAGTTGCCCCTATAAAATCACCTTGCCTTCCCCGATGTGATTATCAGTTGGGATCTCTGGTTTTACCAAAGCAGTGCAGCTTCTCTTGCCAGGAAATATTAAACTCTTTTTTTGGAGCTATCCCAAGTCAAAAGGATTATAATCACTTTTACTGCTTCAGAGTATTCCCAGCTTTTCCTCTGACTGTCAGCAGCAGAGAAGACAGGAGTTTTCCACACTCTCTTCCCACTTAATTCAGACAATACCAACAGGTCCTTGTGGCACAACACAAAAATAACAACAATTTCCTAAAAAGAAGCTTTTCGTTCCCCCTGAGGATAATCCCATAAGAAAAAGCAAGTTTCCCAATTCAGCACAGCTGATTATTTGGGAAAAAATAATCATTTAGGAGGAATAAAATGCTTTGAAGAAGTTTTCACCACAATTAATTCCCTCATATGAACTGAAGATACATTAAGATGCTCCTCATACCTTTACCTAACAGAAATATAAAATGAATATTGTAAAGAAATCCATCGTTTTATTTTCTCCCTTGTTCTCCACACCTGTGCCAGGAAACTGGAATAAACATGTCATTACAACAGAAATCAATAGGAAGTTTTAAAGTATCCACTAGCACAGAAAGGTCAAGCCCCAGTATTGATTTTAATATAACAATTTTGGTTTGCAGTTTCCCAAAGGCTTCTTGTCCAATACTCTTCTTCATTCTTCTCTCACTTTACATTTCGCTGGTGAATTTGTTCTGCACCAACTCTTTACTTCAGGTTTACTAAGAGCTCATAATTTACACAATGTACTGCTGAGACATGACCAAAAAAAAAGGTTGGGGGGGAAGCACTCAGAGCATCAATGAAACCCCAGTGATGAGCAGTTATCTCCAGACCCTCCTTGAAGCACAACAACAAAGCAACAAATAAAAAAAATCTAACTGTTACAATTTTAATAACCCACTACAGAACAACTGTGCACCAGGGTGGAGTCAAAAATGCTTTACAGTTTAGAAGGATGAGGATGTCAAAAACAGAGGTTGCAATCAGTTGTCCAGCTGATGACAGATAAAATGTCACACCCTCTGGAGACCAGTGAGCCATGGAGAACAGACTCCAGCAATTCATTGCCAGGGAATGCTCAATAAGCTCTCATCTGCATTACTCAAGGAAAGGATTTTTCATGTGCTTTTCAAAAGCAAAGTTACCCAAGTTTGACACCTGGTCACAGGTGATGAGATGGCAGAGACACAGAAAAAAACTCAGTTATCAAAAGCCACCAGAGAATCCTGGAATGGTTTGGGTGTGAAGGAGCTTAAATCGCTGCCATGGGCAGGGACACCCTCCACTGTCCCTGGCTGCTCCAGCCCCAATATCCAGCCTGGCCTTGGACATTCCAGGGATCCAGGGGCAGCCACAGCTGCTCTGGGAATTCCAGCCCAGCCAGGAATTCCTTCCCAAATCCCATCCATCCCTGCCCTGTGGCAGTGGAAGCCATTCCCTGTGTCCTGTCCCTCTGCAGCTCTCCTGGAGCCCCTTCAGGCCCTGGCAGGGGCTCTGAGCTCTCCCTGGATGTAGCAGCATGGCAGATCAGGACCCCAGATTTTACCAGAGTTATTCTGTTCCTTCCCTTGTGTCCCTGCTCCCCTTTCCCCTCAGGACAAGCCTGGAGATGGAAACAGGATGACACAGGAATGCTGCCTGCCTTCTGCCATCTCTGCTCCTCTCCTGTCCCCTTCTCAGGATGGCACTGGCCATGCCACCCTGAACTTTCACCTCACCCTCTTTCCCATGTCCATGTGCTCAGCCCCTCCCTTCATTTCCATGGCTCAAAATGGCGCCCGCCTCATGGGTGGAGCCGCCATTTTGAATGACCTGGCTCGAAATTTTCCCACCTTTTCCATCCAAAATGGTGCCTGTGGCCCTCCCCCTCTACACCCGGAGCCTTCTCCTCTACTCCTCTGTCGTACATTAAATAGAGCTGGCAGCAGAATTTACTGAATGGCCACCAAAGCAAACCAATTTTTAAGCCTTTTTCTGCCTTAAAATTTGTCCTTACAGCAGGGGTTTTCCTCTGTGGAACAAGTCCTGGAATCACAGCACGTCACAGGACAGTCACAAGCAAACTGCACAGGGACAGATTTCTGGCACACCAACACAATTCCAGGGATGAATATATTAAAGACTCGAACAAAATACACTTCTTGCACTATTGAAGGTACCTCCATGCACAGCAGTTTGCAAAAACACCTCACTCTACACATAATTAATATCTGTCCTGTGCCAAATAAGATTTAAATAGTGGAAGCTGGGAAAAAACTTGCCAAGCAAAACACTGAACCCCACCCAAATACAATTAGCCTGAGCTAAATGATTAGCAAAATAAAAAGACTGAAATTTCTCTGATTTTCAGGGGGGAAAAAAAGGCAAATCATCATTCAGGAACGTTCAATTTCCATGGGAAATCACATCCATCACTTTTCTCTGAAGCAGTGGTTTGTGTATTTTAGTGGAGGAATCCAGCACTCTGATGAGGTTGGCAGTATCTAAAATTTTGTCATTATGCTAATGATAGAAGTTGCTCTTTTTGCTGTCTCAAAATACTTTTTACTTTGCCTGCACTTTTCATGAAGCAAACTTGAAAAACAGATTTGCTGAGCACCATCAGTATCATGGAGCCCAATAAACGAACAGTTTTATATCCAAGGACCAAGTTAATGGATGGAGTGGATAAATTCCATTCTGTTCTCTGATGGGAGAAGGAAATTTACTTATTTCCCCAGTGCCTGTTCTCAAAGCCATAACATTAAAAATATTCTCATTTTCTTGGGAAATTAGAAATAAATGCTAAACATTTTGCTGAGCTTGTCCAGAATAAGCAGAGAAAAGGCAAAATTCAAATTATCACCCACTGGTCCATTGAGTCTTGTGGCTTTCTCTTATTTATTATTCAGAATTCTTCTCTTAATTATCATTTATTACCTATCACCACTGTCAAGCTCAAGTTTTTTGTGTCTATCCTCTCATTTTTATGTTCCCTTGAGTATCACCCTAAGACTGCAGCTCTGACACATTAACTGCTCACAGTTACTATTGCAGACACTGCAAATTCTGTTGTAAATCCATGAGAATCAATTTTCTAAATGATCCTTCCAAAATGAAAACCCTTTCCAGATGAAAGATTTCAAAATGTTCAAACACCAAAGTTAGGAACAACAGCTGGGCTGAGTAAAAGGAGGAGTAAGGTGGAATCACTGCAGAATTTTGGAAATACATTCAAAGATGGGTCTAAATCACTACTTTATTAATTATTCCAAGTCCTGTTAAATAGAAGCTGTAATTAATACATTGTTAGAGAGTTGATGGCATTAAAATACAATTTAAGAGTCATTCTTCAGCTCTAATCCCCAAAATAAGCACAGATTCTAACTTTATATAGAGCAGCCCATCTGTACTGTGTATGGATGTGTGAATAAATAATTTATCTGGAAGTTCAAATTGGGATTTCTTCCCTTCACAGTCTGAAATGAGTAAAAGACAATTTGCAATCAAACCCAAATGTGGTCATACACTGCTCACAGAACTGCACCAAAATCAGCTATTAGGCAGTTGGAATCAGACAACAAACAATCCAAAGTGTCAGATATTTTTATGTTTAAATGTTATTTCATTTAAATTTTGGGAAAAAAACCCTGGTTTAGAGAAAAAAAAGTGAGAATATAAACATGCAAAATATACCATCCATGGTAAAATAATCAATAAGATGAATGTGGAGGTAAATACTTTAATTTTTATGTCACATCCCAACAGGATTCATCTTAAAATTAGTGGGTTTTGAAATGTAATTGCTAATAAATCACAAGCATGAAGTCAAGAAGCTTAAATGTAAAACTTAAGTTTTTGTTCTATTTTCCAACACTGAATCAATGTGTTTGTATTTATACTACAAATTATTAGTTTATATTCCATGTTTCTGTTAGTTGGAACATTCTGCACATGCAAGACAAAATAATTTATCTGAACAATGTGAGTTTCTAGACTGCTTTTAAAAACCTCCACCAGAATTCAGCCCATAAAGAGCTTAAGTTTTACTCATGGAAAAAGATCTGCACCTTTTACAGTTGTTTCATCCTAGACAAAAAAGCCCCTATGCTCTGTTAAAAACAGATTTTTGTAATTACAAACATGTGTAAAAATGATAATGAAACAAACCTTGCTATGGCTAAAAATTAATTAAATAAATCAAAACTAGAAAAGAAGTAAAGCTCCTAACCAGTTTTGATGTTTTTCCTTTCTTTATCATCATCATCATGAATTTATTTTGATATTTTACCCAATCTGCTCCCTCCCTTTCACAGAGCAATGCACAACCCCTGCAAGCTGAATTCTGGAAGGTACTGAAAGTGTCACTTGAGAAAATGCTGAAGTTGCAGACCAAATATTTCCATTTTTTAATCCCATTTAGCTGAAGTCTTGAGCACTCAAGAAGCTCAAAAATAACCCAAGTTTTCCTGTCAAAGCCCAGCTGAGAAGAAGGGGGATTTCACTGTAACTTATTGATTTCCTTTATTGCTGATGCAAAAAAAAAAAGGAGAAAAGCCTGATTTTTTTTTTTCCCTAGGACATTAATATAGTCCTATCTAATTATATACTCCATCAACCTAACTCAATTAAATAACAGAATGCTGGGTAGGACACAACTGAGATCTATGCAGACAGTTGAAGTAGTACTAATTACAACCTAATTTTTTTAATCCATCATAATGAACCTTTCACCCCATTCTCAGTGGAGGACAACGTGGAATATTTAAATTTGTATTTATATTTACACTCGGTGTGTTGTATTATCTATTTACAGCAATCACTGAATGGAGAAATAAACACAAAAGTTCAGAAGATACCAAAGTTTCTAAATTTTAAGAGTAATTTTTAATTGCTAATAATGGCTCTTCAAAGGCTTTCACAGTCACTGCAATCTCTGAGGAAAAAAACGCCTAAGAACGGAAAATTTCAGTATACAGGAAGGAATCAAAAGGGTTTTACTGGTGTGAACTGGTTTAATACAGTATTTTACACATTCAAAGTACCTCAAAAAGTCCTGCAGCTCCCAGAAATCTGCAAAATTCTGAGAAATCTGCAGAATTCCCTTTTTTGCTGCTGTTCCAAGGCACTTTTGCTCAACCCCAGGGTCACAGGGACCCCATCCCTGCTCTGTCTCTGCAGCACAAAATGATGATTTGGGCCCCAGAGAAATCAGCAAAGCTTGAGCTTAAAAGGCAGCAAAAAAGCCACACTCAAGAGGTCAAAAGGGATTTAGAGCAACACTTTGGATCAGCTCTTACAAGGAAATTCCAGCTCATTTGTTGTTGAACATGGATTTAGTATCCAAACCTGCTGCAGCCCCAGAGCTGTCACAGCCACTTTGTCTCGGGGCACAAAATTCAGTTATTTCCAGTCAGCAGATAAATAAAATAAAAGCATTAGGTCCAAGTTTGTTTGAAATATTGTTATTAATGAACCAACCTCCTCTTCTGAGCTTCAGAGTCTCTCCTGGCTCGTTCCAGTTCCTCAGCTATTCTTTTCTTCAGCTCTTCATCAGTAACTGCAATTAAAAGGAAGTTCAATGAAATGTTAACGGAACACAACTTATTCCCAATTACAGAAACAACTGCATAACACAGTGCCCTCGATTGTTTATTTGCTTTTTTTCCTCACAGCAGTAGGAGTTGCTTTCTTGTGGTTTAACCATCTTTGAAATTTTAGCACAACACCAGCGAGCCTTTAAAAAATGCTCTTATTAAACAGCTTTTCAATTAGTGCAATCTTTCGGAAATTAAACAACATGGACTGTACATTAATTGTAAAGTAAAATCATGGGTATGAGACGGAGACAAACAGTAAAGTCATAAAATGCTGCTTTTTATTCATATAGAACCAAAAGAAATATCTTTGTGTAACAAACCAAGTGTTTTCAGATGCAATTTACACAACAAAGCTTTTACAACATCTTAAATATTCATATTTCTAGTTCCTAGACAAAAATTTTGCCCCAAATTCTCCTGATTTTGTTTAATCAAGGAGATATGGAAATAATAATTCCTTCACTTATATTCTGTCAGATCAATCAATGAAACTCTGGATAAGAACAAAAAAAGCAGGGAAGCAACTTCTTCAAGAATGTGAACAGAGGGAGAAAAGCTGGAGAGCCACCAATCCTACAAGGCTGAAAACCAAAACCACCAAAATCCAGCTTAATCCTAATTCTGCCTGGAATAAATCCTGCGTGCACTGAGCTGAAGCTCTGCCATGCTCTGGATTTCCAGGAAATTCCCTCACTCCTGGCTCAGGTTCCCCTCCATGGAAACCCAGAGCTCCAGGATCTGATCCCACCCCAAAATAGCCAGGAAAGCAGAGCTGCTGAATGCCAGCAGGTGCCACAACCCTTGGAGCAGTGACAAAACCCTGCCACGGAGGCTTCATTTTCACCAGGGAAGTTCATTTTCAGGCACTGCAGGATCTCTGTGACCTCATCGCCAGGAGCTGGATTTATCTCCAAAGATGATCCAAAAATCATTATTGCACTTTGTTGTTACGAGTTCAGACTCCCAGAAATTCTGCCCATCCTAAAGCAGCCTCACAAAGGAGTTTTATGAATGAATGAAGCAGCTTCATCAATTTTATGGGAGTTTTGGCCAACTAATCCAGTTAAAAACATCTTAGGAAAAGCAGCAGGAATCGATATCCATCGTGCCAGGAAATGCTGAGATCACACAAACAGAGGGAAAAGTAGGGGAAAACTTATGAACTACCAGTGAGACCCCAGCTTAGAAACATATTTATAAAATTAAATTAAGAATTATTAATTTTAATTTATAAAACTAAAATTCAGAGGGAAATATGAACCTTTCAACAGTTCTCTAGCACAAAGGAGGTTGAAAAAGGAAACCTCCCTTTAAACTGGGATTATCTTGACTGACATAACAACATTAATTATCTTGTTCACCAGCATCTACAGAACGAAATTGATGATTTTGTGTACGAAAATGAGTACAAGAACTCCAACAGACCAGAGGATGGTTTATGTCATAATGAGGAAAGATTCGGGCAGCAGCCAATAAAGACATTTGACCTTAACAATCAATTAGGCTGCCCATCGATCAGCCAAATACTAATAGGGAATAAAAGTGGAACTATAGATCATTCAATAGAATTATTGTTAGATATAATTGGGTGGCTCCCAAATGGGAGCTTTATGATGTTTTGGTTACAAAAAAAAAAAAAAGCAGTTCTATAAGGAGGAGGGATTTGCTCTAGGGGAAGAAGCATTTAAAAAGAGAAAAGATAATTTATTTGAGAGAGGATTAGGAAAAGATTGTTTAACATTAAATGTTAAATAACATTTTTGATGGCCATCTCCCCTCACCCTACAGGGCATTAAAAATACACAGCTGACCACTGAAATATTAGAGAATGTTAAACCTGCGGAGTGCAAGACTGTTAAAATATTTATATATTAATATT
>VXBU01017252.1:42519-62396 GCA_013400315.1 Bombycilla garrulus
CTAAAATTTGTCCTTGGTGCCCAGCTGGAAAGGAATTGTTTTGCCTCCCTACTCTGTGCAGAGAGCTCACCAACCCTTCATATGAAACCCAGAACTACAAACTGAAACAGAAATCAGAATCAGAAAAATATAAAAGCTAAAACTTGAGGTATCACAGACACACAATGGCTGTAGTACTGGGTTTGTGTGGGCAGGGTTTGGTTCCAGGGGTGGTTTCTGGGAGCTTCCGCCACATCCAGCAGAGCCAGTTCCAGCCACCTCCAGGATGGACCCAGCAGGCTGGACCAGCCAGGAATTGTGGTGATGCCTCTGGAATAACAGAATTAAGAAGGAAAAAAAAAAGTTTTCTGCAGCTGGACAGAGCAAAGTGAAGTGAGAATATGAGAGGAACAGCCCTGCAGACACCCAGGGCATGGCAGGAGCTGCTCCAGAGCTGACATTCCCAGGGGATTCCATGGGAATTCTATTAATTCTGTTTTTTCTCCCAGTCCAGCTGTGGAGGGCACTGAGGGAGAAGCTTTGCTGGGAGTCTGGAATCCAGATGGAGTCAGCAGTGATAAAATCCAGAAAGCTCCTGCCAGGATCTGCACAGACCAAGCAGGGACTGTCCAGGCACAAGGAGGTTTCGCCATTTTGGTGGCCTCTGGGATACAGCACCCTAACTTTTCTGATTTGTCCACTAATTCTTCAGGAAAAGTTTGAAAGATATTTTCGTCCTAAAATCCAATCTAAACCCACCCTCCCTCAGCTTTAGGCCATTCCCCCTTGTCCTGTCACTACTGCCCTTGTGAAAAAGCAGACTGCAACACTTCTCCATTCAGACTTCTCCAGAGACCAAGATTCCAATCCATCCAACAACCTTTGGCAAACCTGACAAAGGTTTATCCCACCACCTTTTAAAAGTTTTAAAATTTTGTGGCATTTTTAAAATGCCACAAACCCTGACTTTTATTAAAAATACATTTATAAAAAGAGTGTGCCAAGCCGTTTGCTTAACCCTTCGTATTTATTCTCCCACTTGTGCTTCAAAATCAGACAAATAAGGAACCATAAAGCCAAGATATTTCCCAGGATTCAAAAGGTTTTGGGTAGTTTCAGGGAGAACTGATAAGGACAGAGGAGCAAAAGGGACTGAAGGGAATTCTAAACTTCCCAACAGCTCCTGATGTTTCAGATGCATAAAACGTGCTCTGCCCTGGAACTCCGAAGGCCACCCATGAGCAAAGCTTCACGTGGTGCCAGTTTGTGAGGAAACATCAGCAATCTTCTCCTCCATGACTACAACAAAGATTTTTACAGCTCTTGTAGTATTTGACTCCAACCCCCCAACCCTTGTTAATCACAAGATCCAAACCCATACCTTTTTCCTCTCTCTCTAAAGCAGTTGCTTCAAGGAAAAGAAACAATCAGCAGGATGTCAGGATTCCACCCCGAGCAGTAAACAACAAACCTCAGGGAAAGCAGACACCTGCAGCCTCAGAAATGTTAGCCTGAGAAATCAGGAATGTGATATGGACAAATTATTCAAATAACTTCCAGCCTGCAGAGCTGGGAATCTGCCCATTAGCCCTGCATCACGAAAAACCCATTAATGCAGACAGTATTTAGCAGCAGCACCTTCACTAAATTCTCTGGAAAGGGCAGGTGCATTAAGTTATTAATGAAAAGACACTTAGGTTTGATACAATCAAATGCCTTTTAGAAAATACTTAGCTAGGTAATGTTCAGATAATGAATTTAAAAAAAAAAAAAAAAACACAACCAAAAAAACCACACACACAAAAAAATGCTCAAGTTCTGTTTTTCCTTTTAGTTAAGCCTGACTATTTAAAAGAAAAATGCTGTCCAGTGAATAGGATACTGGAAGATTGTTCCAAGATCTCTACACAACCTTTTTTTCTTCTCCAAGCTGAATAGCCTCAACTTTCTCAGCCTTTTTGTAGGGGAGGTGTTCCAGTCCCTTCAATAAATTTGTGATGATTTAATACTATCCTCCTCTGGAATTATCTAATATGAGAAAGAAGAAGGTTGAAGGGAAAGAGAGGGTGTAAGGAATTAATGAATATGAAATATTAGTTAAAAATGAGGCATCTCCACACCACACTTCAAACCAGGATAAACTTTGCTAAAATCTCCTTCACTTCCACCAAAATTCATGGATTTAACACAATAATCTCCTTGATTCCCCAAAGAGAGAACACAGCTCCAAGCTCCCAACCACTGCCAGCCAAGGGAAGGCTCCTTTTTGTGCTGGAAAACCCAATTCCCAGAGAATTCCTGCAGTTTCTTGCTTTCACCTCTGGCATCTGGTGTTGACAACCAACTTCAGGGCAGTCAAACTCCACATGCCATCCAAAGGGAAGTTCTGCATTCCTTTAATTAGGAATATTAACCAGATTCTGTGGCACAGAGCATCTCAGAGCTGCCCTCAGCCCCATCTTCTGCCTCAGCTGGCACAGGGCAGCAGCAGCTTTGGGGCAATTAATGAAGATGTCACCAGGAAAACTGCTAATTGTCATTAACACTCATCAGCATTGGATCAGGAATTCCACGTGCCTGCTGCCTTCCCAGCTCACACTGAGGGCTCACACACATCAGGGCTCTTCCACAACTCAAATGTTTTCCCACCCGCATTTCAACCTCAGACGTGCAAAATGCAAATATTATAAAATGCAAATAGCCTTGATTTATTCTTTCTGCCTAATAAAAGCTCCGGGTTGGTCCATATCTACATTTCTCAGGTCACACAAAAATCTTCAGGATCAGCAGGAAGAAATTGTTCCCTCACACACTGGAAGATGTTGCCCAGGGAAGAAGTGGCTGCTCCATCCCTGGAATTCCCCAGGGCTGGGCTGGATTGGACTTAGAGCAACCTGGGTGAGTGGAAAAGATGATTTCAATGTCAATTAAAGCTGCAGGAAATGTATTTGGTGCTTAAATCAAGTGGGAAGATAATGACACCATGAAATCCACTCTGCTTTCCTTAATTTTTAGTCCTCAAAAAGCCCTGGATTTGCTGGGAGCAGCACAGGAGAGAAAAAAGGAAAATGTGGTAACTAAAGTGCATTAGTATTGCTGGCAGAGAATTATTTTAAAAATTTAGTGGGTTTCAAATACTGCTGTAGCTGATCTTTAACCTTATAAATAACCCAAATTAGCCTTGCACTCCATGAAAACAATAATGAACCATCCCTTCAGCCCACCAGCACAAAGAAAACACTAAAAACACCAAAAAAGTCATTTATGTGCTTTAAAATACAGCATTTTAACTGCTGTGGGGTTTTTACATATGATTATTTTTAAAGATTAAGAATATTCTTAAGAATAAACTTTCACTTTCATACAAGTTTAACCACTCAACACATCCAGCAACTTTTCCACTGAAATTCCCAATTCCAGGCACTTCCTGCAATCAGGGATTCAGTACAAACAAAGCTGCCCTGCGAGGACAGAAATTTTTATTAACTGTTAAATATTGGTAATGTGCAGGAATATTTCAGAGACGAGCTCATAGGATAATGAAATACAAAAACAACGCAATTAAGTGTGCATAATTTAAAAATATTTAATATTTTACTTTCCAAAGGCGCTCTTGCATAGATTACAGTCCCTATTTTCCAATGTAAATGTGGGTATTAATCAATTTATACTAATTTCAATTAGAAACAAGACGGTGCGTGGTCTAGAAGTAACAAAACAAAGTTAGTTCCTATTATATTTGGAATATTCTCTTTTCAATATCCTGTTAATGCTGGGATAAAGCAAACCACACTGGATTTATGAGGGGGCTGGAAAAAAACAGGATTGGGAGGTTTTCCCCTGTGATTCTTTGAATTAGGTTCTACCTGCCTGTGCTAACAGCTCTGTTTTACAAAAATAATTCCTTCCTGAGATTCACACTGCCAAAAATATGTGGGTTTGACATATTTTTGGATATTTTGAAATATCCTGTCTTGGAGGAGTTAAATTTGATAAACAGGTGACAGGCACAGGGACTTGCAAGAGAAGAAACATTAAATATGTTCAGTACATCTCCAAATATGTGAGAGCCCAGAAAATCGGGTATTTCCCACCAATAAGTGCAGTGAGTTTAAAAAGCCACTTAATAAAAATTCTCCTAATTTTTAGTTTCTGCAGGAACTCCTGCTGTGTGGATAAATGACTGTGTGGAGTTTTAATGTGACTTTTTGAATTGTTCTCGATGCTCCTGGAAGGGAGGGAATTATTTCAAGCAAACCTTCTTTATAACCCATCCTTCCCCCCACCTCTGTCATCAAATATAGAGATAATAATTTATTTCAGCAGCTGTTTAGCCATAAAACATTTTACCCTCCTGGTAATTTAAAATAATTAATAAAAAATAATGAAACAGAAGTATCAAACACCTTCAAAATACCATCCCTGCCTTAAACTGAATAGAGCAGTGGAGAAAATTCCCATTTCAGCTGTTTTAGTAATCCCTGCTCCACACACACTGGAAGGCTTTTCTTGTGGAACACAATGGATAAAAGCATCAGCATTCCATAATTCAACATTACAAAAATAATAATCATATTGTAAGCAATGATAAGAAGGATTTGATGATTCTGCTTTCAAGAGGATTAAGCATGTGGTGTCCTTTCAGGACAATTTCAGTTGTCCAGTTCCTGATCTTTATGGTTCAGAAGTTTATTGTAAAGCTATTTTATCTGACAGTGCAGGGAAATTTACTGGTGTTCTTTTCATCTCTTTGGACAAAAAAATCTGTTTTAAATTCTTTCACATGTATTTCAACAAACTCCTTTAACCACTGCAGAGGGCAGGGAAATAATTATAGATTTTTTTACACCTAGCAGGTAAGTAAAAAGGGTTTTTTAACTGAAACACCTCTTAGAAGAAACATCTCATCTCACCACTAATGGCAAAGAATTACCAGCCACTCCTGCTCAGTCCAACAGTCCCAAATGGGCCTCCCTGCACTGCCAGGGCTACAAAAATAGCAAATTTTGATGTTCAGTTCATCTACCGCCATCATCTCTCTCTGAGGAGGGATCTCCAGCTGGGATTGTGCACTATCAGTGGCACTGAAAGTCAATCTTCGCCCATTTCAGCCCCCTTTGGGCAGGAATCTGATCACACAGCTGCTCATCACTCACTCCCAGAGGCTGGAGGAAGAGTATTTTTAAACCTTTCCAAAGGAATGCAGGCTCCAGGCACAGAATTTTACTGTTCAATGTCAATTCCCACCCTCTGTGGGGCAGCTGGCTCTGCTTTTACAGCTCAGAACGCACCAAGCCTGCACCCAGCACTCGTTTTAATTAATATTAAATTGTTCCTTGATGTGATAGATCAAAGGTGTGGGACAGAAATTCCTTTTTTAAGGTGGTGGAATTGGCACAGGGTGCCCAGAGCAGGCTGGACACTGGGGCTGGGAGCAGCCTGGGACAGTGGAAGGTGGCCCTGCCACGTCACAAAATGTTCTTAAGGTCCTTCCAAGCCAAACCAGTCCAGAATTCTGTGATCTTAAGGATCTTTTCCAACCTAAACAAGTGAAGAAATGCAGCAAGAAGGAGGATTGAAAGAATAATGTAGAATTTTCTGAAGGGGAAGCAGGTGGGACTCAGAGAATCAAATCTACAGTAAATTAGGAAAAAACAAGAATGATGGGAAAAGCAAGTGGACAATAATGAGGGAAAAGGTGTTTTAAAAGAGGTTTTGTAACCATTCTGTAGCAGATCCACATCCAGTGTGAATTTTCCCCATCTGTCCTGAGCAAATCCCTCTGAGGAAGTTTTTATGAATCCCACTGACACCAATCCATTCACAAGATTTCAAAAAACATGTGAATAAATGAATTATCCTTGAGAAATCTACCTCAGTGGCTAAAACTGGTTAGTTACTTTCAAAGCTGTTCTGGGAGAGAAAAACATAAGAGTCCATAATCCTGTGAAAAAAAAACAAAACAAAACCAAGCAGTGTCCTTACAGGTAAAGGTTAATGAAAGAAAAGAAAAGATAACACTCATCAATAGCTCTGCTGATCCCATTAAACAGATTTCTCAGTGGTTGCACAGGAAGATAAATCAGGATATCAAAACTTGCACATTGTACATTTAAAGCCATTTAACACCTGAGCACTAAATTTTAAAGGGATTTAAAATTTTTTTCCCAGTAGAAGCTGAATATTGAAAAAACTAAAAAAAAAAAGGTGACTATCTCCACATCAAGTGCTAATTTCATTTATGGATGACACGGGCACCAAAAGGCTGCAGAAATTCTGAAAGCAATCACTTCATCTCAAACTGGCTACAAAGAAAGCAGCAGTGAGAAATAAGTGGATCTTTAGCAGCTGTTGTGGTGTTCTCAAATCTCATCTCCTGTTCATTCAGTCAGGTGATAACAAGAGCCTGCTACAAAAGATCCACCAGAGCAGAGAAAACCATAATTGTAAAATTTGTTTATTCAGCTCTGATGGAAACTCCAGCACGTTCAGGTTTGGAATTGCTGACTGGAAAAGGGATGAGGGAAAGAATTGAAACATTTGTACAATGTCATGGACATGAGAATCACTTATAAAAAGGAGAATTTCCAAGTATTTCCTTATTCCTTGAAGAACAAGATTCCCATATTCCAACACCCCATACAGCAGCTTGTTTTTTCTGGAGAATAATCTGGAAGTTAGTTCAGTGCCCAAGTGAAGAAAAAAAAACATTTATTTTATGTAATATTAACAGCAGGAGCCAAGAAGTCAGCTTAGAAATAGCCAAAATTCACACTTGAAATATCTGTACCCTCAAGAAACTCCTTGAACAGGCACAAGGATTTATTTCTCTCAAGGAAACTGGAGGTGATTTATACACATTTTGATGCTTTTTCTCCAACTCCAGTAAAACCAGCTTTTTTAATTGAATTATCAGCACACAGCTACAGCATTGTCAACTTTGAAACGTGTGTTTGCAGCCCAATATTCAGCCCTGCATTGCTGCTTTTAATAATAACTAAAAACAATAATAAAAATAACTATGTAATTCTGATGTTTATGGTTATTTTCATTATTCAGAAATTGTATAAAAATAAAAGGTAGTGCTGAAATGCTTGAAATCCTCACAAGGTCATTAATCCAACACCTGCATTTTTAATGATTTGCAATGAGATCTGCTAATAAAAATCACTTGTACCAATGACTGCTCTCAGCTGATGCAATACTTATGATAAATTGTTTTTTTTAGTGTTTACAAATTGTGAGAAGGAAGAAAACCAAAGTACTACAGGGGGAAAAAAAGAGGTGAAATATGAAAATCTTCAAGAGGAAGAATAATCTGATTATCACAAAAATAATTCAGGAATTCCTGAGATTCACTTTGAGTAGAACATTCTCTTTCCTTCTGCCAACAGAGAAGAATAAAAGCAAAAATAAATGTGTTCAACACTGGCACAGAAACATAAAACCATCAAGTTTTGACCAATGTGATCTGATATCAGTGGTGCTCCTCCAAAAATTCCAGCTTCCTTAGGTTTCTGATTAACACAAAAATCTCTCTTTTAAATAATCACTGCCTCTTAATTCTAAATAATCCCTGCTTTTTAATTATTCGTACCCATTTCTCCTGATTATTTTTTTGCTAAATTTAATAAATTGGTGCCATCTCCCCTTGATGAGAAATGTCAACCAATAGCATTGGGGATAATGAAAACTTTTATCAAGGATAAACTGCATCCCTCACAGAAGGGGAAAAGAAGGGGGGAAAAAATGAAAGGGGAAAAGAAGGGGGAANNNAGGGAAGGGGGGGGGGGAAAAAGAAAGAGGGAGGAAAAGAAAAAGTGAAGCATCTTGGATGAACCATCCAACTCCTTCAGTAAAAAGCTCCAGAGATAAAAGGAGAAGCAGAACCTTTCTGGGAAGAAGCACCAACTCCCACCCTAAAGCTGAGAGTAAATGCTTGTTTTTAGGTGATTAACATGAAGCGAAATCAAATGTGATTAATGAAGCTAAAAATGAGAATCTGATAAATTGGCTCCGTGAAGCATTGCCAGAGGCACACAACAAACGTTGGAAAATAAATAAAAAATAAAAAAACAAAGAAAGGAAGAAATAAAAGGGAAAAAAAAGGAAGAAATGTCCTTTCCTTACTTCTTAAATTTCCATTTCTGCCAAGAGGTAGGAATATCTGAAGCCCAATTTTCAGCCTGGTGCTGGCCAAAATTTGAATATGACACCGTTGAAAGTCAAAGAGTTCAGAACACAAGTGAAGCAGGACGGGGGGAAAAAAATTGTGGCAATAAAAGTTTTTCCCATTCCCCTGAGGCTGAGGAAAAGGATCTCTAAGTGGTACCTCCTGTTTAACTAAAAAACAACAGCACAAAGCTTTCAAGCAGCAGCACCAACAAAACACTTAACCTGCCTCAGCTGACAAGTGATGAAGAGCTTTAGGAACACTTTGCTGCAGCCCGAAGATTAAAGAATAAAACAAAGCTTTTCTTTTCATCTTAATGTGATTAAATCGTCCATTTAAAGTGTTCTTTTCTACCACACTGAGGAGTCTCTGGCTGGAAATAAATTAGGATGGGAAGAAAAGTAGCAATTTACTATTAACACCTAAAGGTTTTTATTACTTGGAGGTTTCCTCGTGCTGCTGAAGTCGTGTTACATCTAACAAGTGCTGTTTTTCAATAATACAAAAGAAACAAATGCACTTAAACTCCTCTGCTCCTTCAGTCAATGCAAAGATAAATTTGGATAAGAGTATCTGTTGTGCTATAAAACCAGAGAGGATTCTACAAAACAGAATGAATTTCCTTGCTTGGTGCTATCAAGAGCGGTGTTGGCGAAATCAAACAGCTCTAATTTACTCATTGGGTTTATCTCCTTCAAATTGTCAATGGTTTTTATTTTGTTCTTTAAGATTAAAAAAAAAAATCATTCAAACTGCTCCAAATGATTTCTAGTCCAACAATCCCTTGATTACAAAGCTCTTTATCTGAGCCAGCTATCTGGGCTTTGTGACCTGTAATCCCAGGAAGGTCTCTGAAGGACAAAGGAGGAAGAGGACAGAGCACAGACAATTCTGCAAGAGCACACATGGGAGATTTCTAACAAAGACCACGACAAATGTGTCCCAAACAGGCCTTTTCTTCCATCAAATTCTGATTTTTAATGCATACAGTAACCAAAATTAAGGGAAAATGAAAGAAAAAAAAACCAACATATTGTTAGATAGGGTTTAATTAATTTTAATATATATAAAAATCCCTAAACCCAAAAGCCATACCACACAAGTCTGGCTCATAAACAGTAGATAAACTCTGGCTGTATTTTCAACAAGCTCAGCCTAAGGCTGGGCTCAAAGTCCTAAAGCTTTGCCAGGATTAACTACAAAACAATTTCCTCAGAACTAGTAAAAGGCAAAGGCACCACTCCCATCCATAAATGCATAAAGATTCAATCCTTAAAATTCATAATTTCCTGATGTTTTGCAAAGGGCTCCATGAACTCAATTCTTCCTCCTGAACTCAGCTTAGCAGAAATTAATACAAGAATCACACACCAGCCACCAACAGTTGTTTTCTAAAATGATTTTCCTGCTAAGCACTGGAAGATGAGGGCTTTAACAAGCACAAATCTTGTGCTCCCACATTAAAAAGCAGAAGGTTTTAACTTTTACCTCACAAGGCATTGCTAAGCAAATACTCTGGATGTGCTTGTTAAACAGCAGCTACAACAAAAATCCCTTTATTTGTGTGCTGCACAAGATTTGGAGAGGCAACGTCTGCACTCAGCAAACCCTAATAGAGCACAGGCAGCCTAAAGCAGAATAGCATGAAATTTAATTTCCCCAAATCCACCAGAGACCCAAAAAGCACATGGAAGGCAGTACATAAAAATTACCTGTTTCTAAGAATAGATGGAAACAAAAAGCAGCACTTCTAAATGAAGGCTCCTTGAAAAATAAATTCTGCCTCTCTGCAAGAAGCCACACACAGAAAATCATTTGTAAAAGGCAAAAACTGTAGAGGAAAGTGACTGTCACTGCAATGAGGGTGCCTGAGACCTATTTACTTCCACAGATGAGGACAGGACCTGGCACATCCAGAGCTCTTCCTTTAAATTTCAGCTGGAATAGCCCAAGTTTTCCATCAGTTGTAAAATAAGGAACCATTAAATCAATTAAATGTGCTGATATCTGACAATAGTCATGGGATAAATTGGCTTTCACCCTGGCCCCCATGTAGGGAAACAACACAAAACCACAGCTCAATCCCATTGATTGAAAAACTGAATTCCTCCATTTGCAGAACCCTTGGAAAGGTCAGAATTCGTTCCTTTAGTTCCTTTTCCAGCACTGGAAATACAACAATAAAACAACCAATAAAGCAACAGTGGGAGCAGAAGGAGGCTGGGAATCACTGCAATTCCAGCCTTCAATGCTTCCCACACAGGGACCACTTTTCCCACACAAAAATATGGATTTATTTTATGGAGCAGGATTATTTAATTCCAAAGAAACAAAAAGAGGAAGGGAGAGACAGAGAAATCCTGCTACGTTTGGCCCGCTTTCTGCACAGAAACTGAAACACAGAATCTCAGAATGGATTGGGATGGATTTGGGATTTTTCAGCTGGTCCAGTCCCCCTGCCAGGGACACCTTCACTGTCCCAGGGTGCTCCAGCCTGGCCTTGGACACTTCCAGGGAATTCAGGGCAGCTGATCTGGGCACTCTGTGCCAGGGCCTGCCCTCCTTCACTGTAAAAATCTTCCTTTAGCCAACCCAAATTGTATCATGTCACACTCTAGGTTCATGTTAACACAAGTGCCATTTCCTGGAGCATATTTAAATAGCTTTAATTATATATTTAAGCTGTTCTTGGGGGGAGTTTCTGGTGGTTTAGATCACTGCACACCACGTTAGGATAATAATGAACAGATGAGGTTCATTGTAACATCAATTATGGGTTAAAAACACATTTGCAGGAGATGTTCCAACAGCTTTTGCCTTTTTTTTCCTGCTTGCTTTTAGTGTAAAATATCTCATTCCAGAGGATGTCTCAGCACTCAGAAAACAACTAAACCAGGCAGCCCAGGGTTGCTGAAACAGCAGTGCTGCAGTGGAGATTCAAAAATCAGAAAAACAACAAAACCAGGCGGCCCAGAGGTGCTGAAATCCCAGCAGCAGTGCTCCAGTGGAGATTCAAAAATCAGAAAAACAACAAAACCAGGCGGCCCAGAGGTGCTGAAATCCCAGCAGCAGTGCTCCAGTGGAGACTGAAAATGCTGCTTGGGAATGAGACAAATATTGGGAATCCAGCAGCAGAGAATAATCCAGCTTTTCCATTCACACCTTGCAGGATGAAAACTGCCCAGGTTCCAGATGTTCGTGGAATGGTTTGGGTTTGAAGGGACCTTGAAGCTCATCCAGTGTCACCCAGTGTCACCCAGGGACACCTCAGGGTGCTCCAAGCCCTGTCCAGCCTGGCCTGGGACACCTCCAGGATCACATCCCTTTTACACAGTTAAGGATCTCATCCATACCCAGTTTTCCCTGGAATTTCAGCACCATTTCTCAAGGCTCACCCAGCCACCTGAAAGCTCCCACAGATCACCCTGCACATCACCCAGACAGCAAAAACTTTGAATTTCTGCAGCACTTCCTCCTGCATAATTCCATCTTCCCTCTTCTGCTACCCAGGAATGTCAAGCTCCTGTCTTTTAAGGATTTGCTGTTCCAATGGCAGCACTAAAACTGTGGCTGCTTTAGCAGCTTGGTGAGTTACAAGACATTTCAGCTTTGGATAATAAAACACTTCCATCAATACCTTTAACCCAAAGGAAAGCAAAGCACATCACAGCAAAAATCATCTCCAAAAACTCTGTGATAAAATAGTAGCAAAGTATTATTATTATTATTATTATCATCAATAATAATATTAATTTATAACCAGCAAATCATGGCTTCCCAAGCTACCAGTGATCCACAATCATCTCAGAGCTGCCTGAGGGTCCTGCTCAATTTATTTCAGGTTTTCACTACAAGTTTAAAACTCTTTTTAGAAAGAAATCCCAGAGAAATAAAGAAAAATAAACAGAGGAGGGCAAATAAACACAAATGCAAAAGCCAAGCTCTCCTGGCTCCTGCTGCAGGAAGGAAGGTGGAAAATCCACATCAGGAACTTCCTGAGCTTTCCAGGTTCTCACAGCAAAGGGAATCAACCCAAACTTCTGGTTTTTCCTGTTCTAAAAATAAGAGGAATTCTAGAAAGTAACATCACAGATGTCAGTTGATTTCACCTTTCAGTTCATGCAGAGAAAAAGTGCTGCTGGAACAAAAAGGTGGATGGAAGCAATTAATAGATGAAAGGGCAAAGAACTGCCAGGGTTTATTTGTAGAGGATTCTTGCTTAAGTGGCAGAAATTCAGCCCAACTCTGAAATTCCAGGTGCTCACAAAAACTGGAAACACAAAATAATTCTCACAAGCAATACTGCAGAGCCTCGCTCTCACTTCTCCTGAGACATTGCAGTTTAAAATTCAGTTTATCAGGCAGGATCCAGCTATCCATAATTACTAATATCACCAGGAACTCTTCAAAATGTTAAATTAAATTAAAAATATTAATAATCCTAATTTTCTTGAGCACTGGAATGGGCTTCCATGCACCAGGAATAGGAGGTGCTTAAGGATTTCCCACCTTCCCCAAAAGTGTCCCTGAGAGATTCCTCCTGAGACCCCACAACCAAAAGGTGAAATTCAGTTAAAATCAGCTAAAATTCAGTTAAATCCTGGGGTTTGTGTCCAATTAGAACCCAACACTCCAAATCCTCATTCCTGAACAGCCCAATAATATCTTTACATGTTCTGACTGACACAAGGTATCCAGAACTGCTGAAACTCCACCCAAAACCACACAGCAACAAGGAAAAAAAAAAAAAAAAGACACCAATCCACAAAAAAATAATGCATGAAAACAAGAATGGGACAACCCAGCTCGTGAGGAGGCACCAGCAGGGCTCATTTTACTCCTCAATATTTTGTGACAGAGAGCCTTGGCTGATTTATTTAATGAGGATATAATAATAAATTCAGTTAAAAAAAAAAAGAGATAAACCCTCTGTGCTCTTAACAGAATCTGTTTCTGCAAAGGGGAAAAACATTGCTGTCTGAGACACTGATACTGTTGATAATTTAAACATTCCTTCTTTTTTTTCCCCTAATAAACTATTAGTTTTTCCAATATCCACTAAGCTAAAATGAATTAAACCATTCCCTCTGTCTGAAGCTTTAGGTATGAGACACATCCAGGAAAAAAAAAAAAAAAAAAACAACAAAACTCATTGTCTGACCAAATTACTTTCCATCAATATTGCTTTAGGAATTACAGACAGACTTGAAAGATTTTACACTCGTTAAATATTTCAGTGCATTTAATATCACTCAGAAGCCAGCAAGTGAGCCAAGCAAGCTGAGATGCTTTCAGACATTGAGATGTCAGATTCCAGTCTAAGTGGATGTAATTTCATTTTCTGACCCCAAACTGAAGTCAATAAATTCATCATTATTGGCAAGCAACAAGACAAACACTCTTCCATGTAACTTCATCCATTATTCCTCTCCCAAAAGCTATCAGAGGCTGGTCTGCAACAAAGGGCTGCCTTGAAGAGCTCTAATGTTTCTCTAGACATCTTTTCTTCCTTTTGGAAAGTGTTTTGTGGCTGGGATACAGAAGCACTTTCCCAAAATCCCAAGTTCTTAAAGGGAAAACACGCTTCAGGTTTTCCAAGCTTCAGAAGGGTGAGCAATTCATGGAATCCTGGAAGGGTTTGGGTTGGAGGGGACCTTAAAGAGTTTTTAATTCCACCTCTGCCACGGGCAAGGACAGCTCCCAGTGTCCCAGAGAGCTCCAGCCTGGCTTTGGGAACTTCAGGGATCCAGGGGCAGCCACAGCTGCTCTGGGAATTCCAGCCCAGCCAGGAATTCCTTCCCCAGCTTCCACCCCAATCTCCCCTTTCCCACTCTGAAGCCATTCCCTGTGTCCTGTCCCTCTGTCCCTTGTCCCCAGCCCCTCTCCATCTCTCTTCAGGCCACAGTCAGGTCACCCCAAACTTCTCCAGGCTGAAGAATCCAAATTTTCCCAGACTTTCCTCCTTGCTCCATTCCCCTGATGAACTCTGGATTCACTCCAAGTCTTTCAACAAAAAGAAAAACCCAAAACAAACAAACAAACAAAAACCCCAACTAACCAACCATTTTAAAAATTAAAAAGCACTATTTCCCACATGCAAAGAGAAAAAAAAATGAAAGCTCAAGACATGCAACAGTGTGAATGATTCAGCAGAGAATTCCTGGGGTGTTCCAGCCCTCCCACATCCCAAAATCCCAGGAGCTTGCTCACAAGACCATTCCCATAATTCACATTTAAGGATGAACGGCAAACACCACCGGGGAAGCAGGTAAAACATGCAAGAGTTGTTCCATAAAAATCCTTTATCTGGAATAATTTTGTCACCACAGTGAAATACAGGGACACAATTAAAAAAAAAGAATATACAAGAAAAAAAGATTCCCAGTCTAGGGTTCCCTGCCCATTGCAGGAGGATGGAATGAAGGATCTCATAAATTCCTTCCAAGCCAAACCACTCTGGGATTGTGGGACAGACTCCTCCAATTAAAATGAAACCAAATTTATGTTCCAGAAAATAAGAAAATGCTAAATTCTGTTTACTCAAATCTTGCAAGGCTGCCACAAGGCTGGTGTTCAATCAGTGCTGAGTTTGTTGGGATTTCCTGCAAGCACCAAGGCAAAAGGTCTGTGGGAAATTCTGCTCTCCAGAACATTTCTGGAGCACTGAGAAGAGCCTTGCTTGAACTTTCCAGCTTTTAGAGAGTCAAAAAATCACCTGTTCCAATCTCTGCCACTGCTCCTCGCTCCTGCAGCAGCTGCTGAAGGATTTGAAATCAGAGCAGAGCATTCCTGGCACCAGGTTTGATGCATTTCAACCCTCAATCATGAAATAAAATGAGTTAAGAAAGCCATTGATCTGTGTGAGCTGTACATCACTTATTTCCACCATTCCAGGGAGGGGAAAAGAGCACATTTTTCTTTTAATGTTTGTTAAAGTGTCTTTGAACAGAACCTTCCCGGAGTAAAAGTCAGTTTTGATTAAAGAATCAGGAATTTTCCCTTCAGAACTCAAGACACATTTGGATATTTGCTTCTTCTGGGGCGTTTTGGAGTTTTTTAAGCCTTCAACAATGCATAACAGTGTGGAAAACCAAACCTAATTTGTGTTTTACACCTGAATATCAGCCAGAAAAAAACAAAGAGAACCTTAACTCCTCTAAAAGAAGTTAACATCAAAAAACTCATCTGTGTGAAAGGGCAATGAGCTCATTAGGATGCTCTGAAAGGCACATCTGATTTCTTTGTGCACATGAAAAGCTGCAAAGCAGGAGCAAACCTGCACCTGATCCTCGCTGCTGTCGCCCCGCGGGTGAGGAAGGTTCCTTCATGCGGTCGATGACGCTGTCCGAGAGCTGCAAAACACAACGGGGACACACTTTAACCCCTTTTTATCCCCCAAAATGGAACAGAACTGCATAAAAGCAGAGCTTGGAGCCTCTCTGAAGACGTGAGAGCTGCTAAAATTCAATCCCCGACACGAAACAACGCCCTGATTTGTGAGGTGAGTGTTCCAGATTAAACAGAACAAGACGGTTTTGGCTCTCAGAGGATAAAGGAAATAACACTTTTGGAGGTGTTGCTGGTAATTAATCAGCATTTCTGCCTTCCTCAGTGATTTAATTTGCCATTCTGAGGTGCAGAGCACTCCACCCAGGAGGAATTTCATCCTGGGAAAGGCCTGCAAGGATTTGTGCAACACAAGTGGAGCACAAAGTTCACTCCAGTGTTGACAGGAGCACACAGGAAAACACTCAGATTATTCAGAATCCCTCAGAGTAAGAGCAGCCTCCAGTTTCAGACCTGTGGAAGCCCGGGGATAAAATTAACAAAAGGCAAAGAATGATTAGCACAGGAACTTGTGGTTTCTGTTATCAAATCACAGATTTAGGTTGGAAGGGACCTTAAAGAGCTTTTAATTCCAGGCTCTGCCATGAGCAGGGATATTTTCCACCAACCAAGGGTGCTCCAAGTCCCATCAAACCTGGCCTTGGACATTTCCAGGAGGAGCCACAGCTTCTCTGGGCAGGCTGTGCTACATTTCAGAGCTCCATGAACTCCACATGAACTCCACTTTATAAGGAATATATAAATTATATTACATTTATGTCACTGCCACCTATTTGCTCAAGAGCATTAAATGGCCAGAAATGGAAAATATCAGTTTGCTGAAACAGAATGAGCTCTCAGGGCTCCTCCTGCACCTCTCTCCCCTAAAAGCAGCAATAAATAATAAATTATTATCACTCCTGGGATGAGCTACACAGTGCCTGACACGGAAAAAAATCCCTAAGCTAAAGGATCCCAGATTTTTTTGTGTCCCGGGTTCCACTCTGGGATATGACTGACACCAGGGTGACATTCCTGCCACCTGCCCTGGAGCTGGACGTGGCTGCCCCATCTCTGGAAGCGTCCAAGGCCAGGACTGACGGGGCTCGGAGCAGCGTGGGACAGGGAAAAGTGTCCCTGGATGTTCTTTAATGTCCCTTCCAACCCGAACCACGC
Source organism: Bombycilla garrulus (assembly GCA_013400315.1). NCBI lineage: Eukaryota > Metazoa > Chordata > Aves > Passeriformes > Bombycillidae > Bombycilla > Bombycilla garrulus. The sequence goes on from VXBU01017252.1 coordinate 59,174, forward strand.
AGTGCCCGGGGACAAACAGCGAGACACGAGCAGGGCTCGGCGGGAAGTGGGATCCTCAGGACACGGGAAAGGGAGGAGCGGCGTGTGGAGGTCAGGGAAAGACAAACGCAGCTCTGCGCTCACAGATCTCCCCTAGACCGGCTCAGCACGCGGCTCCTCCTCCACACCGGGCTGGAGAGCGGGGAAATCCCTGCGGGACAGGGAGAGCGGCGGGACGGGAGCGGGGACAAGACACGGACACAACGCGGGGGAGGAGAAGGGGACAGGCAGAGCGGGAAGGGGAGCCGGGGCCGGGCCAAGCCCGCAGCGCTCCGGCGAGCCCCGGGCCGGCCCCGCGCTCACCCGCACGCCCTTGACCACGGTGATATTCTCATTCTCGTCCGCCTCGAAGGTGACGCGCCGGGTGCTGCCGCCGCCGCCCATCTCGGCCCGCGGACACACGCGCGGCCGGGCCCCAAGGAGACTCGGCGAGAGCGCTGCCAGCGCGCCCCGCAGCAACGCCGCTCCCCATTGGCCGGCCGCGCGCCCCCGCCCGTAGAACGCCGCTTCCTATTGGCTGAGCCGGCGCGTCGCCATGGGAACGGCGCAGCCCCTCTGCCGGGGAGCCGGAAAGGTGCGGGAACTTTTTCGGGGCGAACTTCACGTGCGGCGCGAGGACTGCAAATCCCGTGATGCTCTGCGGAGGGGGGAGCGGGGCGGGAGCGCTCATCCGCGCGGTGTGCGCTGGGTAGTGTAGTCATTACCGTCACTGAATCTGTGCGGTACCTGAGAGCCTGCCAGCACCTCCGGGGTGCTGAAAATCCTCTGAGGAGCGGCTGAGGGAGCTGGGAAGGGTCTGGAGGGGCTGAGGGAGCTGGGAAGGGACTGGAGAAGTCCTGAGGGAGCTGGGAAGGGGCTCAGCCTGGAGCAAAGGAGGCTCAGGGGACCTTGTGGCTCTGCACAAGTCCCTGGCAGGAGGGGACAGCCGGGGGGGTCGGGCTGTGCTCCAGGGAACAGGGACAGGAGGAGAGGGAACGGCCTCAGGCTGAGCCTCAGGGGGGATTTTAGGAAAATTTCTCCATGGAAAGGTTGTCCAGCCCTGTCACAGCTTCCCGTGGCAAAGGTGGAGTCCCCATCCCTGGAGGGATTTAAAATCCATGTGGATGTGGCACTTGGGGACATGGGACAATGGTGGCCTCGGCAGTGCTGGGAATGGTTGGACTCGATGGTCTGCCAGGGTCTTACCAGCCTAAAAAATTCCATGACTCCCTGGTGGACTGTGGGGTGAGTGCCCCAGGGCCCTGGGGCTGAGCTGGTGCCTCATCCCCTTTGCCACATGAAATTCCCATTAGGGAACATGTAATTTTCTTTCTAGTAGATTAATAATGTCATTAACAAATTATCTTTTCAGCCTACAACATAAAGTGCATCTGGATCTGGCCGTTCTGGGGTCCTTTTACCTCCTGAACTCCCAAATCTTCCGCTGAGTCCAATGCTAACAAATAACAACAACCATGGTATTTGGGAAACTTTCTCTTGGGTTCTTTTCCTTTTCCAAGTCCTTCATTTCTAGGCTCAAGGAGGGAAAGCCTAAAGCACCAAAGTGACACCAAACCCTTCCCCTGCCCTTTGTCCCAAGGTGCTTTTGGCACAACAATCCCTTGAGCAGCTTTTTGCAGCCTGTGGGAGCTGACACCTCTCATTTCTCTGCCTCCACACAAACACCACCAGCACCCACAGAGCTGCTCCTGAGTCCTTGATAGATTTTCAAACCATTTTTATTTGGATATAAAGAGTCTGTCAGCAGCAGTGTCTGCCTTCCTTGGGGCTTAAGATATTGCTGGAGCCTTGGCTGATGGCCACTTTGCTACCAAATAAAAATTGCTGGGGAATATTTCAAGGGCACGAAGCTCTTCTCCTGAGGGGTGTGATGTGATGTTTATGGGCTGTTTTTATAGATGTTAAACCACTTTCTGCGAGGGGGCACTGTTAAAAATTCACCATCCCTGGAACTGTGGAGGGTTTTTTTTTTTCAGGGAATAAATGTGGATCTCTCTGTCTTCATTCTGATAGCGTTGAGTTTTCTTTTATTTTTATCCTCTGGGAATGATTTTAAAGGGTCAAATTGTGTTTATTCAGTGAGTGATGGAACTTGTGGAAATGCTCAGCTCCAAATCAGAAGCAGCTCTTCCCAAAACGTTTGGCAGAGTGCAGACACAACCCTCGCCTCGCTGAACACAAAGATTTATATTTAGGAATTAAGGTTTTAACAACGGCTCTTTCCTACCAGGGGCTTTTTATGATTGTTTTCTGTGGCTGGAAATTACAGAACATATGCAGAGATTTCAGCAGAGGTGGGGGGTGGTAAAAGGGACAAATGGGCAGAATTAAATCTCAGAATGGCTTTGGGTCATTTTGCTGTGTTTGGGAAGTTCAGTGGTGGTGGAAAGAGCAGGACTGAGGTGCTCCAGAATTTATGGCTCCCCTTTAATAGGTGGAAATGAAAGAGTCTTTGCTGCAGGCCAGGGCTATCTATATGTCAGGAGCTTCTCTCTGTGGACTGCCAGACTATTGGAGAGCTCTTTCAAAGGTATTGCTAGATTAAAAAAAAATAAAAATAAAAACTATTGGAAATTAATGTTGGAAAAAGCTACAACAGATTTGCAGTCCAAAAATAATTTGTTAACTACTGGCAAATAAACTCGAGTCCAGCTCACAACTCTCAGGAGCAGTTTGCAAATAGAAAGGCAAGTTGTGCTGTGTGAAAGTGGAACATTTTATATGTTCACATAAATTATGTGATTATTTTAAGAGCAGTGTAATTGTGGTGCATGGAATTGTAGGGGTTCCCTTCAGTAGAGAGTGCATTTCCACAGGGGAAAAGACAACAAAAAAGCAGAATGGCAAATAAAAGTGTAGCAATCAATACACATCTATTAATTGCTTCTGATGTTGATTGATCTGAACCCACTTCAGAGGTGGATTAGCAGAAAATCCATCTCAAACTGGTAAACTCCAGGTATTTAATTGAGAATCTGGAAAACAAGCAGGAACTTCAAATCAGAGAATCACAGAAAAGTTGGGAAAAGCCCTTTAAGGTAAAGTCTGACCATCCCCAGCACTGCCAAGGCCACCAGTGCCCCATGTCCCCAAATGCCACATCCACAGGGCTTGGAAATCCCTCCAGGGTGGGGATTCCACCTGTACCAGGGCTGGGCAAGCCTTTCAGGGAAGAAATCTTTCC
>VXBU01017253.1:10166-313759 GCA_013400315.1 Bombycilla garrulus
AGCGGGTTCGCAGGGAAGGAAGGCCACGAGTTCCTGTGGCGCTCAGAGGAGCGAGCGTGTGCGGAAAGCCATGAGGGGCCGTGCCCGCAGCCCCGGCCCCGCGGGTCCGCCGGGAGCGGGAGAGCTCGCCCTTCCTCCGCCCGGGCCCTGCCGAGAGGATCGCGGTCCTCGCCGAGCAGCAGCCGCGTGGGTCCTCCCGAAGACTTCCCTGAGTGGAGTTTTAAGTGTGGCTGATTGCAGGGATACAGTGGGTGGTACCGAACTTGTAATCGAAACCATCTCGAATCCCATGAAAGTAGAAACCTTTAATTGCATTTAACCTACTTCAAGGCTTTAGCAACTGAAACTTTTTTTTTTTCTTAATATTTTAATAACTCTTTCGGTAATGATTAAGATGTTGAGCACGTAGGAGTTTTACTATTTGTGACATCCCTCTGTGCTGCAGCAGGCTAGAATTTCTTGATCTCCAACTTCCCCAATTTGTGTATCATGTCTGTGCTTCTTAACTGAGAAGCCATTTTTCTAGGTAATTATATACTTTTAAAAAGTATAAATTATATACTAGGTATAGAGTAGATTTCTGGGATCTTCACCCTTCAGCTTCTTTACCCTGTTTTTCGCCCTACACTCACATATAGATAGCTTAAAATTTTGCCATTTCCCCCTCAAAAACCTACAGATGGATAGGAAAGATTACTCATAAAATTAATGTTTCTATGGAGGGTTTTTTTACCTCTACCTGTTGCAGAGCTATAAAGTAATCACAAATCTAGATCTCTTAACTTTTTACTGCAGGTACTTGGTCTTTATTGCTGGACTGTAGTTATAGTGAAGCCTTACTAGACACGGTTTTAACAAAGAAAGCACATTGGGAGAGTTGTTCTAAATTAGGTGTGGCTGTAGGTTTTGGACATGATGAATGTTTTCCTTCTTACAGTTCCAGAATAATCCAGCCTGTCTGCATTTTAGTCATCTGTATCAGCTGATACTTGTTGGTAAAATTTAACATTGAAGCAGAATTGTAACCATACATACCACCTCTTAGCTCCTGAAAGGCCAAAGTGAATCTTCTGGCTGCTACAAAATTCCTGTCGTAGTCCTGTTTCTGAATTCTATCTCTTGGAGGAGCTCCCAGTTCCTGGCAAGGGTTGCTGTTTCCGGTGCTTGGGAGGGGATACACAACAAACTATAATGCAGCCATTTGGAAGGTTGAAGTGAGTGCCTGAGAAAGTCCTGGATGCTGTTGAAGACATGAATTGTTGCAGTGACTGCAGGCTCAGTTGGCTTTTTCAGCCAGAAATTATGTATATTTGTTTTTTTTATATTCAGTGTTTGAGGATGTTCAGCATAGTTTGCGTGTTACTTGTCTGCAGGAAGCAGAGCTGCTCAGTGGCAAGCTAAAAATTCTGAAAAGGAGCCAGTATCAGCAAAAATTGTGCTTGGCGGGCTTGGTACGTGGTGTGGAGGACTTGCATGATGTAAACATTCAGTGTCTGGGCATGATTAGTACCATCATGCACATCCATGGTATGGATCTCAAGCCTTGCAGTAATAAGTCTTCCAGCTCTGCTTTGTTTAGCCTCGACACTTTCGACACTTGCACAGTTTAGAAGCTGCAAACTGAATAAACTAGTTTTGTTTTTTTTTTTTTTTTTTTTTTTTGGTCTTCTGGGTCTCTCCAACGCAGGACTTGTAGTGAACACTGTTGTTCTGCGGAGCTTTGTTCAGCAGTGGAGACCCCAGGGATGAACCCTGTTGCCTTCTGCCCTCGGCTTGGTGACAAAGGCTGTGCTTTTAGCAGATGTTCATCTTTCCCTGCCATTGTTCAGTGTGATGTTTGTAAATTTGTAAAGCTTCTTATGCAAGAGTCGTAATTGACAGAGCCCAAGAAGACATCCATTAGCATAAATAGGATTTAAGATTGGAGCTCTCGGTGTCTACACATGATCAGTATCCACCATCCTGCCAAGTAAATAGCTCTTCTCCTGAGCAGGAGGAGGAGGAGGGAGACTGCCAGCATCCTGTTTGGAAGACAGGTAGGCAGTCTCTTGGTACAGCTTGCTTTGAGTATCTGCTTTAAGTCACTTTTCAAGGTAAGAAAATTGTGGAAATGGGCTTTTATTCTTTTGGCAGTACTTTGTTCCACATGTATTGGAATAAAGGAAAGGTCAATTAGTGTTGGTTTTTTTTTTTCTTTAGAAGATGATTATGTTTCAAATACAACTTGGTAGAGCAGTTGTCAGATAAATGAGTAATTTTTAGGTCTGAAAAGAATTACTGTGAATTCCTACAGGAAAGTAAAAGAAGAGAAAATACCATTTTTAACTGTAAGAGGTTTGGGAAAGTATGGAAGGAGTCTGGAAGTGATTGATTCCTAGGACTTCAAATTAATCATGTAATGGCTATTGTAAAATGTGATTCAAACCTGTGTAATTTAAAGCATGAGAAGAATAAGAGATGGGCATTTTGTTCTTGATTAAGTATTCCAGTTGTAATTGCTTTGTGAATAGTAAGTTTGAACGGAACATAATTGCAGGTGCAGTTTTTGGGTAGTTATCCTTTTCTGGTGCGATCAGTATGAAAAAGGTGAATCTGGGTTGTAATTACCAAGATTTGTCTTTTATCAGTGAAACTTGACAAATTGATGAGCACTTGAATGTTGTGTGTTCTCCCACCCCTTTCCGTTTACTTGATTTTTGGCTTTCCCCTCCCAGCAGAATGACAGTATCACGGTAGCAATTATAGCAATAATCCTGCTCCTGCTAAAGTTCTCCATGGTGATAACCAGGGCTGGGTATCAGCAGGCTCCTGTGAAGGCTGAAGTGATGCCTTTGGCTTGTTATCCTGAGGCAGTGAATAACAATTGAGTGATGGAGAGGCAGCTGCGAGTGCTGCTCTGCTCATTGTATTGTAGAAGTGTCCTTCAGACAGGTTCTGTTTTCAGGGTTAACTCAAGAGGAATGATTTATGCAAAGTAAGAGCCATGATTTATGCAAGTACCCTGATAAACAGTGAGGCTTTATCTTGTAATCCCTTCCTAACCAAAAGCACAAGTGAGATTTCTAATGCAGATTTCCAGTTAAATTAGATAAAATGATCTGGAACTCAGCTGCTGTTCAGCAAATCTTGAATCTGCTGGCCTCTTGATTTCCTAGAACTTGTTTAAAATCTCCCTGCATGTGTGTTAAACATGTTTTCTCGTGAACTGCAGATGGAGTACAGTAAATGTTCTTATGTGGGATATGTTTTCCTGGAATAGCTTAATTTCTGACCTGATCTGTGCCTTCTGTGCAATTTTGAGAAATGAGTTGAATTCTGCCGAAAGAAACTTCTTTTTTTGCCTTCGATGGGCACTTGATGACTAAGCTCAAACAGTAAATTTAAAATTTGAAATCTAATTATAATGGGATCGTAAAAACCTTCTACTTTCTTTTAATTCATTTTCTGAGGAAGGACTGTCTGTAAAAGAAACAAAGTTGCAGTAAAGGGACTTCTCTAGCATGCACTTTGTCAACAGATCACTTACTACGAAGTAATTACAAAGTCATCTGGTTCAGAATTCCTCTGAGCAGAAGAACAGGGAAGTGGAAATTTGTAGTAAAATCAGAACTTTGGCTGAAGGAAGGTGTGTGAACACATACTTAAGAAATATCTGTGTAACCACACTCACTGAATAGCTCTGATGACAGAGTTCTGCTGAGATCAACTCAACAGTGGCCCATGTTGAAATCAAGTTCTGCTTCATAAGACTAAAGGATTAAAAGAGGTTAAATACTCTGTGATTGTGAGCACAGCCCTCACTTCAGTGTGTCTTATTTCACAAGGGTGTCTTTGATGAAGTAGTCGGTGAGTTAACTAATAAGTTATTGTGTGGCTATGGATTAGTTGGTCCCAAATCACCATCTTCCCAAAGGAATTGAGTGAATACTGGGCTTGGGTTTTGTCACTGTCGTCTAAAAGAAAGGGACAGAACTGCTTCCATGTCTGGTAGCAATTTGGATTTTGATAGTAATGTGCTGTAGTGCTGTTAAATAGATCATATGCAGTATTAGCTAAGTCTCACCTAAATCAATTTAATAATGCTCCTTACCTTGAATGCATGTACTGCCAGAGGTAGTAATATATCCAGGAGGAATGTAGCTTGAGGAGCACACACTCTAGGGCAAGCTTTCAGTATCTAGCATATTCCAGTGGTTAAGAATAGTGAGGAGAACTGTTTGAAAAGCAAGTCTACTTTATTTTTGTACATAGAGCTATACACTCAGCTATGTAAACTTTGACCTAACTAGATTGGTTACTTGAACTGGTATTGTGTTTCATTAGATAAATGATTTAAAGAGGACAAATCTCTTCATTGGTAGTCAGGAAGTTTCTTTATAGTCTTCAATCCTGAAGATGTTTGACTAATTTGAAGTGCCTTGTTATTTTTTCAGAAATTCTCTTAATTCACTGAGTGTCAGCCACAAGTTTGCCATATGCTTTGCTGTAGAGTTTTGGGTCTTCTGGTGGCATTTATCCATGCTGCAGTCGTGACTCAGGCCTAATCCTTCAGATTGATTTAGTTTTGTTGTATTTCACATGTAGAGAACACAGTATTACCCTGAATCCATCCCCATTATTGTGTGGAAAGTGTGTAGTGAGACACTTGAGTTCTGGCATATTACCAGGGCCAAGCCAAAGATTGGCTAGCTGATGTTGGATTAGTGGGCCCATTTTGATAATTCTTCAAAACTCAGTTGTTCTAATTAGCTTCCAAGCCTGCCAGTGTGTTTGCCAGTGTGTGCTCCTGGAGGTGTGTTACGTTTTCTTGTTCCCTGGCTTACAGGTAGTAAAGAAAATGCACTGGCAGAGAGTAGATAAGAGTGCTGGTGAAATCTAAAACATGGAAAAGCCTGTCTTTCTACTAGTTGAGGGAAGAATCCCAAGTCTTCAACATGATTGGGAAGTTTGGAATAGGTATGCTTTAAGGTTAACTTGTACCCAAAGCAGTTTACAGTTTCTACTCATCTCTTAGAGCAGTATCTTTCACAGATAAGGTTTCCCAATGGGTCTGACCTTGGACCACAAAGACAAACAGGCTGTATCCTTTGGAGATACTCTGGCTAGGTATTGGCCACATAGGGTAGGTCATTGGCCCTTGTGGTGCTTGAAAATGTGGGCATTCTGCTGATAGCATTCATTGATTTCTTTTGTGGAAACAAGGCACAGATGAAATGAGACACGATGATATTATATGATATGACATGACCCAGACTTGTCTTTCTGGCAGTAACCTTGTTTAGATGAGTTAAATATTACTTCCTTTGTTGCCTGGGTCTCTCCAATCTCTCCAGTTTCCAGAGATTTTTATTTTTTTTTTGGCTTGCGATGGTGTCCTTGCAATGTGGCAATTGGAGCTCTGTATGAGGGACTTCTGTAATGATTTTTGCCTGGTGTGGATGCAGTGGGGTGTGTGTGTGGTGTTTAAACATACTCGAAGCACTCAGATTTGATGTCTGGACAAATTTAATCTTCTGAATATACATAAACAAAATGCTCCTACCACCTTACTTTTTCTGCTTTTTACTCCTGCTAGTGCTGGGTTCAAGCTGTGGGAGGGAAGGGGGAAGTTGATTTGTTGGGCTGTGTTTTTGCAGAACTTTGCGGCTTGTTGTTGATGTTTGAGAGGTTGGGAAATGCACATTTTCTATTTCCTGTGAGCGATAATCTTGATAGGATTTAATTTGGAGGGAGCATGCTGTTGACCTAATGTTTGTCAGTGATAAACTAGAAGACAGAGCATTTAATCTCTAACAAGGACACACACGCACACTCTCTAGTTGCCGGATTCAGCATTTAAACATTCAGTGGAACTGCAGCAGGCTTTCCTGGCACTTGGAAAGCACATCTTTAAGCATCTTGATCTGTGTTTGGACAAATCTGGGAACTGATAATTTTCCTGTTAAAAACAGAATTGTCCTTGTTTTGAGAGTCAGGGCTCTCTGAAGCTGTGAATTAAATATTGCTGCAGTAGCTCTGGAGGCAAACAGAGCTGCTGTTGTTTGCTCCATAATAGCACTTGCTCAGCCTTGGACACGAGAATTTTTTACAAGATGGGGAATGTTGGCTACGATCCTGGAGTGGTGGTTTGGTGGTGGTTTTTCCTTTTTTTTTTCCTGAAGGGCTTATGAACTCTTTATCAGAGGACAGCACCCTCCACACAAGCATATCTCCAAAGCATCACTGTGGGCTTAGCCCTGAACCTGTGAATTCAGAAGGATCTCGGCAGCTGTAGCAGCTTCATGTAAGATTCGTCTAGCAAAGGCTCTTTATACCGTATTATGGGTAATGTGGGAATTTTGATAATTTCTGCTCTAGAGTGAGAAATCTTTACAGAACTCTTATTAAGCCTTTCAACTGTAAGATTTCTTGATTCTAGAGTGTTATTGCTTATTAGCTCAAAAAAGTATCTATAATACAGAGTTTGCTATCCCACAATGTACATTAGACAGTTTTGTGTTTGATTGGAGTTCTCTGTGTATGTTTGAAGAGCTAGCTGTTAACAGATGATTGGATAACTGATGACAATATATATTGTAAACATACAAGATGTACTCTAAAACAGATGGATAAAGTGATTGCTGACACTTAACAACCTTAAATGTTAAATTGGGTTTTGCTGTGGTGTCTTGCAAGGTAGATTTTTTTTTTTTTTGCACCTGCACCAGCTTGTTATGTGTAAGAGACCAAACTAAATTCCTGATAGGTGCTACACCTATTTCTTTACAGTTTTATTTAAAAACAGGATTATAAAATAGTTCTTCCAACCCTAGCAATTCTGTGATTCTTCAGTAGTTTGCTGCCATAAAGAACTTTAAAAAATAATGTATTCTACCTGTGAGGTAAAACCCTTCCTAGTTTGAGCTGAGGTGTTGCCAGCAGTGCTATGCTCACTGGCATGTGGAGATGCATTCTCAGAGAAGGCAGGGAAGGGTAGGTGGAGAATGGGAACATTCTTTCCTCTCCCTGTGCTTGAGATAACCTTTCTTTCTAACACAAAGCAAAGCACAGGCTGCTGGTTTCAGACTTTGACTGACTCCTAGATTCCATATGTGGTTTTTACCCTTTAAATCCAATTTGATGCTTTTACGCAGTTCCCTCACAGTCCCTGTGTTTGTTGCTGTAATGTTGACAGCAATGTGTACTTCTGAAAAAGTCACCACTTGTGTTTTCTAGCTCAAATATTTCAGACTAATGGAAGTAGAAGACAGTATCAGTGTGGGAAATTGCTATGAATAAGGTCTATCAAAGTCTAGTTGTTGGAAAACAGGGTAAAGAAAAATGGGATTAAGGGTTTCTTAAAGAAAACATTTCTCAATCCTTAAAAAAAATAAAAATATTAAAGCCTGCAAAAATATAAGAGTTGCTGCCTTTCAAATGTGGATGTGAGTATTTATGGATGTTCCTGCTTTTTTTAATTGAACCCATTTCATCATGGTTCGTCATAGCTCTGGATGTCGGTGTTTTGTACGTCTGGTATTCTGATTTCAGCCTCTTACACAAAGGAATATGATGAGAAATGACTGAAGGAGGAAACTTTGATCTGTTTTGTTTCAGTTTTCTTTACATCACATGAGCCTAAATATTGTTGGATTTTGCAGTCACTTAAAAAAACTGGACTACAGCAGCTCAGGTATTTCCACTGACAGCAAAACTTTTCATTGCTTTAGCTTTCAGAAATAGATGTCGGACCATAGCCATGTACTGGGTGTTGTCCAGGGTTCCTGTGTGGACGTAGCCAAAGACTCTGCCCATGTGAGGAGGTTTGCAGGCTGAGGTTATGGAATTGTGTCAGAAGCAGGATTAAATCTTTCTTTGAGGAAGGAAGGTGAATGGATAGTATTAGATACTCTCACAGAGTCTCAAGGCTAGTTAGGTAAATTAGTAAGAACGTTATGTAGGAACCATGACAAAACTGAATCTTAGTGACACAATTGCTGCAGTAATGATTGCATGAGATTTTGCCTCCCTTTTTGAGGGAACTGAAATCCTGTCCTGTATGTGGGAGCAATCATACAGATCTTTAGGAGGAAGTGGAATTCAATGGTGTACACAAAGACCAAGAAAACAAAAGTTACGGGGAAGACATACCTGAAGAGCATTAATTGTGACTTTGAGCCATGGTAAAGACAACAGGCCTGTATCTTAATTGAACAGGGAAAAATGACTCGTAAGCATGCTGTATCTTGCACTCCATGCTTTATGGCAGGAGGTGTGCTTTCAGATTTGCATTGGAGTCTCTTAACTGTGTGGTAAAAGTGGTTTAATGTAAATATCTTTTTCTCTTGACCTTCAAAGAAACAATTCTAGATGATGTACTGTGGTCAGTGGAAATAGTAGTGCTCGTTCTGCTCTAAATTTGGTGCTATATCTTACTGTCAATTGTTAGATGCTTCACTTCTCAAAGAAGGGAATCAAAATAAGAATTTGGAGTATCTGCCATAGCTCTTGGTACCAAGACTTGTGAAACCAGGACTTGTGCAGGTAGTAAATAATTTCTAGCAAGTAATCATTTGGAACTTGTTCAGAGGCTATTGAGGTATAAGCACATGAAAAACAGAGCACAATTGCTTTGATATAGTGGGTACCTGACAAATTGGTGTTCCAAACATATTTACTTAATTTTCAGGCAAAAAAGACAAATTAGCTGTTCACTTCTAACATACATTCTGTGCCTTCCCTGGTAAGTCCCTGCCTGCAGTATCTTGCTGTCTCAAAAGAACTGAATGTATTTAGAAGTTGCACCTTTATTCTTGGGTGGCAGGTGAAGAAAGGTTCTCACCTTGTTAAGGTATTTGGTGTTGTAATCCTTATTTGCCCAAGAAATGTTCCATCTGTGTTTAAACATCCTCAATTTTTTTTTTTTTNNNTTTTTTTTTTTTTTTAGTACTATGGTTTTGTGGAATCTATCCCTGAGATGAGCTCAGTCGGTCAGAGCATGATGCTGATAACACCAAGGTTGTGGGGTTAGTCCCCTTATGGGCCATTCATTTGAGACCTGGGTGATCTTTATGGGTCCCTTCCAACTCAGAATATTCTGTGACTCTTTCTGCTCCCTTTTGGGAATGTTTTGGTTGCAACAGTTTGCATGGAACTAGAGAGCTATAATTAGACATTCACTACATCAGCTCAGGATTTTTATTAGTCTAATCAGAAAGCTTGGTAAAATCTGGTGGAAGTGTATCCATAATGCTACATTTGTATCTAGTAAAAGTAAGCTGATTTCAGTACTGGTCACAGTAAAGATGTTGCTCTCTGTGACTTAAAAGAATGGCAAGTCTGGATGATGCACTGTGATTGAGTCCTAGAGATCCTCAAGGCTGGGTTCTCACTTTATTGTGAGACATACCATATTCGTCCTTAAAAAGAGTTTCAGTTTCTCTTTAGCAAGAATGGCATCATTTCCAGGAGGCTGATGAAGGGAGAGGAAAGAATCATGAGTCTCAAGGTTAACTTATTAACAGAAGCAAAACCCAAAACCTAAAACCTTTTCTAGCTTTGTGCTGAATTTGAGTAATAATCCCTTACCCTTAATTTTATTAGAAGTGTATTTATGGCCAACTCAAATCTTAGTTTGTTGAGAATTCTAACAACTTTGTTGTTTTTTTTTTCCCTCCTAAATGACTTAATGAATGGAAAAGTTGGGAAATTCTTATCTGTGGATCTGTATGGTTTTTTTGTAATCAATGTAAAACCGTCAAATCCCATTCCAAACAACTAACTCAACCTCCTCTCTGGTTTAGTTTAATTGGTAGGGAGGCTCATCCTAACAGTGCCAGGAGGCTCTGCTGGCCCAGTCAAAATTGCAGCCCAGGGCCAGCAATTGGGATGCTTGGCTCCCTGTCTTCTGTCAGTGGGTTTGAAGAATCCACTTGTGATTACATTTTAATGATACAACCTCTAGTTTACATGGAGCAGCCCCTTGGAGTGGTACAGGACTTGCACAGAGGCAAAAATAGACTGAAGTTGGGCTATTTTCCTGGCTGAGTGGGTGTCTCAGCTCTTAAAACACTGTTAACATGGGCAGTTTATAAGAAGATCTGGAATGGCTGTGGTGACCCTGTGGGAGTCTTTTAGAATGCTATGAAAAAGCTTCAAGTACTGGTTATAGGTAAAAAAAATCTGTTAAGCATCTCTTTCACGTATAAACAACACAGATAAAATTATTCAGTCTTCTGTAAATCTGAACTCTAGGTTCTTTAACATACTTCGTGTTTTTATCTTTTGTAAAGGTCACAATGGTTTCCATTCCTGAATACTATGAAGGAAAAAACATCCTCCTGACAGGAGCTACAGGCTTTGTGGGAAAAGTGCTTTTGGAAAAGCTGCTCAGATCCTGTCCTAAAGTGAGAGCAGTGTATGTGCTGGTAAGAAAAAAAGCAAGACAGACACCTGAAGCACGAATAGAAGAAATTACCAGCTGTAAGGTATGTGTCATATGCTCACAAAGTTACTTTTTGACCTTCATTGTTCCAATTTCACTTTGAAAACAGCTTCAGTTTGTCTAAAGCAAAATGTTATTGTTAATTTTTTTTTTGTTTTGTTTTGTTTTAACAGAAATACAAAATCTAAGACCTGGCAGTGCTTCTAGAACTGCTTCAAGCTGTTAGTTTCTAGCAAAGCCAGTAGTTGAAAATTATCCTGTATTTAATTCAGGAGGAGGATGTTCAGATGTAATGCAGAAAAGAGATGTAAAAACCTCTGTTAGAGCTTTTTAAGAGAATATAAAATCAAGTACAAGAGGTAGTGGACTGGGAGTTGTAAGATGGATTGAGACTCTTTTTAAGATCTTAAGCAAGTCACTTTTTCACCTTATGCCTTCTGTTTTTTTTCTGAAATATGCTATTGGATCTAGCAGTAAATAAGAATGTGTCATCTCAACAGGAACTTACATTTGTAAGTGGAACAGAAATGCTTGGCTTAGCAGATTGTTACAGATTTCTGTTGGTCAGCCTGTGACAACTAGAAAGGCTCTGAAGGTCTGTGCTGTGGAATTATCAAAGTGGCTCTCTAAATGATTTTCTGTGCATGCTGGGTCGAATACTTTGCTCCTGAAAAGACTCATCACATTGAAATTCTGGTGAGCTAGGGTGGGCATTCTTACTAAGTGTAGAATCACGCATCACTGTTGCCCATCTTTCTCCTTAGAGAATATACTGTTCATGATGGAAAGGATGAACAGGATGGGGAGAGATTTCTAGCATGAACTTTGTTAAAGCAGAGTTTGTTTATTTTTATCTAGGCCTTTCTCTTATGAAACAGAGGTGTCAAGAGTTTAATTTTTTTCATTGAGATGCAATGTTGTCTGTACAAAGTTTGTTCTTAGAAGGTGCTAAAAGGGAATCAATAAGGAACTATGAGTGCACTTAGGGGTAAGTTGTTTAAAGTAAGGCAATGGACTTCTATGACTCTGGCTTGCTGGGATTACAGCAGATATGAGGATGGCTGTTTCCTAGTTCATTATTTTCTGTAAGCAGTCAAAACTGCAGCTCATTTTTCAAAAGCATCTTCTGCGGTCTTGTGCAACACCGTAAAACACAGCGGAATGAGTTACAGTGGGGTTCTATCTTAAAATTCAGTTGCATGTTCTCTCTACATAATACCCTCAGTTTGTTACTGCCCTGAAACAAGGAAAAGATCTCCAGAATAAGCTCTGAGATGACTATGGAAAAATTTCTCAATCCACTTTTTGTATACACTATTACCCAAAGAAAAGTGAGGAGTATTTGGGCAGAGAGAGAGATAGCACTAGTGTGGACTGACTTAAACTTTGGTAAGCTGTAAGGCTCAGTGTGGCTTTTAGGAAACCTGTTGTAAAAGTCTTTTAAATTTGAGTCAAAGTCTGCTCGTAGTCTGTACTAACTCCTGTTGAGATAAAAATATGATGTGATTTGAGTCTTGGTGAGCACTTATTGCTGGAGCAGGTTCACAGCAGAAGTCCTTGTAAGCAGCGTTACTGCTTGAGGCAGGAATGTGCAGGGTTGGAGTTGCTCATCTGTGCAGAGATGTAGAATAGGGCCAGATGATTGTTCTCTCTTCATCAAATGATTAGACAAAATTGAAAGTCCAGTGTTTAAATGGCTTTAATGTCATCAAGATTCTTCCAAAAGTATGGAAATTTTAGTAAGATCTCTTGTCTTAAGCTGTCCAGTTGCAAGAGCACTGCCAGTAATTCTTCTCAATTTAGATGGACTCATTAAGTGTTCTATAGATGCTTGAAGATTTCTTGAAGAGTTTGAAATCTAAATGAGTAATAAATAAAATAAAAGTGAAATAAATTGAGATACAAATAGCGAAACAGTGTTGAGGTTTCTACTTTCTTTGGACTTCAGGTATCTAATTCCTCTGCTGATTTGCCATATATATTGCATGCATTTCTTCTCCTTTATACTGGTGTCAGTGCTAGTGAGAGGTGTGTAGGAATAGTGCATGACTATGGACGTGAAAAGGAGTATAACAGATATGATGGGTGTATGAAAAGTAAAAACTGGCTCTTTAAGAACTCATCCATGGTGCTGCTTTTTTGTTACAATGCAATATCGCACATTAATATGGTTAACAGGGAGTTGCTTCAGCTCTGTGGAGGAAGGTGCCATCATTCCAACCAAAAACAAAGCAGCCTTATTTTTCAAAATCACAAAAAGTTTCTGCCTGTAGGTAAGAGCCGTTTGCTGTACCCATAAGAGTTGCAGAGGCTTTAAATGCTGTCTTGGCAGCTTTGTCCTTCAAAGTAACCTTCATGTTTGCAAAGTCCAGTCAAAGCCTCGAAAAGTGGAGGTGTCCTGTGTTCTCACTGTACAATTAGCACTACTACTTCAGATGGCTACACAGTGAGCTGCATTAGCTCATGTTTGGGCTGAAAAACATCTCTAAGAAAAAAGCTGGACCTGCAGGTCATACAGCTTCAGGGCTTTCTTCTCTTGCCAGTGTCAGAGAAACAACAGAAATAAAGAAGTTAGGAGAAGGACCAGTCTCTGTGGTAGAAATATAAACTTACATTGCCTGAAATGTTGCAAAACTGTATCTTTAGGTCATTTAATTTATAGTTGAAGACTAATTAACTCAATTCTGTAAAGAAATGTCTTTTGACTATTTGTATTTCGTATAACTGCATGCTTTGTGGGGGAGAAGAAAGTACTGCTGTGATTTTAATACAATATAATTGACTGGTGTTGAAGCAGTTACAGGATATTGGCCCCTGGACAGTAAAGAAGGGTCTGCTCTTCTGCAACTTCTGAGGGTGTTTTATTCCCACAGTACTGCGTGGCTTAGGAAAACTTGCAATGCAATCAATATAAGGCAAGAATTTTGATTGTTAAGCCACCTAGTTAGAACTCAGCTATTTATGAGGAGCATTCTTGATAGACTATAGTTTTGGTGAGATTTTTTTCAGGGGGAATTGTTGAACTCCAATTTGATAAAACTTAATCAGATATTATAATGTGGTATACCTTTTTACTTTTAACTAGCCAGAAAAACGATTTCTTGTTGGTTTGTTGTTTTTCTTTTTCTTTTTTTTTAAATCACTGGAAATTCGTAAACCTTAGTGCAAGATTTTTAAACCTAAAATCCAGCATGACGTTTTTAAGAATTTCAGTAGGTATTTATCAAGCTTGGGAAGTGGGTAGACTGTTCCCTTTCCTTATGTTGGAAAAAAATACAGTTTAATTCATGAGAAGTCTGTAACATGTTCTTATGTTATTGCTAATGCACTGTTTTAACTTCCTGATGATGTTGAGAAGTTAGGAGGTATAGACAAAGAATGTGGGATTTTTCTTCACATAAATGAAATGTTTTTCTTACCTTCACTGAGTTTATAGTTCTGTTATATTTGACAGCTCTTTGACAGGTTAAGAGAAGAGCAACCAAACTTCAAAGAAAAAATAATAGTAGTTGTGAGTGAACTTACACAGCCTGAACTGGATCTTAGTGAACCGATCAAGGAAGAACTTATAGAATGCATTAATATTATATTTCATTGTGCTGCTACAGTCAGATTCAATGAAACACTAAGGTGAGTCTAAAATTCTGTTTACCCTGATCTGGTCTTGCAATGGTGATCAAAAGGAGGGGGTGAGTCAGGTGTCTGTGCAGTGTTGCAAATATGGGTAGAAAGGCTACAAATAAGCTGTAGCTCCATTGCTCTCCCTCGTAAGGTTAGTTTTTCTCCTGGTCTTTGAAGGGCATCACAAACTATTCCTTTGGCCTGCCTTGTTGGAAAGGGAATGCACATTTTCAGAGGATAGTTTTGTGAGAAAAGTTGTGTGTGGAAGGTTCTAATGCTTGCTCTCTTACCTGATGATAAAAACAGGAGGTGAAATATAGCTCAGCTTTTCTTCCTGTCTTTTAAAAGTCCGTTATTGATAATGGAGGTTAACAGTGGAAGAAGTGGGGAAAGTAGATGCACAGGGAGAGAGATGAAAACAAGAAGTGGAGAAAGTGGTGCACACAGCTGGGATTACGAGCTCCTTTGACATGTTGAAAGAGGTAGCAAACCATTTAGTTATCATTGGTATTAATGGCTTTGGGATAATGCTCCCCTTTCCTGTCCCCCACTTCAGGAATAATGTGAGCTAAAGCAGTCTGGAACTCAGTGATTGTTTGGGGGATACCAATTTTGTTGTTGTTAATATAACACTTTCATTGCAAAGATTTTGAAGTGTTGCTTAACTGTACTCTTGAAACTTGATAGTACAGTATGTACCAGGAAACCGGTGCCCACAGCAAGTCTGTAGGCTGGAGAGAAGATCTAAACTGTAAAATAATCACAGGAGTTGGTCAGCAAGCTGTTATCAGCTGGGACCTGTAGAGATAGACCTGCTACATCTTCTACAGTGTCCATAAACATAATGAGCAGCTGGAGTGGAAGTGTGGTTCTTGGTGGTTTGCCTTTTTTTTCCCCTTCCGTCCTGTATGGAGCCTTTTACCATTCTACAAGAAAGTGCTGATGTCCAACTTACTGGCCCACTAAGCCTTCCAGGTTGTTGGCCTAACTCAACTTGAACTTGGAAGTTCAGAGGTGCATCTTATTGAACCTTGGTGTTGTGTTGCATTATTTCCTTCATGTTTTAAGGAAAATGTATGATTGGGATTTAGATTGAGGAAATCAAAGGATGCTAGTAAGAAAAGGGTACAACGAAAATTATCCTGTACATTGAGAGGTGTTCTGGATTAGGACTGTGGTATATTATTCTAAGCAGAAAATTAGGGCAGTCTCCATGCTGCTTTTTTGGGGTACAGTGGAGTATTCAGGGGTACTTTATATACCCAGCATTGAGGCATTTAGAAATTATATTTTTGCCAGTTTTTGTCTTGCTTTCTACTCATGACATTTCTGTTTAATCAATAGAGATGCTGTGCAGTTAAATGTGGTTGCCACACAGCAGCTCCTCTCCTTGGCACAGCGAATGAAGAATCTGGAGGTGTTCATGCACGTTTCCACCGCCTATGCATATTGCAATCGGAAACAGATTGAGGAAGTCGTGTACCCACCTCCTGTGGATCCCAAGAAACTGATAGATTCCCTTGAGTATGTGTTATGTTTTATGAATTTACTTGGGCGGTTTGTATCCTTTTCCTTCTGCTATTGAAGTACCAAGAAATGGTTAGGAGCTGTCAAGATGAGGAGTTCTCTTATGCTGTCCTGTAGGTCTGACAGCATGACTGACACTCCCCTTTTCTATAGGGGACATAGTTTTAGGTTTATGGTCCCTTCATTCTGAGCGGGGTGTGGAGGGGTACTGAAGGAGAGGGATGCTCATACCTAATCATGATGCCTCCTCTGTGCTGAGAGTGCCAGTCTTTCCAGCTGTAATATTGGCTGAATCAGGAGATTCTGGTAACTTGTGCTGGTACCAGCACTGTGAAGGAAAGGATAAAACTAAGATGCCTTGAACAGCTGCCTCTACTACATCCACCTAAATGCCATTGCAAGATGAGACCGAGATGCTCAAATAATAATACTTATTGTAGAAGTGGTTCTCTTAGGTATTGTGAGACCTCAGACATTAAAAATCTGTTTTCTGTGGCTTTTAGTCTTAAATTGGGCATTATGGGTAGGAAAGGTGACTCATTTGGTATTTTATTTTCTGTTTCTGAGGTCTTATTCAGTAGCTGTCAAATTCCGAGACAGGTGATGATGAGGGATAGGTGTAATGTAATTCTACAGCAGTGTCTTCCTTCTTACCTGTTGTACAAAGTATCACCTCTTGGAAGAGAAGTATGAAACTGAAAGAAACTAATTAAAAAGTTAAATACCTACTTTAATGTGTTGTTTTAGGTGGAAGAGTGCCAACTAAAACTAAATGAGCTGCCACCTAGAATGCACATTGAACTTTTTTTATAATGTTGACTTAAAATACACTTAAAAATGAGAGATTGCAAGCAGTCATATTTTTGAATATCTGACTTGTGAAGTTACAAATGTAACTTAAACTGTTTGTTGTGGGCTGGGACAGCTGTGTGTAGTTTAGAAATCCTGGGGCGAGGCTTTTGTAAAGTTATGAAAGAGTGATCTCTAGCCTTCACTACTCCTCTTCCCACCCTGTTCATATCATAAAAGGAGTCCAGTGTGTGTCCACTTTGTAACATGACATTGGTGAAAAACAATAAATTCCATTTCTGTGACTAAGAGACCAAGGCAAATAAAATTCAAGTCCTGTTTTGCAGTGAAGAACACCAAAGTAGCAATAATTGCAGAGGCACATCTTTCTTGCTTGTGTGCTATGACTGAAGATTATTATATTTTTTATATTAACTGGGAAGTAAGATGAAATTGCAAGGTTTAACTAATTTAAAGGGAGAAACAGTGTGACCAGCTTGCTTCAGGGGTAGTGTGTGATTGCTTACCACTACAAAGGTGGAGGGCATGCTGGTAATGCAGCTGGGGCTCTATTGCAGTGCTGTCACTTTATAGATCATAATGCAGTGAGCCCATGTGCCAAAGACTAATTTGCTGTGTCTGCACTCCATCTTTGAGAACTTGGTTGGCAGAATTTGGGTTATTGTAAATGAGTGTACTGCTTGCTCTGTAGGTGGTGTGTTATAAGTTAATTACCAGGGCAAAAAATAAATGCCGGTATGCCTCTTTTGATGGACGCTGAACAGGTAATCCTCTGTTTTTCTGAGAAACTGGTTTTCGTTTAGATGTATGTCCCTTTTTCTTTGAATGAGATAAAAATTGTCATGGTCAGTTCACCATTTCACACCCCACCTCCCCAGTGAAGCAGCGTGCAGGAATTTACACTTTTTTTGTTTTGTTTCCTTAGGTGGATGGATGATGACCTAGTGAATGATATAACTCCTAAACTGTTAGGAAAAAGACCTAATACTTACACATACACGAAAGCCTTAGCTGAGTCTGTGGTGCAGCAGGAAGGTGCAAAGTTAAACATTGCCATTGTAAGGCCGTCCATCATTGGTGCCAGCTGGAAGGAGCCTTTCCCTGTAAGTCTCTGAGTTGTCACCTGGCCATCTTGCTGTAGTCTCTAGTACACATTGGAGCCTCTTTATCCAGTGACCTTTGCAGAGGAAAATCTCTTGGTCCATGAAATTGTGTCTTGGTTGCCTCTGGATGACTGATAACAGTATACAGTGTCTTAATACTGTCATCAAAGCTGAGCAAGAATGTATTTTGGTTGAAAAATGAAAAACACCTCAGTTGCTAGTCTAAAAATACTTCTAAACTTGAGTCCTTTGAGCATAAACTTTTTTTTGACAATTGCAGTTCATTCACTAAGAAATAAATAAGCATCTCTTTCTGAAGGACCGTGGTGTCCTACACGTAGCTCGCTTGTCTGAGTCATAGGAACTTGTTACATCACCAGAAATTGCTATGGAAGGACTTTATTTAGTGAAATGGAATTAAAAATCTTTCTCCTCTTTGGTCTCCTTTTCCTCCACCCCTTACATATGTTGAAACTGCTCAGATTTTCACTTAAAGCTGCTGACTTAAGTATACTCTAACCAAATCCTTTCCCCCTCCCCCTTCCTAATAGGGCTGGATTGATAACTTCAATGGACCTAGTGGTATCTTCATTGCTGTAAGTAATGAATATACTTAATTCTCCCCCCTCCTTTTGGGAAGGCAGAAAAGCTTCATATGTTTTACTGCCGGGTCTTCTCTCTCTCTTTGTTGTTGTTTTGTTCTTCAAGGCAGGAAAAGGAATTCTTCGAACAATGAGAGCTTCCAATGATGCATTAGCAGATCTTGTCCCAATAGATGTTGTTGTCAATACCACACTTGCTGCAGCCTGGTATTCTGCAATTAATAGGTATAAATGGTGACAAAAGAGAGTACTGAATATTTGGAAATTATATTGTGTATTTAGTAAACCAATCTTGTATTGAGATCCGCATCAGTGCCACACTGTTCTCTCAGGACAAAGGAATCTAAGGTTCTGACACGTTAGTCTCTCTGAGTGTAACTTGCTTATGCCAAAGGAAGACATCATCTACTGATAGTATGAAGCTATATCTGAAAATTCTTTCCTGGGTCTTGTTTGTAATCAATACAACATGCAGTAGTGTAGGTGATGCCTTCTCTGAAATAAAAGAAATAATGATAACTAAAAAAGGAGAAAAATATTGAAATATGCTGAAGCAAAAAAATTGACCATGAGACTGATGCTTTCTGCTTTATATAAATGATGCTGTTGGGGGAAAAGATAACTTTGGGCATCTCTTCTGTTGTCTGTGTTTTTAAAAGATTGTTTTTCTTCTAACTTGGTCTTTGATTTTTTTTTCCCCCAGACCAAGAAAAGTCATGGTGTATAACTGTACAACAGGTGGCACCAATCCTTTCCACTGGAGTGAAGTTGGTATGCCCGTTTCTCTTTTTTCTCATTAGCCTTAATACAAAAAAAAAATCCAAACAGGTTATAATCAGTAAACCATAATGCATTTTTGATTTTGAAACTGGTATTTTAGCCATACCTCTCAATTTTGCAGTGAATTGTACTTTCTCATTAGCTTCCACTGTTAATTCTCTCCCCCTCACCCTGCAGCATTACCTCAGTTTTGTTTGGTTCTTATGAATTTTTTTTTTGTTACTCTTATTCCATTATAACTTAAACTATCGGAGAACTGATTTTTCTGCTTGCTGCTGCCATGACCTAATCCACAGAGTGTAGGTAGTGTGTGGAGGTAAGCATTGCTCAGAGGAGAAGTAGTGAATGCTGGGTGTAATACCTGCGTCAATAAACACATATGAAAAAAGTATGAATAAGCAGCCCGCAATTGTTTTGTACATCTGCATAACGAGGTCTGGTAATAGTTTTGCCCTTGTGTAGCTCTTGTATTTGGCTTAAGTTGATTAGTTGATTGTTGGTTGAAGTGGCCTTTTTAATATTGAGGTTCTTGCCTGGCACTTCAACAATTCATGTACAGGGAAGAGTAGCCTTTAAGGAAATATGACTATCTAGTTTCAGCTCTAAGATATCCTGCCTAGGATGTAATCCACAGGTCAACAGCATTGTAATAGTTTATGTTATAAAGAACAGTGAAAGCTGTTTGGCATAGTAAAACCATTTATTAATTGTCAGTTTTTTTAGAAATTGAGTTCTGAAGCTCAGATTATTTTTTTCTTTCAGTTAACCTCAATACTTAAATCTATTTTAATGGCTTTTGTCTATTTTATGTGGATCTGTAGTTGCAAACGTTATTGCTTCAATTAAACTTGGAAAATTGCTGACTTCACTTATATCCCATTTTGAATCAGGGTATTTAAGTGCTGTCTATAAACAACAGCATGAAGTTATAAGAGAAGATTAAAAGGAGAGGTGAATTTCCACATAACTTTTCAAGACCCTGATCCTGCAGTACCAGTTATGTACTGAATTTGCAGGTGTTATCAACAATTTCTCATGGAGTCCCACCTTAATTGCTTTTTTCTTAATGCATAAATTTGGATAAATTGGTTGAAAATGTAATTTTAAATCATTTTAGATGACTACTGAGTCCTCAATCTGTTTTAAAATTTTTCACACAAGCAATCAGAATAACCTTCTTCATGAAATATAGATGACTATTTAAATAGCTTTACCTGCTTTATAAACTGAAATTGCTGTCAGTGTTTGAAACCACCAACTTCTAAGGTAGGGAACAGGAACAGAAAGAGAGAGGCTACAATAAAATATGGTACCGAAGATGAAGGCATTAACCACCTCTTGATTCTAGTAAGAACCAGTTCAACAGTATTTTAAGTTAAAAGCTTATGACTGTTTTAGTTTCTGTGCCTTGTAGAAGAGTTAGGGTGGTTATTTAAATAAGACACTGCTGTTGATGCTGTACCCTGTAATGTATTTTGAAAAGCATTACATTTTACATGGTGATTATCGAAGCTGTTGTGCAACTTCTCTTTCTCAGAATACCATGTAATTTCCACTTTCAAGAGGAATCCTCTCGAACAGGCCTTCAGACGGCCCAATGTAAATCTAACTTCCAATCACCTTTTATATCATTACTGGATTGCTGTAAGCCATAAGGCCCCAGCATTCCTGTATGATACCTACCTCAGGATTACTGGAAGAAGCCCAAGGTAATGGTGACTGGCTCTGCCTTGTTTGTTCCTCTGACTTTTAAACCAAGCTATGCTTACACTGTGATGTATGTTGATTTTAATTTTTTTTTGTATTTTTTCTTTCCCTGAATGCTTTGTGACTAAAACTCAACCTTTTTTTTGTGAGAACAGGTCCTTGAAATCAAAGTGACTTTGAACTTTCTAGCAAAAATGAGAATGTTTTTTTGCTGGATAGTTTGGGGGTTTGAGTAGTCAAGGTAAAGAGAATTAAAAGATATAGAACAAGTGATGTTTGTTCTTGGATAATAAATACTAAAAGTATGTTGATCCTTATCTTTTCCTACAGAATACTGCATGAAAATCAATTACAAGATATATCCATTAGACAATATAGCAAGAATACCTGACTTTAAGTTCTCCTCCAGCTCCCTCTTGTATCACTGTCGGTGTGCAGAGGCCCTTATAGTGTGTTTTTTCCATGATGTTTTGCTCATATTGACAGGTCGGAAACCACGGTAAGAGGGACAGGGCTAAAATATCTTGCCTGTAAGGTGGTGGAGACTTGTAAAGAAGACATGGCCTGGGCACTATCTAGGTTTACTAACTAAGCAATAAAAATCCAGTGGCTGCATTTTGAAGAGTTTAATGACTGGCCTAATAATGCTGTCCAAGGGATGTCTTGGATCAGAATCCTAGTCAGTCATTAAACTCTAGGAAGTGGCTTGTGTTAAGGTTGTTGTTTCTTTTATAAACTGAAAATGGAATGGGGGAATGAGCTTTTAATTACAGATTATTCCTGTAGATGATACAATTTGACCTGGGACATTGATTTGTATCATCTCAACATTCCGTTCAGTTTATAATGTTTTATCTACTGTTTGGCTAACTAAAGTGGTGAAAATAATAGCTAAATAATAGGCTGAAATAAATCATGTAGAAGCAATATAAGGTACCACTTCAATTTGCTTCAAGTTTGCCAAGCCATATGGCTTTAACTTATTGCTTATGTTAAATTTCCACAAGCATTTGCCTTCAGACTATAAAACCTCCACTGCGGTGACAGTATATTAACACAAGTGAGTATTCATTTGTTGTCCTGTAGTCTAGCTCTGTCTTACAAGGAGGGTAGAAGGTCTGTAGCACAGCACTGGATGTGTAGAAAGGAGCTGCGTAAATGGTTTGTAGGGGAAAACCTGCAGCTGCAACAGTGTAATACTTGGAGCAGCAGCAGTGGCAGTCAACTGCGCCTGTATAATAATCTTCCCACATTAAAAAAATTTACGATTTTCAACTCTAAAGAAGGTATTGTACATAAAACATCCTAGCTTCTCGGTTCTCTTGCATATTTCAAGTTATTTTTTTTAAAAATTGATAGAAATTTCCTGACAGAAAACTTCATCTCTCACTAAAATAGTTACACTATAAATGCCAGCGTCCTGTCTTACTCATGGTTGGGAAGGAGTGCTGCCAGAATTTTGTCACACTTTGAAAGACAGCTGGTCTGCTGAGTATTTGACCAGTGGGAGTAAAATGAAGCTGTGAATAATCATGCTTTTTGGAATATTTAGCTTAGTTTTATATTCTAACACTGGGAGTGTTGAATCTTGTTTTTGCTTTTCCTGGAGTTCTTGATGTCTAAGGATGAAATTTAGGACTTTGATCACTACTGGTACAATTGGTTGCATTAATACTTTACAGAATAGAAAATAAATGTTTACTGATATTAATATTCCTACTTAGCTTACTGTAACAGTGATTGGATGAGCTTCTTATGATGCACAAGCTTCCAGTATGGAGAAAAGATGGCAGATTTAACTAAATCAAGCTATTGTTCAGTCACAGTTTTTAAGTTGGCTACACAGCCCACTTACAGGAATGCAACTTTCATTAGACAGCACTCCTGTGTTGTTTTTTAAAGCATTTAAAAAAGGGAGCCTGCAACAGAAGCAGTAAAAACAAATGAATACCTGGATGCAAAAAACATGTGCAGTGTTAAATCCTAATGGAACAAGCTAGTGTTGTTTAATAATACAAGAATTTTGAGACAGAACTTTACTCTTGCACTTTTTTCTAGTCCTTTGAAGCTGCTTTAACTGATGGGCTGGAAGAGTGTACTGCTGTTGCTGTGGTCATTCTGTCAGTTGATAGAATGGTATTAATTTCCAGGTAGCATGTACTCAGAAACTTCTAAAGAGTTGGAAACTCTGTTAGATATTCTTAAACTCAATACAGTGGTGTTCTGAGTGAAGAAGGGTTGGCTTTTCCACTGTGATTTAACAGAGCAACAGTATAGTAAAAATGTAATAAAATCAGCACAAGAAAATAAAAATACTCTGCTAACCTGCCTTTACATGGGTGGGTACCTGCCCTCTCTGTGCTGAGTACAATGAAGTCCATACTTTGTACAATGCAAGAAAAATAAGTAATGAAATCACTGTGCAGGTTTAACTGCACTATTGTCATACCATCAGGATATTGTACTGCAATTGAATGAAAATTTCTATGGAGTAGAAGAAAAGGAAGAAATTGAAAATAGATGAGGTCTATGATCCTTCAGAACTAGAGTATTACATTAATAATAATAAAACTTAAAACCAAAAATCTTCCTGTTTTCAAAGCACTTACCTGCTGTAATTTTTCTGCAATGGGAAGTTATTTTATTTTTTGCACTTTACTTGTGGAAACAATCTTTTTGATGAAATGGAAATCTTTTTGCTGTTTTTACATCTAGTTGAAGGTTCTTGAATTTAATGATTCTCTGATAATATTAAAAGGTAAGGGAAAGAAGAAATAACCTATATAATATTTCTTCCAAATTTATGTAGAAAGAATATGTACAAAAAAGACTGGCAAAATCAAGTTTTATTATTTTTTACTGAATAATGCTCTAGCGTTGTACAGTTACGTAAATAGTGGTGATAAACCATAGCATCTAAGTTTAAAGGTAGTGTTGTTGATAGCTTGCCATATATACTTAGTTGCATAGCAAAGTTTATTAGTTGTCTAACTGTCTTTAATACAAGCATAGTTAGCTCCTGTAGCTTTGCATAGTGCTTAGCACAACAGAGCTGTGTATTATTTAAAAGCAGTTTGGTATATTTGAAGTGTTAAAGCCCTTAAAAATGCACACCAAGCAGATCTTCCCAGTTGCTCTGAGAAAATAGCATGTAGCATAAAATATTTAAAGTTGTTGTTGAGAGATTTCTGCAGCAATTCTTCTGTTACTTCTTCTTAGAAAGCTAAAAGAAAGGTGTGGCTGATGAGTGAAGGGAGGTGTGAAATTAGGCTTTTATATCTATCATTTAAATTTAAAGCTTCTTAAAACTGGAAGCACCTCTGGTCTTACAAACCAGAAATTAGTTAGGAACATAATCATGTTAAATAGATCAATAAATTTTCTCCTCACAGTGCTTAAATTGTATTCTTAAAGCAACCACAGAGCCACTGGAAAGATAAGAATTCAGTAGCGTGTCTTACACTTCAGAATTTACAGCCAGGTGAAAATCTGAACAAAGTGAAATCTAAAAGCCTGTTTTATGTTTTTTTAGAGGAGTCTTTAAAAAAAAAGTAATCTATAATATTTCTGCAGGGACTTGCAGACTGGCAGCCTGTAGATCCACTGGGGGATCAGTCTGTATTTGGCATCAGGACTGTTTTTAACCTGGAGACAATAGGTTATGTGTAAGAAGTTGCAGTTATAGCCTCAAGACAGGTCACTGTCAATTATAGAAACCAGCCCACCTAACTTACGCATAATTAAATTAACTTGCTTAAACTTTAATTCCTGTAATGTGCTTCTCAAACTGTTGCAATGTGCTTGGTCTTGATGGCAGTAATGACTGCAAAAGCAGGAGGCAAAATTCTGCCTTGGATTGGGGTGAAAGTCACCCAGACTGGCTGCCTGCCACTAATGCTCAGTTCTGTGAAATGGTTAGCAGGGCTTTTTTCTGTCTTCAGCTGATGAAGAAGGTGTGATGCAATGCTTGATCTTGGACTGACTGGTTATATTTGGTGTTGATATTTGACTCATATCTACTGGCTGTCTTTGAAATAACTAGCCTTCAAAACTTCACATTGAGGGATAAAGTTCCATGATGTGACTTGGTGCTGGGTTTTGAGTCATGTGTGTTGCCATTTGCAGGAATATGGTGCCTTTGGAGTTAAAGCTTGGTCTGCCAGAGCTACCAAAGTGTCCACTAAAGGACGTTCATTGCTGACATCTCTCAATGTCACCAGGCTGCTTTTTCCTCCCCTCAAAGAGAAATGTAGTTTCCTGTTGATTTAGTGCAAACCAGCAAAGTGTCACAGAGAAACTTGGTCCACTTCTGCCAACTCTGTCGTTGATCGAGCAGCTGAGATAATGTGGAGAATTGGATTCTTTGGACTGCTAGAGAAAAAAAACTAACCCTACAAAGAAAAATGATTTTTCCCTTGATGAACTGAATCAGCTGGTTCTTTGGTCACTAAATCCAATTTCAGTTGGAGGGAGGAAAAAAAGTGTTTTTAAGCTTTTTTTTTTTCTGTAATCAGCTTAGCTAAGCTCTAAAATCATATCCATGAACAGAGACAAAAAGAATCCCAATAGAGTCTTTGCATTAGTTTAAATTTAGTTTGTTCTGTTTTTTTTATTTTTAGAAAATCATGACAACCAATGTTAGTGTCCAGAAACAAGTTCAAAATATACACTTATCTAATCAGATATTCATTTGCTCAGTTAGTATTTTGCAGAGGCACAAGGTTTTTAAATGTAGCAGTCAAAGCGCTCTAAAATTCAGCTGTTTGTCCAGCTTAGCATAAGGACACAGACTGGAACGGTTCAAAAGGGCAAGTCAGGTTAAATAATCTTCAGACTGTCAGTGGATAGAGCTCTGCAAAAAGCCTTAAATGCTGTTTAGCACTAATTTTATCCAGGTGTTTTAGCTCTGAGGTGTTTGTGGTTTATCTGACCAGTGAGATCCTTGCTTTCCAAGTTTTGAGTTACTTTCCTAATTTTTTAACATAACTAACATTCCTTTTTTTGGGTTCAGTTTAGTCTTGGTTGCACAGGATGTGTTTTTGATGCAGAGTCTGTATTTCCAATTATTTCTGCATTAGAGGAGCTCCAGTTCAACTCAGCCCCCAGTGGTGCCACCTTGCCCAAGTGGTGAAACTGTAAGCAGGTGTTTAAAAGCTCATAGAGGTGCTTAGTAATAAAATCAACGGATGGTCTAACTGAAGTCAGTTCTGACTTAGTAGAAACATTTCTATGAGGTTTAAAAAAAAAAAGTATGCTTTCTATGCTTTAGAGATTACATTTTTCAGTGGTCTCTGTGGTTTGTGTTGCTCCATTCCATGAGAAGAAAAAGAGGAAATGTTAATGTTTTACCAGCTGCTAGTGACAGTAAGGGACACTAATGCAATGCAAAATACCTCATTTAGAAGAGTTTCTGAGAAAATGTGCTATATCCTTTCTGCAAGTATGAATGCATCAAGGCAGCTTTCAGAGAAAAATAAGTTTGTTTTTTATTGCTTCTATGATCTTTGTTGGCAAAATTTACCATCAGAAAAACATTTCCTGTTAGCACTGGGTTCTGCTTTCTTTGCCTCCCCCCTACCATTGTGCTTGAAAATGATCAGCGTCCAGCTATAAGGATCAAATTGGAAGCAGTTTTCCATTTCTGTGAGATGGAAATACCTTGAGCTCCCAAAGCAGGAATTAAGTAGCATTAGGCCATGTGGTAGTAGTTAGTACTTATTAAAATTGGGTGGCCATCTCTAGCACTGAGGTATTTGAAACATTTTCTTGTCATAAATGTGAAAGCTTTGCCTCTGAGAGGCTGGATGACTCATACTCTTTTCTTTTGGGCCACTTTAGATGGTATGATCAAAGAGAAACTTCCCCAATTTGATCCTTATAACATAATTTCTCTGTATTCCAAGTGATGATTTTGTGGAGTTTTTTCCTCTGCATAATAAGGGACGATGGAAGGTATTTCTGCATATTTTGAAGGAGCATAGGGCATGATCTGCTATTATCTATCTGTGCCCTTAAATATTTTCCTGCCCTTTGCTGCTGGTAATTTTAAGCCTTTATCTCTTAGTACCCATAACAAAAACCTCTGTTCTGTTACAGACATCTAGTCTTGCACAATGTGCAGGAGGATCAGGGCAACTTCCTCCCTTGTTTAAAGGGAGGTGCTGGACAGACATTGTTCTCTGTGCAATTTGAGACCTCTGTCAAGTCAGACTCCTGAGTACAGCTAAATATTCCAGTGTGCTGAAGGGAGAAGGGTTCCATCTCCCTGTCCCAAACTGAGAGTTACCAACAGAAGACAACATTGTTCCCATTAATGAAAAAGAAGAAATGGTAATTTACAATTGCACTGGGAAGTAGGATTAGGAAAAAAGGACTGTGATAATTTCTGGCTCTATGCAGAGATTTGACAGCCAGAGTTCTGTCGCCCTGATTTTTGTAAGACTTTCTAAGCCTTCTGATATTTACATGTTTGTGAAGAACTTTCTCACACACTTTCTGTAAACACCTCAGTGTTTTTGCATTCCTTCATAGAGGAGGAGAAAAATTGATGGACTGTTTGTCTGTCCAGTGTCTTTGGAGAGGTGGCACTGCCACCGTCCAATCCACTGTCACTTTTGGAAAACTATAAATACTGGAGTCAGAAAAAAATAAACCCTCTTCTCCTCTCTTCTGATCACCTGAGCTGCGGTGTGTGTCTGTGTTCTTTCATGTCCTATAGCGACAGAGTTCACTTCAATACTATGCAGAAATATCCTATTGATGTAATATGCTTTAGGTACAGAGCAAGATGGGATTTTTTTGAGATGGGGGTTGGAGGGTAAAATATTTTATTGTCTATTTGACTTGTTTGAACTAATCTTTACCCGTGTAACCTGTCCATTCCATGCCTCGGGATTGCAGAATGATGAAGACAATAACACGTCTTCATAAGTCCATGATGTTTTTAGAGTACTTTACAAGCAATTCTTGGACCTGGAACACTGAGAACATGACTATGTTGATGAACCAGCTAACTCCTGAAGACAAAAAGGCAAGTGGCTGTGTGCTGTGGCCATGGAGACTGAGAGGGGGGTAGCAGCTCAGCAGTTCAAGATAGAATAAGGACCTGATCTAATGTGCAGCTACCCTAGGAGGAACTCAGCACTGCAGGTTCCTGGGAGATCCTTCCAGATGTGCCAGGGCTGTGTGAAAATCTACTTCAGTGACATGAGGAGATGAGGAAGGCCAGGGAGAAGTGAAACAAGGATGACAGTTTGTTGAGGGAGAGGGAAAAGTTGTTTCTTCCCAGGTTTAACTTTATTCCCAGTTTTCCCTACCTCTTCCACCAACAATGGCTCAGGTGCCCCAACTGAATTTAAACTTCCCTTCTGCTATGACTTTGCTGTTTAATATCCAGCAGAATAAAAATCACCAGTTACAGTTCTAAAAACTCAGATTCCCTTATGCATTTGGAGCAGTCTTGTCATTCTTAAGATGTCTTCACTACTGAAATGTTTTCCAGAATCAGTTCAGTAGTTACATTCCAGAAAAACGGCCAGATTTCTAAATAGGCTGTCTAAAAGGAAGAAATAAAATAGCTTTTGGTGCTTTTTGTGTGGATGCTATTTTCTCCCCTTCCTGTCCTCTTGCCTCCTCCTAGCAACTTGAGTTCAGGAAAAATTTGAAAAACAGAATGCCTGACACCAGAGCTTTGAACTGTTAGTATTTTCAAATTGCTACATTTTTTGGGGATTTAAACACTGTTACTGTAGAATCTTAAGATGAGGAAATCAATACATGAGTAAAAAACTTGGGTATCAAATTTATGATAGTAATTTTCTCTTCTGCAGAAGGCACTTAGATGGTTGTATTTAAAATATAATTGTACAACTCTAAGCACAACTAACAGAACCCTGGACTTACCAAACAGAGTACTTGGCACAGAGCAGTGTTTATTTTAGAGCATATCGGAGTTATTTAGTTGCTTAAAAATACATAAAATACTAGAAAATAGTTATTTTTAGAGTGGAATTCCTTACAGAAAATTGAAATGGGAAAACTGAGGAGTGGAGAGAAGAGTATGACTGCTGAGGAAAGAAAATAAGGCATGAAGTGATTGAAATTTGCAGGAGATGATGTCAGAATCTGGTGGTTGAATCAGAAATGGAATCTAAGTCTGAACTGTTTCTAGGATTAAGGACAGGATAACTTTTTTGTGTCAAAGGCTAATTGGATTTATCTGGAATACAGACATTTGTTTTCATTTAAGTTATATAGAGGTGAATGTTTAGGCAACTAACAGTCCAAAGCTTTTCTCTTATGCAGACATTTAATTTTGATGTTCGACAACTACACTGGGCAGAATACATGGAAAATTACTGTCTGGGAACAAAGAAATATGTGCTGAATGAAGAAATGTCAGGCCTCCCTGCAGCTAGGAAACACTTGAATAAGTAAGTATAGTCTTAATTTTTTTGTTTTCATTTTAAGTATAATTTTGTTTTCTGTGCCCTGCTTTTTTCCGGGTTTGGTTTTCCAGGTCATGACTTAATTGTTTTTAATAGCAACTGTTTCGGTTTTCCACAATTATTCTGTTCCAGTCCAGTGGTCCTGAAACAGTCTGGTATCACTAGTGTGGATACTGTAATCCGAGTTTTTGATGTTACCCAAGTATCTTTTGTAAGGTCAAAGGTATGTGGCTACACAGGTCAGAACAGCTTCTTTGGAGGTTTAATGGAACAGTAGCTGTTCAGGGAATGTGATCTTTTGAGGCAGGCGAATAAACAGGCAGAGACCCTGCTCTTCCGAGCAGGACACTTTGATGTTGGTGCTCTAGGATGACCTCCTTTAGCCTTTTCTCTATGGCTTAATTCCTGCCATTTGGATGGATTGGTACTGCCCAAAATTTTATTAGCACTGCTGCCCTTGTTTTGTTCTTGGATGATTCATCAAGGCAACTGTAGACTTTCTGATTTATCTGGTTTAAGAGTGAAGTAAAAATCATCTTGTTCTGCAATGCTGTGTCGCGTCTGCAACCCTGGTAGCGCAAAGAGAAACAATCCAGGTCGTGACTTGTGTTGTCATTCTGAAGAGAAGGATGTGCAGCTCTGGAGGAGTTTGGTATATGTTAAAACAACAAATACACTTTTGAAAGATAGAACTTGTGATAATTGTGGAAACAGCTGATAAAGTGTCTGATCTGGATTGTTTTGTTCAGGTGGTTTTTTTAGATTTCTATTTAGATGCCATTAAAAAGTGCATGGAAATGATCACATAGTTGCTATTCTTTGTGCAAAGCATCATTGTGAAAATGACACGAGAAATTATCTTGTATTGGAGCAGCCTCTGGTTGCCCCCAGCTCTAAAGTTTGTGAGTGGATTGTTTTGCAAGAGGTTTAGATTCTGACTTACATTTACTCTGACATATTAATTTGGGCTCTTTTGTTACCATCTAGTTTTTAACTCTAATCTGAACTTGGAGTCCACAGCCTTCGTATTAACCAGATTTGGCAGCCCAGGGGACATTTTTCTCTAGGGAACCACTGGGTAGGTTTGTTCCTCAAGTGGAAAAGTGTTGCTGTTGTAACACACACATTTAAACTGTTTTTCTCTGCGAATAAGATTTGTAAAGGAACTCAGCCTTACCTGTAGACCAGAGAAAGGCAATATTTCCCTGACAAGAGCTGCCTTTAAAATATAAATTGTCATGATCTACTGAGGCAAAGAGATTGCTTTGTTTCTAAGAAATCTTAGCAAATTCTGGTTGCTGTTTTTCTTGATGCTTCCATCTCTACATGTGAGATTTGCTGAAAAGCACAGTTGCTCTAAAAGTTCACTTAGTTTATCCTGTACTTTAAATACAGTTCCTTGAGAAGGAAAGAATTTAAAATTGCAGCTAAGAGGTTGGGTTCCTTGGCTGAAAATGTCTGGAAAATCTGATGAGTTCTTATAATGGGGTGAGGTGGTTTGGTTTTTTTTCTTGTTATTGTCATCAGTGGCAGTTGGAGTTGCTTCTATGTATTTGAAGAAGTTTTAAATACATGGTGGAGACAAGGGAAGTTCAGAGTGTTAAACATTTTTTGGTTGGCAGCCTTCTGTAGGTAAGTTACCACTGTGATGTTGGCTTTCGGAGGTTTCCAACAAGCAGCTCTAAAGCAGAAGTGCATGTGATGAGCAACAGGGCTGACTCTGCTCCTTGGATTTTCAATCTGCTTTTCAGCTGTGAAAAGCCTTCTCTGTGAAAAGCCTTTTATCATTACTTGTACTGTATCTTGAGATGGCTAGATAAACAAATTGTATTCTACACCAGAAGCTAATTCTAAGAGTGTTCTTTTTTTCCTCTTTTTTCTTTGGCTCTTAGTGGTTGCTTTTGTTTTTTCCCAGGTTAAGGAACATTCGCTATGGCTTCAATACAATTCTCGTGATCCTGATCTGGCGCATCTTCATTGCAAGGTCACAAATGGCAAGAAATATCTGGTACTTTGTGGTTAGTCTGTGTTACAAGTTCCTCTCCTACTTCAGAGCTTCCAGTACAATGAGATACTGAGGAAGAGAATTAGCATTAGGACATCTATGCATATGGTGGTCTAACTGCACAAACCCTGTAACATGTAGTCATCTCACATTTCGCAAAGCATAATTTCATTTTTAATTGAAGTGCGAAATAAGCGGTATGGTATTTGTAATGTGTATCTTCCTGGAAATGGAGCAAATAAAAAGGGCAAGTGACACACTGAATTGGCTTAGAAAAGCATTTGGATAACTCTAACTCTTTGACCTAGAGAAGACATATTAGACCACTGACCAACACAACTGTGCAATTTGGAACGTGTTTGATTGGAATCTGCCTTAATGTGGTTTTTTTTTTCCTTTTGAGTTTTATTCCACATTGAGCAAGATAAATATTGACATAGTAGATACTAGTTGCTGTAGACCTATTTATTTGAAATTCTTCTAAATTACAAAGGGTTTTGCAAGTTGCAAAAAGTGTATAAATGACTGGATCTCCTGAAACAAAATAAAATTACTTTTGTAATTTGTCTTTAGGTTTTGCCACTTCTTCCCTTCCCCTCAAAGTAGGGATGCAACAATGGTGCCTCCTTTGCTTTAACTGAAAAAAAGAAGTTAAAAAATGAACCAACCTTCCTTATTTACTGAAAGGGCTTTTGTATATCTGGGCTTCAAAATGCACTTTGTGATTCGGTTCTGTGCTTGAACCTGGCTGTGTCCAAGTTGCATTTGTGTCAGCATGAACAATTTGCTGCTCTGAAAGCAGAACTGGTCCTTGCATTGAGGAGATAAAAGGAAGTGTTACCCAGAGAGGGGCAAATAAAGTCATTGACTGTCTTCTTTTTAATGATTTTTTTGTTGTTGAGAACACAGAGCCAGCACTTCTTCTGACTTCAAAGGGTAAATGTAATGAAGCGGAATTTATTATGCTTGGTTGCTATTTATATTGCTGGTAATAGTAGCTGGACAGGCTGTAGACTTTCATTAGGAGATACACCTGTTTTTAAGTTGCAGGCAATGTTAGCAATTACTTCAAGAATTAATAATTTTTTCAAAATCTCTGAGCTGTTGAATTTGATGCCTGGGCAACACTGATGTACAAGCAGACTTTCTCATCCCTGCCCTAGTAACACCTCATTTCACTAGGTAAGCAGAGTAAGATGCACCTTGCTCCAAAGTGAATAGATGTTAAAAGATCTTCCAGATCTTCCATCTGTCTTTTAACTTAAACTGTTAGGTTTTAACCTGAAGAATTCTGAGGTGTGGTTTTTTTTTTTTTGGTTTTTTGGTTTTTTGTTTTTTTTTTGGGGGTTTTTTTTTTTNTGGTTCAGTAGGGAAGACATTTGTAAAAATGGCAAGTTGTAAGAAAAGATTGAATCATTGTTTCTTTAATCCAAGGCAATATGTGAAGATCCCCTTTAAATTGTGGTTGCACAGATTTGAGAACCCTGTGGTGTTCCTCTAATTCATGCACTGACCAGCACCCTTGCCCAGTGTTTCATTCAAATCAGTTTGTACTGATGAATTTGTTCTTGAATCTGCCTGGAAAGGCAAATAATTACGTAATTACACAAGAACTACATTTTACTTGCCCTTGGTAGCTTTTTGTCCTATTGAATTAAATTTGTAAAGAACTTATTTTGCTATTCTTCTAAAAACTCTTACTTTAAAGAGAACACTGTTCCTGCAGGTGTATATCTCATTTTGAAAAGATAATGGCTTCCTTGTTGAAGCTAAATATTCTGTAGTAAGTAGTTAAACTGTAATTCCTTTTTAAAATTCCTGGTGTATATATAAAGCTAGTGATGAAAAGCCTAAATGGTCTAGGACCACACCTTGTGTGAGAGACCTCTGGCTGTGGCTGAAATCAATTAAGGCTTCTGTGCTTGGGAATGTTACACTTTAAAAGATACAGTAGCTGTATGACATTTTTAGCTCCTCCCCAAGTATCTCACTAGACCTGAAAATATGCTTAAGCATAATTTCATTCCTGAATTACAGACTTTATTCAGAGGGGCCTTCTGTCCAGTGACACCCCTTGTCCCATGTTGGCATGTGGCTGAAGTTTGCTAAAGATAAGCACATCATGCTCTGGAAGTTATTCTGTGAAACAATCCACTTAGGAATTTTGGTTGTTTCTAACTATAAACATAATATATGAGCATTAGAACATGATACTTCTAACATTGATTTGTTAATACTGAGATAAACTATGAAGCCAATGAACCGATCACTTCTGGTCTAAGACACTGCTTAGAAATTTCGTCTCTGGATAAATAACAAAGAGAGGGATTACTTTAAACCTAAGCTTATTTAACCTCTACACTAAACATTTGCCAATTTAGAAACCCATTTTTTCCCTTCTTGGAGACTGTTGTTCTGTGCCCTATTGGTATTTTACACCAATTCATCAGTCACCCTATTGAATTGACAGTAGATTCAGTGTCATATTTATTCTGCTGGTTTTGTCACTTCCTGTGGTCAGTCTGTGAAATTCTACCTGGAACTATGGAGTTTTTTCCATATGGGAACCCTGTCCTCCTGCAGTTCTTCACACCAGTGATTGCACATAAAGGATGTTGGTCAGAAATATACTGGAACTATATTTTGGTCCATGAAGGCAGATTCAGTGTTTTGACAAGCAAGTTACAGGAGGTGTATCAGCTGATTAATAGGAAGTGGAACAGACTGAAGCAACATTATCACTGAACTGTTACTGATATTTAAATTGGGGACCAGGAAAAAAATTACATTTTCCTGTAATGTTTTTCTCTGTTGTAGGAACAGATGTTTGGAAACAAATGCTAAATCTGTGAGCTTTTATAAGTCATAAACAGAAATATTGGGTGCCTTTGTTTGTAAACCAAAAATAAACAAATCCCTTGAAAGTGTTGTTGCAGTCTTCATTGTATCTTTTTATGTTGTTTAGTCTAATTTGTGAAAAATACTGGGATAATTTAAATGCATCTTAAGCTACATGAACATGCTCTTTTCCATTGTAAGTAACCATGAAAATCAAGTTATTGAGTAACGTGCATTTAAAAAAAGAAAACACAACAAAAACTTCACAATCACTAACCAAAACATAAACCCCAGAAAATCCACCAAATTCCCAGAATCTAAATCTTAACTAGCTGATATCAGAACACATGGTGAGGTATCCCTGGTTATGGTGACTTTTTTTGTGTCAGCCTCTTTTCCCCTCGCTGTCATTGCTTGTTCATTTGTACTATTAGTTGCAGTTCACCACAACAATTAGTTTCAAAATTGTTTAAATAGTATGAACCCATCTGCATTTTCACATGATTTAAAAAAGTTACTGTGGTTTTGCAGAAGCTTTAAGATTAACATTTTGAGCAACTCCAGTTATTTATGGCATCTACATTTCATGGTGAGGGAGGGAAAAGTATCATTCAGTTAACGCATCACCACAATGCTGTGGGCTTTTGTTATTTAACCTTTAGTTCTTGAAGTATTCAGTTTTCATAGATTCCTCCTTTTTTGTCAAGAATGCAATCCTAAAGATCTGCAAGCTGTAGTATGGGGTCTGCCAGCTTTAAGCTTAACCTTTCCTTTAAGACCAAAAGACCAAACTGAGTTGGTTTTTTTTGGTCTCAAATTCAGACTTGGAAGCAAAGAGCAAAAAGATTTTAAAATGCTATCCCCTATGTCCTGTGCTTTTGAACACTGTGCCATTTCTTCATAGTACAGTATTAAATCCCGTGTTGAGAAGCAAAGAAGAGGTTTGTAAAGGTTACTTGGATTGAGAAGCACCCAGCACCGAGCTGAGAAGTAAAGTTTCCCTTTATTGTATGTATTTCCCAGCCTGTTGAGCAGACTTGAAAACAGAAATTAAGAAAAGCTACCAAAGAATCCCTGCTCTGGAGAATGTATTTAAGTGTATTTTTGTTTCTCAACCTCTGTGCTGAAGCACATGCAGTTTTTGTCTGGCCTGGAGACATTTCTGTGGGTTTGAGTAAATCTCTAGAAGCAGTGGAGCTGATAGGAATTGTCAGCTCTTATTTTCTAAATTTTCATAAATTTAGAAGCACAGGGTGACAGGTCTCACCACTCTGAGTTCCAGGATTCCTTCTTCTTTTGTGCAGCACTGCTCAGCGCCTCAGGCAGCTCTGGCCTCCTTTCTGCCTGCGGAGCACTTTGAGGTAAAGATTGTGTAACTGAGCTGCTGCTCTGCATCTCCAACTAAATTTAACCCTGCTTCCACTTCCAAGATATTTATAAATGCTTTTCTCCTTCATGTTAGCTCAGTGCTTTTTTTCCAGTGCAGGAGCTCTGGCTTTCCCTGCTCCACAGCTATGGTGACTCACTGATAGGTAATTGGTAATTATGCAATTGTCTCTTCTGGAGTATGGAACAATGACAGCTCCCACCTCCTACTATGGGAGGTGGGAGGAGCCATGGCTAATTGGTGAAAGTTCAAGTTCATTAATTAATTGATTAATGCATGGGAATGTTCGGGGCCATGGGTCCTAGGTAGGGTGAATGGGACTTTTAAAATTCTTGGTTCAGTTCCAGGCATTAACCTCAAGTGTTGGGATTGTTGTCATAAGCCCTTATTGTCATCCTAATTGAATTGTTGTACCTTTGAGGATGGTGATTCTGCGGCTGTTCTCACTTTTGGAAAATTTGTGGCCTGAAGTGGAGAAGCAAGGCCTCTTCTGCTTCTTAATGAGCATATGGAAAAAAGGAAACCTGCCATAGGTCCTTACAAGTTAAAAAATGAAAAAAAACACTACTTAGTTACAGCGTTCTGGGGTAGAATGAGCATTATAATCTGAAATTGCCCTTGTCCCTTATGGTAGGAGTTGCTGCTGTGTCCTTTGTGTAGAAACAGCAGCAGCAAAAAGGAGCTGTGCTATTCTTGTTTTCATCAATAAACATCTGATTTGCCACCTCAGTAAAAATGATTCTGTGCTTAGACACTATTAACTTTGACATAACTTTGTATGTCAGTCTTAATCCATATTGAAGATGGCATAATATAATTGATTCTTTTTTATTGTTATGGAATTCAATTGCTCATCCTTTCTTTCATTCCTGATGAAATTATCCCAGAACTGGATGTCCAGGACACAAATAGTTATGCTTGCTGTTTTAGGCACCTGCTTGGGTGGAATTCAGGAATCTAAAGCTAGGAGACTTGACTTCCTCTAGTATACAGCTTTCTCAGTGTGATTCAGAATCATAAGACAAATGCTTAAAATAAGCAGAGACTTTGCATAAGCAGTCACTTTGTGGGGTGGGGTGGGGTGGGAGAGGGAGAGACCTGTGGAAACAAAAGGAAATGGTTAAATTAAGGGAGAAGGAGCCTGGATATGGCTAATATTTGTCCTCATGTATTCTCAAACTGTGTGAAATCACCTTTACTTTGAGAGAGACTGGTTGGTTTTTGTTTGCCTCTATCTTTCAAACTCATATTACCTTTCCTGTTTCATAAAGGCTTTCCCAGTTTAGGTCAGAAACCTGCTATTTGTTGCATGATGCACACAGCACATAGGTTCAGAATCCTGTGCCTAGCGAAGGATTCAAATGAACTTCAGGCTAGATCTAATGTAGGACTCACAATAATCACCTTTTTCCTCTGTGTCACTTTGCAACAGCTCCAGTAGGCAGCTTCCATGTTCAGGTCCTGGATTCCATGTCCGCTTGCTGAAGCAGCTTTTTAAAAAGGAAGACCTGAGCTCTGGATTTAAATATGCTTCAGTAAGTTCTGGTGCTGGAGTATTTTATGGAGTGTTAGATTGCACTGAGCAAACCAACTCTTCAAAACTCTTGGCTCCTTTGTTTACCTTCCCCACCCCAGATGCTGCCATTGGTGCCTCTGCTCTTGCCACCCTCTCAGCTGACTTGAGACCGAAAGATTGGAAGCTTTCAGCTGTAAACACTTAATGCCAGGCACTGTAAGGAAAATGCTACTTTGGAGTTTTAATACCATTAAATTCTACTTGGAAACAAATGAAAGGCTTCTAATTTGCCCGGGCTAACACATGCACTTTTAAGGTTACTTAGTAAGCAGAACATGTCTCACCACTTTTCAATCCAGGTGTGTGGTTTTAAGTCACAGCTAGTCTCTCCTCGTCAGTGACACCTGTGGTTTTCCTCTGATAAATATTTGATTTGGAAAGAAAAGCATGCAAGATAACTCCCACTCTTAATTGAAAACCAAGTCTATCCATTTTTAATAGGAATATGCTGCACTCACCCCAGTAAGTCACCTTCTGTTGCTTTGCTGCTTTCTGCATTCCATTTGCTTTCTGCATTTCAGAGCCAGTGGGTGCTTAGCAGCTGTATAGGAGTTCAAAGAGCAGGAAATGTGACTTGAAATTCTGCAGGACCTCAAGTGACTGAAGATATTGTAGGGACTTCTACTCCAATAGTATTCTGTGAAGGCTTTTTTAATAGCAGTCCTCTGGTTAGAGAGACAGAACAGTTTCATGTTTTCAAATGTTAAGTGAACTCCCTGTTTTATCAGTCTCTGCCATGACTGCAGGGAGAGTACTGATAGGAGTTAATCTGTTAGTAGAAAATACTAGTTATGTCTGAATTAATGATCTAAAATATTTTTAATATGCCTTGGTGAAAAGAAAAATGCTCTGAAAGCTCAGAGGCACAGAATATGTAAGCAGTTGATGCTTTTCTCTTTAAAGGTTGTCCTAAAACCTATCAAATAACTTTGCTTCTAGTTTGAAATGAACTTTTTTAACCAAGTGCAAAAACACTTGCCAGTTCTTCTTGGCACTTCTTTTTTTCTTTGTTTTAGACTCATGCAGTCTTGTCACTTTAGTCATTCTGGTGGAAACGAGGTTTTTGCTTCCTGCCCTGTTGAAATGTTACTATCCTGGGAGCCGACAGTGATCAGTGTTGCTGTCATGGAAACGGAATGAACAATTTGGAAAAAGATGCTCCTTTCACTTGTGGGAGCTTTCCAGGTGCTTGGCATGCAGGTTTAGCAATGAACCTTTTTATGGCAGGCATCTTTTGGGGCTAAGCTGGGAGTGTGGTGTCATGGTAAGATTACTTGCCTGAAAAAGCCATCTCCTCAGGCACTTCAGAGCCAGAAAAAACACCCTAAGTGGAAAGCCAGTGTCACCTGCACACTCTCAGTAACACCCTTCATAATCCTGAGAGGTTGTTGTCAGCACACTGAAATGGTTTCTGCATCTGCTGTCATAAAGCTATTAAAACATGACAAGTGAAGATGATGACTTGCATCCTGAGGGATGATTATAATCCTTAAAGCATGCAATCTTCATATAGGTCATCTTTCTCTTAATTCCTCTTCACACCTGTCCCACATGGGCTGGCTCCTATGTTAAGATCACCTTGTTATTTTTAGAAACCCAGGTGGGAGAGTTTAGAACAGGTAATTATGAGTGTGTTGTGCTGCCAAAAGACACGGGTGTTGCACAGAACTGCCTGGGGCTTTAGAGCCTAATGAGGAGTTCAGCTGTGCCTCAGGTGATGCTGAAAGAATGGGCTGCCACCACCTGACCCTGAGGGTTCCTGCTGCCAGCCGACTTGCCCAGGGTGGCTCCTGTTCCATTCGTGGGGTTTGGGGAGCTCATGGCTGCTACATCTCCTCAGTCACCCTTCTAGAAAGTGTTGCTGGTTCCCTTCAGCAGCAGCAGTAGTTTCACAGGATCCTTGAGGAAGTCAGGCACAGATGGAGATGGACACGGAATGCAGGTGAGAAATGGTGGAAGATGGGAGGGAACGTTTCACTTATTGCAGAAATTACTGCTTGAGACTTGTCTTAAAGCCTTCTGCCCTGCTGTGTTAAGATAGCAAGAAATACCTGTGCTTAAAAGAAATGGGAAAGTGGTAAAAAAAGTGTCTGATTTTATACAACTGGATTAAATAAATCTTGCAGATATTGTTGGTAGTATTTGTTCCTAGCTGAAAGAAGAGTGGAAAATGAAAGTTAAAAAGCAAGGTAGATGATGAATCACTGCTCTTAAAATCTTTTTACTACAGTCCTTTTCTTTAGGATGGAAATTGTAACTGCCTTAGAGATTGTGTTTGGGAAGTAAACACTTTACTAAATTATTGCAAACACTGATTTTTGCTGCTGCAGGAATTGGTTTTAGTTAACTATAAAATTGCTGCAGGATGATGTCTCAGGCTGTTGAATTCTGTTCTTCCAAAATGAACTATCTGGGGGAAGACAAAACGTACAAAAGCTGTAAATGAAATTTGATTGTATTGCAGGTTTTGAACAACGGGCTCCTGGCCACAGTCTGGGATGTCTTCGAGCTAAAATAATTTGAACACACACGATGTGGATTGGTAGGCTCTGCTTGGATTTAAATGCACTAACATTTTGAGCTGTGTGTGTTATTAAGCTTACTACAAAAGCAATATTTAGTATTCTGAAGAAGTGACATGCAATTACCCTTGATATGCACTCAGACTGTAACATCATCAGAGCAGATTTTCTGGCACTGCTGTTCTTTCACTTCTTGTTCTTTGGAGAGTAATGACTGAAGATTAGTTGTTTGTTGGGAACTGAGAACCAGAGCCCAGGTCACTCTTACCTGGTAATTAACTTCTTAAGCAGTGTCTTGCCTCAGGGGACTGTTTGTTAGTGGTGCCTGGTACCAATGTTGTGCTTTAAAAGTACTTGAGTAAATAATCTATACAGGCACACACAAATATATATATACATATATATATGTATATACACAAATGTATAAGTGGCTTTCCAAAGTCCCTCTTTGCAGCAAAAGCTTAAATGCTTGCAGTGCAAGGTGGACAAGAGGATTTCCACTGCTCCGAAGAGCTGGAAGGTTTATCATCTCCATGTGACCCTTACAGGTGTATTGAATCCACTTTGGAGCCTTATGGTCCTGGGCTTGTTTAGTTACTAACAGAGAGCATTTGTTGTCAGTAAGTTCTGCTCCAGGACAATTGAATTGTGACTAGAAAAGATTAGTAAAGAGTGTGAAAATTTTAAAATTATGCCCTAAGAGCTATTTTTGTGGCTGCTTTAAGAGGTGTGGGCTGTAGTTTGTTTACTCTTTGGGTTGAAAGCTTGACAATTGGAAAAGGAGCTTGCAGAGAGAGAATGACAGATCTTAGAAGTGCTCTTTGCACATGATGGAGCATGGAGTGAGAAATGGAGAGGTGAAAGTGGAGGAGTAGGTTCAGTTGCATTGCATGAAAGACACTTTCCTCCTGCCAGTTAATGAAAACAACCAGTAACTGCACATGTTTGAGGGAATAAAAAAAAGCCTTTTAGTTTCCCTTTTCCTACAGCTCTTTAGGAGCTGTGTTCTAGAGTTAATTTTTAAAGCCAGCTGGAATGCAGAGCTAAGCAGTGGCTGAGAGAATGTGCTGGTACCCTGTTCATAACAGTATTGCAGATGCTGTTGCTCTGGTGTGGTTTTTGGAGTGACAGCTCATTTGAGCAGGGAGGACGAGCCAAAAGAGGAGGTTTCCCCACCGGGCTGTACAATGGGCTGTTGTTGCAGGCAGAGCTTTGGGTGAGCAGCGCTGAGCAGAGAGCTGGTGCTGGTGACTGCTGTGTGCTCTGCTCGTCACACTGAACTGTGCCCTCACACGTGAGCAGGGGCTGCTGTGCCCTCCTTACCTGACTCTAATTCTAAAAGCAGCACATTTGGCTTCAAGAATCACAAGCTCTCTACAGGAGAGAACTCTGCATGAGTGAAGTCTGCAGTGCTTGCTGGGATGTTTGGGTGCCAACAGCAATCAAATAAACCATGGCAAAATGGAGCTTCCTCTGGTTTCATTTTCTCGGCCAAAAAGTCAAGATCATAAAGCCTCAGCTGGACTTCACATAACTCCTCTACAACTCCTCTATAGCTCCTCAGCTGAAGCTTTGCATGCTGAAGTTTTTGAGTGCCCAGATGGTCAAAAGTGTGTGTCAAATGTGCAACAGAAGAGGTTCTGAATTGATTTTTTTGTTTGTTTGTTTTTATTGTTTTTAATTATTTCAGCCTTTCTGCTGTTCTAATCTTTGCAGTGGCCACTCATGCAACACTAATGGATATGAAATTCTAGTTTTGTTTATTCTATTGTTTCACTTATTAATAGAATCTTGTACCAGGGATTTCAGAGTAAGGAATGAACAAGTATAACTAAAAAAAAAAAATAATTTCAAGTTTAAGAAGTTTTAAGTCAAAGTGCACCCAAATTCTTTAGTCTAGGTTTTTCCACTTTTATTAAGTCCTGACAGTAGCTCTGTGTGTGTCAATTTTATATTTAACTCAATCTGAGGAAAAAAAAAAAAAGGTGACAAAAGCTGTGAAAGCCCAGAAAATTAGGCTGTAACCAGAATCTTCCTGTGCTCAGTGGTGAGTCCTGGCCCGTGGGAAAGGCTTTGGGGCACTGCAGCCTGCCACCAGACTCTGGTGTTTGAAAAGTGACTCACACTGAGCACCCCAGTGAGTCCT
This sequence comes from Bombycilla garrulus, assembly GCA_013400315.1. Taxonomy (NCBI): domain Eukaryota; kingdom Metazoa; phylum Chordata; class Aves; order Passeriformes; family Bombycillidae; genus Bombycilla; species Bombycilla garrulus. The sequence goes on from VXBU01017253.1 coordinate 51,661, forward strand.
TCCTGTAATGATGAAAATATTGGAGGCTGCTTGAATTATTAACTCCTCCTAGTCCTAAATCCAGCACCCTCCCTGCAGGCCAGAGAGGTCCTGAAGCTGCAGAGATGTTTTGCTTTGTTTTCCTTCTGCCTGGGAGCAGCTCAGGTTGCCAAATACTCTACTAAGCCCACAGAAGACCTCTAAAACGTTGCAGGTAGAAATATTGGGGTGTGGTTTATTTGTTTGCTTGGGAATTTTGTGTATTTTTTTTCTTTTTTCTTTTCCCAGTAGATTGATCTGAGGGTAAGGATGTGCCTCACTGAAGTTTGCTGTGCTGTTTTTCTATCCTACCCCATTTCCACTCATCCACCTGCCCACATACGAACGTACCAATTCAAGCTTTCTGTGCTAAGGCTTTGTTTTTTTTTTTTTGCACCAAAAACTACAGTTTACCCCTGACCCTTGCTCTAGAGAAAGTAGAGAGTTCCTAAATCATGAATTAGTGATGGAACCTCATACATATTACATTAGAGCAAGGAAGAGTGCAGAAAGTGGTGAGTGCTAATTCAATACAAACCAGCACAGAGTGGCACAAAACTACAGCATTCTGCAGTATTTATGATCTGCAGTTCCGAGGGCTTGACATGGCACTTTCCTACATAAAAAGGGTTGCATTGTGCACAAAGTTGTGAAAGAAACACTGCTATTCAGTGTGTTTCAGCTGGGTTTTTTTCTGCAGGGAGTTAGTATTTGCCGTCTACTTTGTTGTGTGTTTGGTTTTTTAGCTGTTTTATTTTTTCAGAACTGGCTGAAGCTCTTGCACAATCAGCACAGTGCTGATGTATTGATATACAACCCCCATGGCCATGAAGTCTTGAGCATGCACAGAATTTGGAGATGGTTTAGTTCTGTCTCCTGTTTACATCAAATTAAGAACCAATCTTGTCAAGCTTAAATTAACACTGCTGTGGCTGTCTTGGTTGAATTCACGTGTCTCTGAGCCAGGGATAAATGTGGTGATCAATCTCCTTGTGCCACTCTGTCAGAAATGAATGCCCTCAAGAAAGAGGGCTGGCATTAAAACTTGTCCTCCTGCCTTAGGAGGACTCCAGTGCAGTAGTTTTGTAAAGAATTCAATGGTTTCAGCTGCTGCTGGTGTGAATGTCTCACATCTGCTGAAGCCTTCCTGTCTCCGAGCATGGTGTGGTTTCTGTGGTGCTCAGTGATGTTCCTCAGAGGCCTCCGGTTCTTGCCTGAATTGCTCAAGACACTCGACCAGTGCCACAGTTCAGTTTTCCACCCACTGCAATTTCACATCGGCCCTGGAACTTCTTTAAAACAGCCCTGGATTCTTTAAATCCATTTTCTTAAGCTTTTAAGAGTCTTCTGCGATTGTTTTGTTGCAATGTGCTGCCGGGAGCTGGCTCTGACAGGAGTAACCTGCACCCTTAAGCTCTGTCAACTTAGCCAAATATTGCTGAGACAGTTGAAATTTATCCCTTCCAAAGCAGACGTGTGGTGGGGTAGCTGTACATGTATGACTCTGCTTCACAGCTTGCACAGTCATATTACTTACAAATAAACAAAGGACTTTTTAGGTTCTTCTTTGTAGCTCCACTATTTAGATTTTTTGCTTTCACTCTTTCTGCCTCTTCCCTTCCCAATTATTTTTTCAAAGGCTTCAGTTGCATTTGCACATTCAAAGTACTGAATATTTTTAAGGCAGAGATCTCATTTCTTCCTCATTATTTATAGCTACACCAACCGTTGCAGAGACAGGGAATCCCCTTGGTTTCAAGACAAAAGTTTTCTGCTTCCCCTTGCTCATCCTGCTGTGATATTTACTGTAGCACAACATCTGTTCCCTAAAGGAAAGCACCAGAATAACATTGCTGGGAATGCCTGAGTCATGAGTCTCCTGTGGCAGCAGGTGTTGCAGGTGCTTGCTGTGGTAGAAGCTGCTTGTGAGCAGGAGTCTGGCCATGAAAGTGGAAAAGAAATAGGAATAAGAATCCAGCTGGAGAATTCGAAGCTACCCACAGCTTAAACCCAGATGACTTTGTGTCAGTGCATCTGCTGGAACAAGGGTGACTCCTGCTCAGGCTTGCTGGGGGGCAGAAAGGGTTTGCAAATTCCTGCCCCTTGCACCCTCAACACTGAGAATCACCACAAAATGGGCAAAACCAGACAAAAACCCTGCAGCAAGATCTGTGCTGGCTGTGTGTCACTGATGTTCATCATGTGGTTCCTCATTGTAGTTAGAGGACTTTGCAGATTCCTCAGTTTTCCTTAAGCTTTCTCTGCAACCATAAAAATAGACTGAAATTAATTTCTACAGAGCCTTGAAAGGATTGTGAACCAAAACTTTTTATATGGCTTTAAACACCTCATTGCGTTTGAATGAGTTTTTTCTTGCAGTACAGAGGGAAAACGATTCATGTTGGTTTTTACAGCTGCTGGCATGGATGACTGGTAATAAACCAAACCATGGGATGGTAATTCACCCACCTCCATGGCAGAGCTGGTGCTGTTCTGCCATCTGATGGCAAAGCTGGAATAGAACAAGGCTCCTGCCTTTTGCAGTGCAGTTTACTGTGGGTGCATCCCACAGCATCCCACCAGCTGGATAAATATCATTATTTATGGTATTTATAAGTGATAAATATAATTTATCCTGCTATATTGTCATTTATGTCATTTATCCGGCTGTATTTTAACTGAAAATGAAGGAAATATTCCATCCTTGTCCATTTATCCTGTTCAGCCTGGCTTTCCCCATCTCTCTGGAATGGCTTGCTCTTTGTGCTTGGGCTGCCTTTGCTTGTGCTTCCCACACTCTCACATTGTTTTGGGAGTGCCAGGAGCAGAAGACAAAGCTCTTATTTCAACTTTTCTGCAGTTCCCCCCTCTGTCTCTTTTGTTCTCTGTGTCTCCATTTCCATGTTTAAAAGTGGGAACTATATATCTTGCAGTCTTTTACAAACCCAAACCCACTCCCTAGATTTTAGCCTGGAAATATCCCAAATTTAGACTTTTAAATCCATCTTTTTGGAACAACATGAACAGCTTTATGAGCATGCTACTTCTTCACTGTTCTCTCCTCGTTTCTGGCTTGATCTCCCAAGTAGCTGAGGGCTGTGAGCCTGTTCTTGACTGCATTTGATTGTGGGTCCTGAAAATAAGTGATTTAGCCATGGAGATTGAGCCTGGAAGAGAGCAAACAGACCCTGGGCTAGTTTCCTGTAACAGGGAAGCTGGTCTCACTTGGCTGATCAAGAGCAAATACATGGATTACTCCTGGGCTTCCTTCTCCTGGACTTTTAAGCTGGTTTGCCAGGTCATTAATCTCTTCCTGCTCTTTTGATCAGCTCCATCTCCTAGCAAGGCAGAGGGACCCACTGTGGAACAGGCTGTGCAGGGATACCTGGAACCACCTGGAGTTATCTCATCTCCTGCTCTTGATGTGATGTGAAGTGCAGGCATGACAGACAGCATACCTGGCTGATGTGATATATTCTTATTTTAAGTAAGTTTCTGAAAAGAATTGCAAGGATTCACCTCACTGCTGCCTGAGATGGCGTATTTATATATTTTGAGCATATTCTATAAGCACTGTAACACTGTAAATCTTTACCCATGCTAAAAGCAGGCATTGAAACGTATTCACTGTGCTCTCCAAAAATCAGGTGATGTACTGGATTTATTTTTTTTTTATTTCTAGGTACCTTGAGGATCTGCCACTGTGCTATTTTGGCTTTGCATTTCACAAAATGTTCCCAAGGGGAATAGCTGGGAGTTAAGTGACCAACTTGCTTCTGACTGTTTCTGATATGTTTAATCCATGTCCAAATCTTATATGAAAAGCATTAGTATTGATCTATCCTTACAAAGCATTTTGAGATATTCAGGGAAAGTACTTAAGCTAAGCACAATTTTGTTCCCTCTCTCTTCCTTCATTTGTCCTTTCCCAATTAATCAGTTTAAGGCTGGACTCAATCCAAGGGAAGCTTTAACTGATATCTCAATGCATTGTGCTCTCCACAGCCTGCAGTATTTCAGCATTCATTGACATTTTTCATCTTGTTTGGTTTTGGTCTTGTTTGCTTTGAAAGGAAAAATCTCTGTCTGGGAGAAGACTTAGCTACAAAAGGAAGGTTTCTCATCACAGATGAGAGTAACTGAACCTGTATCTATAATTCTTACATACTGGAAAATGGAAAAATGAAGCTGCAGTGAAAAGTGGGAAAAGGCCAGAAGGTGCTCTTTATTTTAATTCTTGGTTACCAGTTTCTTTTGGCTCATACATCAACAATTGAGCATTGCAGGATGAAAAAGTGCATTTTGTGTTAAAATTGTGCTCTTTTTTTTTTTGCACAGGAGACTCAAACAGATCTTGATGCATATCCAAAAATCTGAATTAACGAACAAAAGTTCTGTGAAACATTTGGGGCATCATGGGGAGTTTCTGTGAGTTCTTATTGCCCCAAGTGCTCCTTTGAACTATCTTACCACTGTGCACTTTGTTCTGTGCACAGTGGAGAATTTAGAAGGGTGTAGAGAGCTGAAGGGAACCCATTATCAAAATCCAACCTTTCAGGTTCACTGCTCCCTCTGAGTCCTTGCCTGAGTTAATTGGAGGCCATAAACACAACTCAGTGTCTCTCTGAGGCCAGAACCCTCAGCCCTTTCAGTTTTGGGGTGGGCTGTGGCAGGAACACAGCGAGGGAGAAAGTGTTCGAAGTCTCACAGAGTCCTCTGCATCCAAGGGAATCTGATCTATGAGGCTGACTAACACTTGGGAGGATGTGGAGCAGACCTGAGCTGTGCAGGGGTGGGAGCAACATTCCTCTTTGAACTCCAGAGTTACTGGGTGACTTTGAACTTCTGCTGGGCTGCTAAAAGCCTATAAAGATACTCTGCCCTTTTGGGGATCTTCACCCCCGAAGAAAAGGGATTTCACCATCCCTGGGGTGTGACAGGTGATACCTTAACATTTCAGAACACCTGGATAAGACACATTTATTCACCTCGACTAGGCAGGAGCTTGGACCACAAGCTTGCCACAAAGCTTGGAACAGAACTGAAAATTCTGGATCTGTTTTTAGGACAGCACTGTGTCTAAAACAGCCTGGGTTGAAGTTTCGCGATGAATTTTGGTGCTTTAAGGTGTAAGTGGGGGCTCCATGTGAAAGGAATGGGCTGTTCTGTCTAGGGCATGTATTAGTTTCTTTGCAATGGCACTGGCTTTCAATTTTTGGTTAAAAAGCTTTGGTCAAGAAACCAATCCAGCTATAAAAGCAAATCCAGCTGCATAAAACAAGCTCAGGTCTCCACAGAGCCTAGCCAGGGCTGAGACTGGCATGAGGGGAATGGCAGCAACACTTCCATGGGAGATGGGGCACAACTGCCCTCTCGGTAGCAGCCTAATTTTGGCTTGGTTTAAAGCCACCAGGAGCCTGCAAGCACTGTGAGAACCCACATCAGTTGTTCTGAATCACTTGTGAAGGATTTGCCTCGTGGTTTTTGGCTGTCAGTTTGTCTTTTACAAAGTGACAGAAATGGAGATTTCCTCAGGACTAGTAGGAAAACTGCACTCCTAATAAATTCTGTATAACAGAAAAAAACCCAGCTGCAACTCAAAGTTTCTAGGAAAAGTTTTATATTAAATTCTTATAAAACTGCATATTTGGAATAAAAGCTGGGGTTTGTTTTCCTTTGACTGGGAAGGGAAAGAATGAAAAACTAGAATTGAATAAGCACATAAATGATTGTTGGGGTGGTCACTGATGGTGGATTGGGGGGGATTGTTACTGGGAAACCCTTGGCCAAACAATAAAACACTGGGCACGCTGCCAACAACATTATAAACCTGTGGTCTGTTTCCTAGGCCTGTAATACTGGCTAAATATAAAGTGTGCAGGAAATATAAATTGCCTCCTCAAAAACTGTAGAAATTGTTGGGACAAATAGCAACTGATATTCTCTTCATGTGGGTTCTATTTCCATGTGTAGATCTGCCTGGGTAAGTGTTGCTAGAAAGCATTCCATGGTAAATTCATTTTGCCTCAAAAAAAAAAAAAAATCAGAGAGGATTTCAGTAGGAATTCAGGATTTCAGAGATTTTACAGCAAAGACTTCAGTGATGGTGTGTAGAAGAATCACGCTCTATTGAATTTGGAAAACTCATTAGTGGAGGTAAGTGCTTTGTGTCTGGGTTGATGAGTAACCTCTCCTTCAATGAGCTGTTGCTGCCCTGCAGTGCAGGGTTTGGGTCTGGATTTCCCTCCCTGTGTCACAAACTCTCTGTGTTCTCATCAGCCCCAGGATGTGCCTCTCCCCTAGCAAGCTGCTGCTGCTGGGGCTGCTCTGTGTCCCAGAGCTCTGTGCTGTGCCAGCTGCTCTTCAGAAAGGTAGGAGGGAAATTTCACATCTTTTCCAATAGTTTTAGGTCCTGGTGGTTCTGCTCCAAGGCAGTGACAAGCTCGGGAGGCAGTGCTGAAATCAAGGAGCTGCACTGGTTTCACTCTCTGTTATCCACATGAAAATTTTCTTCCCATGAGTAACTCTTACAGAACTTTTGTCTGACTCCTTGATGATTCAGAACAAATAATGTTAAGTGTGATTTGTAATTAAATAAATAAAATAAAGACTTTCAAATTTGCAGCAAGTTCATGATTTATCGTGATACCCATGGGGTACAAACAGAACACAGCAGCTCCTCCTTTCCATTGTCCTATATCTTAAAACCCAGAGTATTCCTTTTTGGGACAATTGATAATAGCAATTGCTCCTGCTTCCTTCATGAAAATTTATTAATTTTTAGAAAACAAGAATGGAAGCCAATAGCCTGTAAAGCAGTCAGGAATCTCTTGAGATTAAAAATTACAAAGCATAGGGGCTTTTAGAGTCAAAACACAGATAACAAAAGTTTGGTATAATATTAATTAAAAACATAACATCACTTTTAAACTAATCTTGCATAGGAGGATAGAATTATTCAATGCTGAAAGAAAGGAAACATTTCTTTTGTGATTGTGATTTTTTTAATGTATTTATTTTTTTCCCCATTTGCCGAGTAACAAAATCTTTTTGGTAAAATAGAAATAATTTTTTTCTAATTTGTCTGTTTCCTCTTTTCCCTATCCTTGTATCTTTGTGCAAGGTGAAAAAGGTGTGTGGAGGGATAACTAGGGAAGAATGGAAAAAAATCAGATAAACAAACAGGCTCATTTCTATAGAAAGCCTTTTTTATTTAAAAGCTGGCATAAATAGCATTGTGTCAGCATAATTGTGTCACTATAATCACTTGCATCAGCCATGCTAATCCTGAGGTGACAGCAAGCCCCTTTTTGTAGATGTTGGATTTACTTGGTAGGTCGGAGAGTTCCACATTTCCCAGACAATTTGTACAAGTGTTAATCCTCCAACCTTTTAATGCACTCTCCTATCTGCCAGAACAACAAAATGGTTCATGAATATGGACGCTATATTTTTCACAATGGAAAGTTTAACAATTTTTTTTTGTAATAAAATCTATTAGAGATGTGTTTTCAATGAGCTTTCATTGAAGTTTTCATCTTTAAGAAAAAAAAATAAATCGTGGCCACTGTTGGGTTTGGGAAATGCACTACAAATAATTCCTCTTTTACAATTTGCTGCTGGGCAGAACTGGTTGCTTTGCTTCTGTTTTTCTTAAAATACAACCTAATGAAAAATTATCATTGTAGAGAATTGTTTCTATAAATATTCTCCTTTAGAAACACATAAAGATTGTCAGCTTCACTCAGACATGGTAGATAATGACTATAGTCAGTTAAGAAGTAAATTTGGCTTAGTTTTAGATGTTCTGGAGAAATCCAGCTACTGCTGTTGGTTGTCAAAGCCTATTGTGTATTGTGAATTTTGACTCTGTTAAATGTATTTTCAGTACAAATGCTGGGTGTAAAGAGATTTCTGAAACTGATAATGAAACAGTGATTTAGTTCCAAAATAATTCCAAAACTTGATTGAAAGAGAATATCTGTACATGCTTTTCTTAGCCCAGTTTAGCTTTAGCCTGGGCAGTTTGTATTAGGACTTATAAGATTTGTCTCCTGATGTGGCAGAGAGACTGAATTTTGCAGCAGGCCATGCCTTCCAATTCTGTGCTACCAAAACAGATATAAAACTTGAATTCAGACTGAATCCTTCCTTCTTTTCCCTCTTTTCCCCCTCAGATCCTAAGTGTGGGCAGAAAGTGCAAGAGACCAGCCCCTGGAGTTATTTTGCCCTTTTCACTCAGATTGTTGGGGGAAACCAGGTGAAGCAAGGCTCACATCCGTGGCAGGTTTGCACAAGCAAATGTGGTTTTATTTGCAGAACAAAGCCCTGGAGAAGAGAAAGCTTTGGGGTGACCTCATTGCAGCCTTCCAGTACCTGAAGGGAGCCGACGAGAGAGCTGGAGAGGAACTTTTTACCAGAGCATGGAGTACAGGACCAGAGGGAATGGCTTCAAGCTGAAAGAGATTAGGTTTATATCAGATACTAGGAAAAAATTCTTTACTGTGAGGGCAGTGAGGCATAGGCTACCCAGAGAAGCTGTGGCTGCCCCGTCCCTGAAGGTGTCCAAGGCCGAGATGGATGGATGGATGGGGCTCTGAGAAAAATGGTCTACTGGAAGGGCAGGGAGAACTGCATCTTTAAGGTGCTCGCCAACCCAAGCCATTGTGTGATAATGTGTTGTTGAACTCCAGCCTGCTTTTAAGAAAAGCAATGAAACAGGTGGAGAGGATACAGAACCCATCCTGCTTCCTGATAAACCTTTGTTTATGATTTTTATTTTGTTTATCACTTTTTATGGAGGAGTATCTGCAGATGAGTCTGTTGTAAATGGGCGAAACTGCTCAGAAATAGGGCACAGGACATCACCCCAAGTCCCTGGGTACTGCCAGGCATCCTTGATTTACGGTGCTCCCAAAATTCTCAACCAACCATTTGCCTTCACAGCCTGAGTACCTCAGGCACTTGGCATTTACTACATATATGTTGCTTTTCTCCAGGCCCCATGGCACAGCTGAGGGGATTCTGAGAATGCCGTGGAAGTGTGTGTGCTGGGAATGCAGCACGGGCTTTGGCTGTGTGACTCCTCAGAGAGCACGTGGGTGTGATCTCCCTGTTCTGCCCCAAAGGCAATCAGGGCAGACACAAAGATTTTCTTTATTGGGAGTGTCTTCTTTAAATGCTGCAGGTTTCCCTGAAGAGAAGGCACAAGCATTTCTGTGGAGGCACCATTGTTTCTGCTCAGTGGGTGGTCGCAGCAGCTTACTGCACCTTGGACAGGTATGGATGGGATATTTCAGGAGCAGGTTGCAGGTGCAGGAAAATATGGATTGGGAACGTGTGTGTGCTGTAGCATCTCTTTGTGGTCCTTACTTACAGGTGCTACCTTTTTATTTGTAATCAATGTTTTCCATGCTTTAACTGAAAGGGAGAAGAACCCCTTTGAACATCTCAAAATAATTAATAAATAAAGAGATTGGCAAAGACTGATTTTGGAAGTCTATGTAAAAAATTTAAATTGAAGCAGAATGAATAGTTTATACTCACCACTTTTGTGTCCCCTTGATGCACATCTGATCTGGTACTAGGGGCCCTAAGGCAGGATTCATTATGGTTTTATGTTTGTTTGGTTGTTTTTTTTTTAATAAACTGAAGATCCTAAAGAGATGATCTTATTTATTCTGTACTTCCCTATGTCCAAATTGTCCCTCCTCCTTCAAAAAGCAATGTGGCTGAACACTCTTAAACACAGTAAGAAAATGTGGTTCCTTAGTGGAACACCAAACCATGGTCAGGTTTATAGCAAAAGGGTTTTTCTTCTCAGTCCTTTTCATCTCCCAGTTCCTACTACAGGGCTTACTCAGCTCTTGCTGACTGTACATCTTAAGCACTCTAAGATCTGAAGATGAAAGGTTTTGGCTATCAGAAGTAATACCTTCTCTGTTTAAAAACAACTCAATTTTTCCCTTTCATGTTGAAAATTGTGTAGCTGAACGTTAAGTTTTCCGTTCCACAGGAACCTGCTGCAATTTTCTTGCATGTCACTGCAGGAGAGCACGACGTGGGGTTCAGGGAGAATAGTGAACAGACACTGCCTGTCAAATCTGTCATTCAGCACCCCAAGTTTGACCCCAGAACTCCAATGAACTATGATATTGCCCTTCTGAAGCTGGATGGCACCTTCAACTTCAGTAAGGCCAGAGTTAGCTATGATCTTTTTTTCTGTGAAGAAAAAGTTATTGTTCTTTGCATGCAGAAGACATAATGTCAGTATGAGATTAATTTTACAGATTTCACAAAAATAACAACATTTTTCTTTTTGATAAAAGCCCTCCAACACTTACAAAGCAAGCTTTCTGTAATTGCTCTTTCAAATACTTATAAAATACATGTCCCTGTGTGGCAGGTTCACCAGTTTTGCCAGCATGTCTTTCTCACCCAGGTGAAAAGTTTGAAGCAGGATCTATCTGCACTGCTTGTGGCTGGCGCCATTTAAAGGAAAGTAAGCCACTCACACTATTGTAATTTTTCTGAAACGAAGACCTCGATTGCACAGCTCAGAGCCAGAGCAAAAGTAATCTTCAACTGGCCTTAAGAATTGTAATCTCAAAATGGGATTTTTCGTCTATGCCTACCTGTGAGTTACTTCAAAATTAATTACTTCACAACATCTAGACCTGCATTTGAATTTTGAAACTTTTCGTAATATTTTCAAGAAAGACAGCTTATATACAGAAAACAAGGTGTTTGTCAAAACCTGCTTGTAACCATAACATGGCTTGGAGCAAGTTTCCAACCAATTTTTGTAGTGTATTCACAGTGACACTGTTTACCCTTCAGCTTTTCCTAAGAACATTGATTTGTGTTTCAGATGGACTGCTCCCTCAGGTATTGCATGAAGTCCATCTCCCAATCCTAAGCAGCAGTGTTCAAGAGCACTGTCAACTTTAAAGAAACCCATCCAAGGTGACACCATAATGTGTGCTGGATTTCCAGATGGAGGAAGAGATGCCTGCCAGGTCAGCTGAACACAGGGCCCTGTGAGCTTAGGAGTGTTTCTCAGGAGCTCTGTAAAACTCTTGTGCCAAAGTAAACAAATTCACTGTAAACTGGGAGGTTTGGATACATGAATTCTTTCAAAAGTTCCCGATGGGGCAATGCACTTAATGACATGATTCCATGTTAATTATTGTATGGGTTGTAGGACAGGTTCCTGAGAGCAATTTTGCAATGTACTCAAATGCAATAGTGCTTAAGGCTTTCTAACTTCAGAACATTTGATAAATTAATTAGTGTTGGAAAGATGCTGAGGATGCAAGTAGAAAGAATTGGATTACAGGAAGGAAAGGAAGCGGGATAAAGGTTAAGTGATTGTTCCTCACTCATTTTTTACATGCTCAAGCACATCAGAGATGCACCCTTGAGAGAATTAATCTGTCTTTCCCCTTCTTGACAATCCTGACTAAAGACCCCCAAAACACATGTGTCTTCACAGCTCCTTCAAGAATGACTGTCCCCTGCATTGCAGGTTTTTAGTTAGGCACAAAAGGGGCCTCAATAAACTTTTTAAGGCCTGCACAGCTGTACAAGCTCTGGCTCCTGGGATTTCGCTCGGCTTTTTTCCAGGGAGACTCTGGAGGTCCCCTTTTGTGTCAAGGCAAGCACGGGGCCTGGACTCTTGCTGGTGTCATCTCCTGGGGGATGGGATGTGCCCACGGCTGGATAAGGAACAAGGAGAAGAAACATAACAGCAGAGGATCCCCAGGAATATTCACAGACCTCAGCATGGTGCTCTCCTGGGTTCAGGAGAACATGAGTGCTGGTAATTAAGTCTCCACAGTAATGCGTCCCTCGCTTGTGACAAATCCTCTGTCTTGGAACCTTTGATTAAATTTTATCTATTTTCGGGATACAGCATCTATATGATTTCCTGTCAAAGCACTGAAGCATTTCACAATCCCTTCAAGTCCGTGGTACTGACTGGCAGTTGTCAAAACCAAATTTAGAGCATTGTAAATATTTGCCTCTCTTCCACGTTGCATGCTACTCAGACTCTTTATTTTTTCAATAAAAACAAATTGAAAAATTTTTTAAAAGAAAGATCCTTTTATACAACTAGCCAGTTAGCATGTTTATTGGATTTTTTTTTCCTTTTTTTTTTTTTTGTCCTCATTTCAAAGGANCACTTGTCATTTTTCTTGGCTCAGACATGCTGGATTAGACATGTGACAACATCGGGACAAGTTACGCTCAGAAGTGCTTTTGTGCTCTTCCCGAAAGGCCACAAGTTCCCTCTGTGCTGGGGAACAGTGTGTGACCATCAGGCACCACTGCCAAAGTCACGGAACTGGAGATATAAATGGCAGTGGTGAACTTTACTGAGAGTAATAAGAAACTGAACTGATATTTTCTTCTGGTTAATTTTGTCTAATTTTGTTTAATTCGCTAATTTTGTTAAAGGGTTTTGGAGAATATGTTAAAACTTACACAGAGAACTGAAAAACGGAGGCAGGGTTATTTAAGAGGTTTAGTCAATGAGAAGAAAACAAATTATGAAGAGAAAAATAAAATTTCCTATTAGAAACCATCTTCAGTTGGTGATTCAAAGAAGGAACCCCCATAACATGTCAGAGAAAATGAAAAGGGTTTAGCTTCTGAAAAGGTGCTGCTCAGACTGAGTAGTGGCCTGTCAAAGCATGGTTCATTCTGGTACTAGTTACTCCAGAACTGTTTATTCCAGCATCAGCATTGCCTGAACTTGCACATTTGTTTTGATTCCAAGCCCTAGTTTATTGTCCCCAAAAGGCACTGGGATTTGCCCCAATGTCAGCTGTACAAAATGGCTATTTCACATGGACTAAAGTAAATTGTGAATATAAAACTACAGTAATTTATTCTTCTTTTTCCTCCCCCTTCATTATCCCTCCTTTATTATATCTGAAAGTGAAAAGCTCCACCAGTGAGTATATTAATTTTCCCCAGTATCTTCTATTTGTGTTAGAGTATAAAAAGCACCCTCCCCCCACCCTGCCCCAATAGTTGGTTATGTAATTTATAGAGGAAGAAACCTTTTTGAAAACATTTTTGCAAGTTTTTACTGGTCTTCCCAGGATGCTGTAGGGGAAATAATCTAATAAGTGCTTGACTCCTTAAATTTGTGTTTACATAGTTTTTGATCAATGTTGCTCTTACTGGCTTACCTTGCAAGCAGAAGAAAGGGCAAGAGGAGATGATTTTTGTGGTGCTGTGTTTCTGCTGACACTTTGCTAAAGAGTAAAGCTTCTTCTTCTATTAAAGTAATTTTTAAAAGCGCACTGAACTGTTGCAAAAGTCCCTTGCTGTAACATAACCAAGGGCATTATTACAGATGGCCTGTCATGAACACTTTTGCTAGGCTTGGGGTACCCATTTTTCCTCACAGAAAATTATTTTTACTGAAATCCTCATGTGGCCATGAGCTTCTTTAAGGTAAAAAACAAGGGTTGCCATTTACAAAAAGAAAGAGAGCCATGGGCAGGGCTTCATCGTTGCTCCCAGATGATGGAGTTTAAAGCTGATTTACCATAACTCCAAATAAAAGAGAGAAGAGAGAAGATGCAGAATCAATCTGCTAGCAGAAACAAAGTGCAGCTGAGCAATCCTGTCTCACAATATCCTCCAGATATTTGAGATTTTTGGTGGAACAGCTGATTGCTTATGTGTCAAACCTAATTACTTCCATTATGTTTTAACTCACGGCGTTTTGTAGTGTTCAGGATGGCAAACTCCACAACAGTGAAGGGGTATTACATTTTCCTGGAAGGCCTGAACAGTTCTACCAAAACCATCAGTAAGCAGAGAGAACAAAGTCTTCCCCCAGAGAATATTCCCCATACAAGTGTAGGTTTTGGTTGCATTTTTGTGAATGGGAACTGACTTCTTATTCCAGATTGTGTGTATGGACTCTATTTGTGCCAGAAGGAAATTACATATGGCTTCGTTTCTCCCACTTTGATGTAGAGCCAGAAACGTTTTGTGCCTATGATTCTTTATCAGTCTATTCAAAAGATGACAGACTTGTGGGTGAGTTTTTGTCCCCTTGTTCTTTGAAACAATCATTCAGGTTGGAAAAGACCTTTAAGATCTGTAACCTGTCAGAGCACTCTTTATTCTAACAGTAAGTGCACCCAGTGAGGATGTGGTGGTTGATTATGTTTCACTTGCATTTTCTTGATTGATACATTGAGACATAGGATCTGAAATAAAAGAGTAAGTCTGTGGGAAGTGAAGAGATTGGAAAATGCCTGGTAGGGAACTGTGTCACAGTTCTGGTGTCAATGATTTTCAATTTGTAATAGTGTGAATCTATTTGGGCTAATAGATTTGATGCCATTTGGGTTTTGCCTTTTTTTGTCCTTTTATATGTTCTCTGTATTCTTCACACATATATTTGTAGCTCTGTAGCCTATTGTATTAGTGACTAGCTTTCCCAGAACTTTTCCATGGCCCTTCCTTAAGCAGAAAGACAAACCAAATTCCAGAGCTCCAAGCCCTGGGAGGTACAAGGCCCCTGGGCTCTCTTGAGTTCTTCCTGGGACAACTCTGTTCCTGAAGAACAGCTCTTCAGGATACATTTTCATGGACAAAGTCCAGCTGTGCTGAAGGGGGGCTCCAGAGAAGGGGCTTGACCTGGGGGTGAATTGCATCACCACTTGTCCTACTAATTGGTGCCTTTCATCAATAATGCTAATTTCAAAAAGCCTATAAAATGTACTCACCCCTGGTGAGGGTGGGCTTTTGTGGACATCTTTCCATAACTGCTCCTGGAGGCCTCCAAATAAAGATCCCCTTTTATATTGCCTCCTTAGTAAAATTATCTTGAGTTTAATTTCCAGGTTAGGAAAAAGGGAACAGATTAATAGGGAAAGTAGAGGGATGAATTGGAAATTTCCTTTTCATCCCAAAATTTTTATAGCTAAATATTAAAAATGGTACATGGAAGTTTTCTAAAGTAACTGAAGGCTTCAAACAGTGATTATTCTCTAATGTTATGTTTCAGGGAAATTCTGTGGAGAAGATATTCCACTACCTATTTTGATTGGCTCCAATAGCATAAGGCTGAAATTTGTTTCTGATGATGAGGATTATACAACTGGTTTTTCATTTACCTAAAAAGCTCTTACACCAGATATTCTTCCTGGTAAGTTTAAGCCAAGTAATGTGCCTGCCTACACTCTTGGGTGGGGACCTGGAAAAAAATGTCAGGAGAAAATAAACCAGAGGAAGCTCCTATGGTATTTCTGTGTGGATGATGCTTTCAAGGGGGGCCTTGAGGGAGGCAGCTGAGGCTAAAACATATCCTGGAGACTTGTCTTTGGTTTTGCTGTGCACAGCAGTTCACCATCCCTAAGGATGGGCCCAAGGGGCACCTACTAAGTCTTAAAAGAACTCCTGATGTTCCTGCTCTGGCAGCATTTCCAGCTGGTTCTGTCCATTTCTGTCTGCCTGGATTTCAAGATGCTGGCTGTGAGTACCTGACTGTCCTTTTTAAAAAAGGAGTGTTGGAGAGTATGCACTATCCAGAGCACTACAGCAACCTAGCAGGCTGTCAGTGGATAATCTGTGCTCCAGAGGACCACGTAGTCAAGTTATAACATAAATCCTTTTTGTGTGATGGAAATGGGCACCACTGAGTTAATAAGAAATTATGCAGTTAAGGACAAACGAGAGCAAGCAACACGAGCCTGAATAATTCTGCTGGATGCAGTTAAGAGGAATCACTATCCATCCCAGAAGACAGATAGGTTTGGATTTGTCCTTTAGGATATGGTAAAATAGTATTTCCTTTGTTAAATTTTATCATGAGAGATTGTTCTAGAAAATTTAATGTTTATGTATCACCTGTGAGAGGTCTAAATGTCATGGAAACTATACCTTGCAGGAATAACTCACAATCCCAAAGACCTTGTAGCTCTTTGAATTTTTTCCATATGACTTTCAAAACAAGGTTCACCCTTTCATTTTTTAATTTAAAGCTTGTATACCAGTCTTTTGAAGTAGAAGAGAGTGAAGATTGCTCCTATGATGCCATGACTGTGTATGAAGAAGTGGGAAAAGAGAAGGAAATTGGTTTGACTTTAGATTTTTTTTTTTTTTGAGGGGGGGGGATGTTCTATTTCTTTTATGACTTTCGCTAGCCCTATTATCCAGTGTAAATAAATGTTACTTGTAGAGTCTCGGGTAATGTTATAGGTACTAGTTTCAGTACCCCAAGAAATGCTTGCAGGTATTGCTAATTCTTCTCAATTTACAGAGGCAAAGCCACATTGAAGCGAACCACTTCTGAGTGTTTAAATGAGTGAAACTGTGTGAAATGCTGTTCTGAATTAATTCCAATGAAAAAAATACATAGCACAGTAATTTGGGTCTATGGGAATGATCACACACAAAACACCCAAGACATCTCCTTTTCAGAGTCCAGTTGTTCTTCACTCCAGAGCATCATTCACATAATTTTTGCCACTTGGCTTATAGTAAATGAGAAGAAGGCCTATCCCAAAAAGCTGTTTTCCACACTTTCTTGAAGCTGATGCTTAGATTAGAGAAAATCAGGTATCTGGGGTGTTTAATTTGTAATGAAGTTTGTAGGCACTGCAATAGACTGTTGTGAAATGATGCCAAAGACTCCTTGTTCTGACAAGGAAACTGCTGAACGAGGAGAGGCTGCCAGGAATAGATCAGTCCTTCAGCCTCAGCCTGCTTTTCTCTTTCTACTGTCCTGTCTGAAAGCTGGAACATACAGAATATTGTACACCCACTGTTGAAAGAGAGAAGGATTAAAAGGTACCTACTAATTTGTAGTGAGCCTTTGCTTTCTCATTTTTACTAAAGTCTTGTGGTTTTGCCCTACCAGCACCTGTTCTAAGCTCCTCTGCTGTGATGCTGGTTGTCTTCCACTCTGATGAAACAAAGGCCTTTGGAGGATTCAGAGCTACAGTCACCTTTGTTCATGTAAGAGGTAATAGAAAACTAAATAGAAACTTGGGAAAAGGCTTCCTTGGGGCTGCACGAAGGGCTCTTCAGTGAATTGGCTGTTCAGAATTATTTTGCTCCAGGAGATTCTCATCTAACAAATTGTTTCAGTGAAAACAAAAATGGATTGTGAAACTCTTCAGGCATTAAACAAAGGCCTAATAAATGGTGAAGACAAACAGTGAATCTGGCCAAAACCTGAGTGTTATGTTTGTGGTGCATTTTAAATAGCACTTTAACACCATAATAGCACAAATCCTTAAAATAGAAATCTATTTCTTCTACAAAAATAAATAAGGAAATAAAAGTTATTATATAATACAAATATTACTCAAGATATCCTGCTAACACACTCACCACCCTCATTTCCTAGATTTAAATGTTTTGAATTCAACTAGAGAAGAAGATTTTGAAAACACAAATGTTACTGAAGAAGAAATAAAGGTTACGACAGGTAAGAAAACCTCAGTTACTCCTTCATGAGAATAGAGAGTAGCTTTTGCACTACAAATTCTCAAAATACCTAATGGTTGCAGTTGGCCCAGATTTTTTCAGTAAGATATTTTGAGAAAATAAAAACATGGACAGTGACATTTACATGATCTGGCTTTAGCAGAACCTAATTTTTCTTGTTTCCCTCATCTTGCTAACTCATATACAGCAACTGAATAACATTTCAGCTCGTACGTCACTTTACACCCACTTCCTTTGGTGAAAACAACTGTGAAGACCACAGAGTAACTGAAAATAATAATAACCAGCATTTTAGAGCAGCCCTTTTCCCCTCTAGTACTCTATGGAAAATGGGATGAGTCCCTGCTCATTGTAGGTTTGAGGCTAAAACTTTTGAAGGTAAGTGGAAGCTTTCATCTTGGTGAAACTCTGTTTTTGGCTAAGATCATCTCTTCATGGTGGTTTAAACATTGGGATCCTTTTCAATGAGGGAAGTTGGAAGATTTAGGAAAAAAAAGGTAGCTGTGCGGTTGCCCTTAACTGGAATGTTCTTTACTTCTCCCGGTCTTAACCGCTAAAGACTTCTTGGAACTTCAGTGCTTTTTGTTTCAGAGGATGTTTGTGGGATGCCTTCAAATCAGCCCAGGTTCCTCTTCAGTAGGATAATTGGATGTGAAGAAGCTGTGCCCTACTCATGGCCTTGGCAGGCCAGTGTACAAATTGCAGATGAGCATATCTGTGGAGGAGCAGTACTTGTCAAAGAATGGGTCGTTACAGCTGCCCACCCTTCACAGCAGGTGAGCACACCAGGATGAGCCCTTCCCTGGGAATGTCTGTAACTGCACAGTGTGTTCCCGCAGCCTGCTGGTTCCATCCAGGGTGCCAGTGCGTTGGTTACACCTATTACAGCTTACCCTGGCTCTGGATTCCTCTGCTCCACACACGCGTGCTTGGAACATGGCAGGTTTTAAGATTCACAGTTTTCAAGTCTGCTGTTACATCAGCCTGACAATGAACATTTTTTTCCTTAGGAAAGCATACAGAGACTTATGGATGGTAGTAACAGGACTTCATGATCTTACAGAGCAAGAGTACAGACAGGTACTGTGTGTTCTGCTTAGTAATGAAATACAAATCAATCTTGCAAAATAGTTCTTAACGTAAATACTATTCCCAAATTGTCCATGATGCAGCAATCCAACAGCTTGTGTGCTGACCTTAATCTGCATTTACACAACAGCTTTTGTGTGGCTGTCAAAACAGATCTGTGCCTCCATTGAGCTCTAAAGCTCAGTATCCTCAGGAGGATGTGGGAGTGAGAGTTGTATTGTCTCTGTACTCACTGGTGACTGTCACCAAGATAGAAAGAATTAGGGCACAAGTTTGTGCTCTTCTTTGCTCACACTGAATAAATGTTTTTCCAAGGCTCTCTTCCTACCCTTGCTAGATGGAGTTTTCTGCATGTTCCCTGTTCCATGTCACAGATGTGTAATCTTGACTTGTTAATATCAGAAAGCTGGTGGTTTCTGGAGCTGCTTTTAAATGTGTTCTCTCCTTAAGGCATCTTGGAAATTTATAAAAAAAAAAGTTACTGAAAGCCTCACATTCCCAAGCCTTTCAGACAATTTGATGTCTTTGCTTTCCTAGAAGAGGTCAGTCAAGCAGTATTTTATACACCCAAGTTTTAATGAGACCACTCTGGACTCTGACATTGCCCTGCTGCAACTGGCTGAGCCCTTGGAATTCGCACCCTCCACGCTCCCAGTGTGCCTCCCTGCTGAGGAGGAGGTGCTGCAGCCCTTGAGGATGTGTGTGGTCACAGGGTGGGGCGCACCTGAAGCAGGTATGCTGTCTTTGCTGCTTGGGCATGTTGCGGCTCTGTTTTAAATACCACATTCTGTGCTGGAACAGTCCTTCTGTCTATACATTAGTTGTTGGAGAACAGAGATGTTAAGTTTTCACTTGTGTAAACTCAGCTAGACAAGAAGGAACACGGGTGGGAAGAGAGAAATCAGATAATTTAGATTGAGACTGTTTGAAAAGGAGAGGAGTAAAGCTTCCTTCTGGAACCACTAATTCATGCCTCTACTGGATGATGTGTTTTAAGACAGAGAAAAGGGGAAAAAACTGCAGCAGTTGAAAGTCCCCATCCTGGCACCTAACATACGTCAGAGCTATAACATTAACCTGCCCAGTAAAGTGACCCAGAAGATGATCTGTGCAGGATTCCCTCTGGAGGAAGGCAAGGACTCATGCGCAATAAGTTGCATCACCCTTGGGATATGGCCAGATGGGCTCTAGAAGGGGAAGTGTAAAACCTCCCAAAACTGTTTTCTTGCAAACAGGCTGTGGTAATTTACAATGAGAGACTCCCTGGCAGTCAAATTTTAATTACTCATATTGCAAAAAGAGTTACTTCCCTTGAAGAAAGGTTGTGTCTTTCTTTGTCTTTTAAAAAGGGAAAACCCCAAGCATGTGAGCAGCTGGGACCTCTCCTTGCTGAACTGAGATTTTAAAAACAGCAGGAGAGATGTTGGCTCATTACAAGGTTCCTTTGTCCTTGTGCAGGGTGATTCTGGAGGCCCATTAGTTTGTCCTTTGGAAGACAACTTGGGGTTTTACACCCTCCATGGAATTACCAGCTGGGGCTTGGGATGTGGAAGAAGAACTACCCAGGATTATACACCAATGTTGGGTTTTTTGTTGACTGGATCAAGAAGAACATTAATAGTAGTGGTATGTATGAAAAAAAATCAATTAAATTGATCCTTCTGCTATTGTTAGATGACTAATTCGAGGGCTTTTCCAGGGTGCCATTTTTATATTTGGGTATCCAGCACCCCCTGAGATCTTGGCTGTTTAAAATATCTCTAGCTGAATGCCCAGAAAAGAAGCAAACTCAAATCAGCAGTAACTTCTGAAAATCTCATTTCTTCCAGTTGTATTATTGTTATTCCAATCTCTACTGCATATTTTTGTGTGGATTAATGTTTTCCTTGCTGTGGCTTTGCAGCTTCATCTCTCAGGGTTGGGAGGAAGCAGAGGAGCATGAACTAACACGTGGTGGCAGCTGTGTCCACCTTGAAAAGTTTACAGCCTGTTTTTATTGATGATCTTTGCAAAGTTTACCCCTTTTTTTTTTTTTCTTTTTTTTCAGATCTTCCCATTTTCACTGTGTGACTGTCAAAAGAACAGTTCTGATGGATCTCATTGTAAAACACTCCCAAAGCACAAATGTCATTGAAAACAAAATTTGGTGGGAGCATGCAGGTTTTTGACTGATGAGCAGATTCCAGAGTAGCTGATACTTACTCTGAGGAATTTACTGTTGATTCACCTGAACTCTGACTTTGCCTTTACATGTGTGTTAGAGCAGTCACAAGTTACCTGCAGGCTTCTGACACTCTGTTAATCCATTTTAGAAGGGAAACAAGGAAAAATAAGCCACATGATAAAAGAAAATAAGCCAAGCACGTTGTTGGATGTAGTGCTGGAGAGCATAAAAAAACTACAGGATATTTTTAATACAGTTTCTGGTTTTACAAATTGTGTCCTGTTTGAACAAAAGTGTTTGAAAAGACAGGTGTTACAGGCCAAGGGACCATGCAAGAACTGCTAGCTATCCTGATTGAACTATGCATTAACTTGTACCTTGCAGTTTGTTTAATGTCCAAAAGGCTGCTCATACAGAAATCTGTGGTGACAGGCTCTAATGAGCTTTGCAGACCCTTCTGCTCCCAGCTTTAGTGTTTAAATGTAGATTAGTAGAATAGTACATAGGTAGCACAAGAATAATCCTCCTTTCACGCAGTGGTCCAAATAACAACTAGCAGATAAGATAGCTCACTTTTTTTTTGTTGGTACTAATGAGAAAATATAGGGGTTTTCCATAAAAACATTTGATGCCAGTAACCCTCCTTTTTTATTATATTAGTTATGAACTTTGGTTCTTTGGGTTTTTGGTTTTTTTTAACTTTTAATTTTATTCTGTAGCTGGGGAAACAATCTTACTGAATTTATTCTCCAATGAATAAGGCAAATATATTTCATCACTTTCTTCTCTTCACTATAAAGTTTGAGGCAAAAGACCACAAAATATTAAGCATGAGGTTTTTTTGTATTTTTCTGAAAATACTTAACAATGGAAGGATTATTGGTGAATAGAGATTCAGTGATTCAGATTAACAGCTGTGTTACATTATTGAATAGAGAATGCATATTCTATCTTTGCTAAGCTCTCTTAAAAGATCTTCAGAGAGAAATGGAGGTAAAATATCCTTTGTAAATTTTTATTATAAGAGCCTGTTAATGTTTGGTTAAGGCAGAAGCTGGCATTAGCTGACGGTATCAGTTTATGCTGGGAGCAGATGTGTATTATCTCTTGGCTGCTATTCTGTTTTGCTTTAACAGGAACACAGTGACTTTTGTAATTTATTAATTTACAACAAGCATTTCAAGTGGATGTGTTCAGAAAAGCAAACAGTGTGTACTGAGAACTACAGGTGATATCAGCTGTGATGATACTGAATGCAGTGGTTATATACTGATAAATTGATATCTCTTATGAACATCCCTGTCTTAAAATGTCTGGTTTTGATTTGATTGTTATGGCACTAACTTTTTGCTTGGCTGCTTGATGTTGGCCTTTTGTGTTTCTCCTAGTATGATTTTACAAGGAGCCTAGTTTTGCTTTTTGTTTGTTGCCTCTTTTTAGTCTCTTATGAGGTGTTGGTACCTTTTAGCAACAATGTGAATTATTTTCTGATGCAAATGAAATCTTGATTAAAAAACCCCCAAAAAACAAAATACCCAAACTTTCAATGCTGTCCTAGGTTACAATGTAAAAATGTGCCAGAAGGTCTGTATTCTATCCCCATCTTCCTGAACTGTTAAAACCAGGAGGGGCAGTGTTTTCCTTGCCTCCTCTCCCGGACCATCTCCTGTTAATGGGCCATTAACACCTTGCCCCATGAGTCCTAGATAACTCCCTCCGGGAGCCATTTCCTGTTTAATGGGCAATTAAGGACCCACCACATGACTCATAGAATGACATCAGCCCATTGTGAGATGCTCCGCCCAGGGGGAGGAGCCAAGCATTCCCACCTGGATATAATCTGGGCATTTGGACAGAACAGCCATCTGCCTTCTACTGGATTCCCAGAGGAGCAGCCTTCTCTCCCACTGGATTCCCAGAGGAAGGACCAGACCTTTCAACATCACCACTGGAGCATTGGAGGAAAACTCTGCCCTTCTACAGGATCTCTGCTTCAGCAGAACCATCTGTCACCCCAGGAGGACTACTGGAGCCACCATTTGGACTGGACTGCTACCAACACCCTGACTGACAGGGTGTCAGGTTGTATTCTAACTGTCAGGTTTTGTTTTTTTGTTTAATACTGCATCTTGTTCTAATTTTCCTATTAGGTTGTAGTTTGTTGGTTTTTGTTTTATTTTATTTTGTTTATACATATTAAAGAACTGTTATTCTTATCCTCATATCTTTGCCTGAGAGCCCCTTTAAATAATTTGGAGGGAGGGTTTTTTTTTCTATTCCAGGAGAAGCTTCTGCCTTCCTTGGCAGGCGCCTATCTTTCAAAACCAAGACAAATGTGATTCATGTAATGGGAGTCTATTTTAGTTTTTAGGTGAGGATCTGTGACCATAGGTTGTCCTGGTTAGCTCTGGAATGGTGTCCTGATGTTGTCCCACTCTTTCTGCTTCTCTGTCTGTGGAAACAACACATTCCAAGCCCTTCCTGACTCTCCTCTCACTGTGGGTCTGCCCAAAAGGACACGACCCTGGATCTTCCCCGTTTTCTTTTACCCTTGCTTTGTTTCTCTTGCAGTTTTCAAGAAGTGGCACGAGGGGCAGGTTTATTTCTCTTTTAGGAATCCATTTATTGCCATGTATTGGGTGCACAGAAGTACTGCTATTTCTTCATCTGAAGTGACTAGTTCGACTTTGTTGCCCTCCTGTTTCTTGTCTTCGCACAAAGAATAACACTGGGAAGGGGCTGTCCAGGGAGGCGGTGGGGTCACTGTCCCTGGAGGTGTTTAAGGAAAGGCTGGACGTGGCACTCAGGGCCATGGGCTGGGTGACACGGTGGTATCCGGTCACAGGTGTGATGTCAGAGGCCTCTACCTCATCGATTCGGTGAAATCAAGAATTTCGCTCCCGGCGCAGCCCGAGCCGCTCGGGCTGAGGGCGGAGCGGGACTCCCGCTGCGTGCCAGGCCCAGCTCCCGCCCTGCCCCTAGCGGCACCGGGAGGCGGGACCGGGAGGAACCAGGAGGCGGAACCCGAGGAGGAGCCGTGAGGGGGGACTTGCGCAGCCGGGACTGAGCGGGCTCGGCGCTACGGGAGCTGCGGGCTGGAGGCCGACATGGAGGCGCTTGCGGTGAGGGGATGTAGCTGGGGCTGGGGCTGGGGCTGGAGCGGGCCGTGCCCTCACCGCTGCCATGCCCTCACCGCCGCCGTGCCCTCACCGCCTGACCTTCTCCTCCTCACAGGGGGCGCCTGTGGCCATCGCCGTGGCTGTGGTGGCGGCGTCTGCCCTGCTGCTGCTGCTGCTCCGAGGGACGGCGCGGAGGCCGAACGGCCCCGTCACTCTGCAGGACCCGCTCGTCAAGTACCCGCTGCGGCTGCTGGACAAGGAGGTGCCCGGGGCTCTGGGGACATGGGGCATCGGGGGTCCGAGGGCATTAGGTCCGCTGTCCTATGGGGCTCCTGGCCGTGCACTGCCCCAGGGATCGAATCCTCAGAGCAGGGCACAGAGCCCTCCAAGGACGGTTGTGACCCCCTCAGCCACCCTGTGATACTCCCGGGATAGAGTAGGGTGTGTAAAAGCGTTTGTGCCACTCTGCGAGCTGTTGTTTCCCGAGGCTTTGCGTGTTTAAGTGCTGGCTGTGTTCCTCCCTCGATTCCTGTACTGCCTGCACCGTGAGAAGCAAGCCCGGCAGCCTGAGCTTCTGCACATCCTGCGTTGCCTGATCTTTGTCCACAAGCATGAAATGTGCTAACTGGTCTTGGGAACATGGTTTCCTGTTATCTATTTAAAGATGCTGTAAGAATTGTGCAGGCAGGCAAAAGTCACTCCTTGTGGAAATAAAGAGGAGAAAACGGCTTCTGAAGCTCCTGGTTATTTCAGCTTTATTTTTCGAAGCCATTTCGAAGCCATGCAAGCAACATTTGGCTTGCATGCTAACAAAGATCAGGCTTGCTAAAGCCTATTGTGTTGAGTAGAGTTTGAAATTCAAAGTAGTGGTGATGCTGACCTCATTCTAACTTTGATTTCTTAGGAAATCAGTCATGATACTAAGAAATTCAGATTTGGGCTACCCTCAGCAAATCATATATTAGGATTACCTGTAGGTGAGTACTGTAAACACTTAATTACTTATATTTCTGGTTTCTCACAGTTCTTGGACTTTTAGCTGTGAATTTAAGGCTCAGGAAAGCAAGAAGTTGAAAGCTGCATCTGAATGCTGCTGTCAGGTTTCCCAGAGGGTTGTATTTCTGATCTTTTGTGAGTGCTTTGTCCAGTTGTGTGGTGCAGCTTAGAAATGGAGCAGTGAAACTGAAGTGAGCGTGATGGAACTCGTCACCAGTCAGGATACAAGCAAGAGTGGTGTCTGTCAAAGCTTTTTCATATTTCTTATTTGCAATCTACTTCCATCTGGTACACTCTGTCAATTGACAATTACCCTCATGGTTTTGGCAAGTACAGTCACACTTGTAAAGGAGAAAGGGGATAAGTCTGCTGCCCAGAAAGTTGCTGAGATATTCAGAGCCTTTTCTATGCATGCACTTAGCTTTGTACTACACACATTTCCACACAACTTTTTCTGGAGTTCTGTAGCACAAATTTCAGCCTGGGATTGACCTTCTTTCCTGTACCCTGGAACACTGATAGCACTGAACCTTGGACCTTGAAGCAGTGATTATCTGTGCAGTGGAAAGTCTGTCTCTGATCTGCAGATGTGGCTCTGTTTGTTCTGCACTTTTTGGCAGTTCCCTATGCTGTGTGGCAGGTGTCAGGGTCACCCCATTCCACACTGTGAGCCCGTCCCTGCATGCTACTTGTCTCTCTCCAAACTCTCTTCTGGCTTGCATGGGAAAGAGTAATGGAATTAACTAGACAAATGTTAAACCATCTGAGATGTGCTCTAGTGTGCTTGTGTTTATCCAGATTCATTCTTCAGAATTTAGGAATAAGATCCTGGTACTATATTACTTCCTGTGAGATTCCTGCTCTGTGCTGAAAGAAGAGAAGGAGCTGAATGTTTCATACAGTGTTTATATGGCAAAGATTTTCTCTGTCACTGCATGCCTAGCAGGTTGCAGTGCCTGTCTTTCTTTCTTGTCCTCCAGGGATGAAAAAAATAATCAGACTGTAATTCTTTCTTCCCAGGCCAACATGTTTACCTTTCTGCAAAAATTGATGGGAATCTGGTGATTCGAGCCTATACCCCAGTTTCCAGTGACAAGACAAAAGGTTATGTTGATTTAGTTGTAAAGGTAAATTTTGTTTTCCTTTAATATAAGTAAGTTGCTAACTGGAAGGAGGGCAAGTTCTACGCTACACTTCATTGTAGTAAAATGGTTTGTTTTGATTTAGTCATCAAATTTCATTGTCTTTCATTCAAATTTCATTTTCATTGTGTCTCATATTTTTCAAATAGGGTGGCTGCATGGCAAACAAGTAATTTCACAATGCCCTTGAATTGTAAGTTGTATCCTGTGTATCTGCTGTGTTGCACTGAGGGATGGTAGAGGAGGAGTTGAGGGAGGAGAGAATCACTTCCCGGGCAATACTTCAGGAATTTCCCTAATATCTTTTATTTAGCTCTGCGTGGATACTGATCTCTCTCCCTCTAGATGCCTGTACTGCTGCTAATGCTTTCTGCAAATGGCTCCAAGCAGAAAACAAGTCAAACAAGGGAAATCCTTTAAAATCCTTTAAGCTAGGGGATGCAGGATTATCTGGTCCCAGGACTTCTGGATCTCCTAATCCTTTTCTATCATAGAGTTTGTCCTTAGGCAAAAATGCAGGCTTTTTTGTTTTGCATGTTCTGTTCTTCATGTTACAAGGGTGGTGAATTGTTATGAAATGCTTAATACTTCTTGTGTGTTTTGAAAGCTGGAAAAGCTGTTGTGTGGCTGAGTGGGAAAGTTTTAGAAGGAAAGGATGCAGTTTTCAGAAAGAGCAGCTACAAAAATGGGGTGACCTAAGGCAATGATGAAATGAAGACAGCAGCACATAATCTGCCTGCCACCCATCCCTGTTATCCTGCCTGTTTGCAGGGAGCAGAGGGACATGTGCCCAGCAGCACATTTTACTGGTTTTGGCCACTTCCTGTTGCAAGACTCAAAAGATAAGAGAGCAAAGAACGGCCTTGATTTCTTTCTCAGGTGCTGAATCTCATGCCTGCAGGATTGTGTTCTACAGTTTTGATGCTGTCTGCAGGAAAGTTATTGGTTTGTAATGTGCCAATAATTGCTCTTACAGGTCTACCACAAAAATGTGAACCCCAAGTTTCCAGAAGGTGGGAAGATGTCCCAGTATCTAGATAACATGAAGATTGGAGATGCCATTGATTTCAGAGGGCCAAATGGACTCCTGGTCTATAAGGGGACAGGTACTGTGAAACAAAGGTGGGAGAGCAAAAGGGAAGTATTGGTTATTTTCAGAGACAACTGACAACTGTAGAGAATCCTTTTTTTTTTTTTTTAAAGTGGAAAAGAGGACAAACTACCTTTTTTAGACTTGACCATGAGCCAGTCAGAGTTGATATGATGGGAAAGAGTACTTTGTGTAAGGAATAACTGGTGAATGTCTCACTCCTGGGACTATAAATCTGAAAAAATTGCTATTGCATTTATATGACTGAGAAGTCTGCACTGGAAAGAAAATACCTCAGCTATACATACAGAGGGAGATGTTCCAGATGCTTCTTAAGCAAGTGAGACTGAGGCTTAAAATGCCCTCTGGGAATATCAGTGCTGTTACTGAATAACCGGCTGTGACTGAGAGCCAGCTTCATTTCATAATCAAACCAGGTATGAGTTGACTGCGAGGAAATAAGCTCAGAGAAGTAATCTTCTTGTAGGATACAAGTCGAAGATTTTACACTGATCTTGACTGAGAGGAGTTGTGCACTTAAGGCTCACCTCAGAGTGCTCAGCACTTCTCTGCATGCTGACCAGCAATCTCCTGATGAATCTATTTCAGCAAAAGGGAGGGATTCCCGTGGAATTTGTATCCATGTTTGTTTGGAAGCTAAAGTACCTATAGGTTTGGAATATTTTTCTAGGTACCTTCCTTATCAAGCCTGATAAG
Source organism: Bombycilla garrulus (assembly GCA_013400315.1). Lineage (NCBI taxonomy): Eukaryota > Metazoa > Chordata > Aves > Passeriformes > Bombycillidae > Bombycilla > Bombycilla garrulus. The sequence goes on from VXBU01017253.1 coordinate 79,480, forward strand.
AAGTCTGAAGCAGAGAGGAAGTTTGCAAAACACCTTGGGATGATAGCTGGAGGAACAGGTAAAACCAGTCCCATCATATAGAGTGTCTAGAGAGTGAGGATGTCTTTATGGGTATATGTGAGGGCTGTCGCTGTACTTTACTAGCAGAGTACTTACACCTGCGTTTCTTTTCACTGATTTCTTTTCATGGTGGCAACACTGAGGCATTCCAGTGGTTTGAACTCAGTCCTGGGGAGTAGCAACCTGAGAGTTTGAATACTAATTTACTTTGTGACCTCAGAGAACTCACTTCATCAGTGACAAAAAGTATTTTAAGAGACTATCTTGAAGGTAAAATTATGTGATAGATAATCCTGAAGAGAAAAGCTCTGCATAAAAGATTTGTGGGTTTGTTTTGGAACTTTTGTCATAATAGAAACCTCCAATCTCTGCACTCCATGTGGATTAGAAATCCAAAGATGCAAACTGAGATCCCGTTGAAGACTGAAGGGAGGCAACATTAATACTTGATCTGTAGCTGTGGAAAGAAATACCCACTTTATAACCATTTTGGTTTTTAACAGGAATAACTCCTATGTTGCAGCTGATCCGTCAGATCACAAATGATCCTAAGGACTCTACAAAATGTTACCTCCTTTTTGCTAATCAGGTGAGTATTCTGGCCCATCTGTTTGTTCTTCTTTAACAGCCCACTTGTTTTTGCTGGCCTCTGAGCTTTTTAAACTGATGGCACATGTTTCATACTCTTCACACTTGAGTGTCTCCTCATAGTTTCACTGAATTCCTACATTAGGGAATAAATACTGTGACCAGATCCTGCTCTCTCTACTCATCTTAGTCCTTCACTGATTTCAAGGAAACAGGATTTGTTTCCAGTAATATCTTTGTACTGTTAACCTTCCCCATGCTGCCTGGGACTTGGGCTAGAGCCAAATTTGCCAGGCTCAGGGACAGATCCAGCTTGTTGTGATTTTTAGCCTGGATTAAAAAGTTGTTCTACTTGCCATCTTTAGGACTGTGTTTAGGTGGCTGTTAAGTCTCACAGTTTGTTCTTAATCTCAATTTACAAAAGACTGTAATGGTAATAGCTATCATGGAAGGGGAAAAATACCAAATCACTTTCTTGATTTGCATAGTTTTTATCATTGCATTTGTTGTGAATGGCAGATGAGCTCCCATCAGAGGGCTCCCGGGATGATTTGGAGCAAAACAGCACTCTCATTTTGCAGACAGAAAATGATATATTGCTCAGAGCTGAGCTAGAAGACCTTGCCAAGAGACATCCCGAGCAGTTTGTGCTGTGGTACACACTGGACAGACCTCCAAAAGGTAGGGACACATGGAAATGCTTTTGCTCATGCAACAATCAGAGCTTCACTCTTCTTGCTCAAGGGGACATCAGAGTTATGTCAAGTGTTCTTATCTTACACTTTGAAACTCCTCAGAAAGAAATCTTACCCCACACCCCCTTTTAAAAAGGGATCTAAGCCAGGTGGGCCTTAAAAAGTGGGAGCTCGTAATTAACCATTTGTGTCAGATGTGTTATTCATTGTATCTTTTCATGTATTTCAGTGTTTGGGAATTTTCATCAAAAGTTCAGCTCTGTGTTGGGCTATCTCCCAAATCAGGCTATGTTAGCACATTGTTGGCATTGGACTGTTTAATACCTGTAAATATTACGTGCACATCATTATTTTGCAGCAGCTCCAGATTAGATTCTGGTGAAACAGAGCTGTCATGTGTATGGATTAAGGCATCATTTCTGACTTGGCTCACTTCAAATGGCAGATGCATTCAGTAATACTACTGCTTGAAATAGTGTTTACCATTTCTTTCCTCTTTTAATTTGTTTTCTCTTACCACTACACTACATGGCAGGGCTTGTGTTATCACTGAATTCTCAAAAAAAAATAAAAGGTACGTGTCTCAGTACCTCTCCTGCCACTGGGTGACCCCACTTCGCTGGAAAAGCTGATTCACTCTTCCTTTTTATTTCTACCCACTTGTTTATTTTAAATTTTATGATTTATTAAGACCTCCATGTGTTTATCAGTGAGATCCTTGTTGTCTACAGGCTTCGTGTCCCTGTGGAAGGGGATCACTAGGTTTGAGCTGAGTAAGAAATTTAGCCCTCTCCTGATCTGCAGTCACGGTGCCATAACTTGATTCTTCAGCTACTTAATGAAGTTTAAAAAAAAGACTCCAGCCTGTACAGAGATTCAAAGTAATTGAATTAATTTCTTTGTTGCAGACTGGAAGTACAGCTCTGGCTTTGTCACTGCAGACATGCTGAAAGCCCACCTGCCTCCCCCTGGCAGTGAGACCCTCATTCTCATGTGTGGGCCACCACCAATGATTCAGTTTGCCTGTCAGCCCAACCTGGACAAGCTTGGCTACCCCAAGAGCAGTACCTTTGCTTATTAACATGGATGCCACCTGATACGTTTTTTGGAAGTACTGCATATTTTTCTACAGGAACAGTTGATGTGCAACTGTGCAACGTGTGTATGTGTTTTAACTCCCGGACGTAATGTCTGCAGTTTATAACTTCATAATTACCTTGTGTGTTTTAATACTAAGAAGTTGAGAAATCATCTTGAATTGTGTGGGAGTTACTTAGTCTCACCTCTGAAATGAGTATAAAACATTAATTCTGAGGGAAAAAAATTAAGATGAGAGGTCATTCACATGAATTTGTGTTAAATCATTCCATGGTCAGCAAGAGAGAGGGGAACATTCAAAATTTATTCATAACAGCCTAAGGGTAAGCATTTATACCAGTGTTAAGCTAATTAAGATTTTTTTACTACATATATTTAAAAGAAGGATCGTTTTGTGGATTGACTATTCACAGCCAAGTTAGCACAGCAACACACTAAGTTGTAAATACAGCATTGGAATATCCCAGGGCTGCTGGAGCAGCCAGTTCCATTTGCAGTGCTGTAATAAGTCTGTTACCTAATTGACCTGACAAAGTATTTCAAATGCCCGTGGTACCTAGCACTGATTGCATTGCCCAACTGATACATTTAATGCCTTTTATTAAACATTAAACATTAGTAGTTTGCTGATGTGTGGTCTTATTTCTCATTCTTCTAAATTTCCCTTTTTTGCCGTGATTGAAAAGAATTTGCCTTAATTTTGTCACTGTGGACAGTCAAATCACGTGTTTATCTTGCACCTTAACCATAAAGTGCAAGGTCTGTCATGAGAGACTGGTGAAGGGAAGACCAGGATCGCTCACCTGTAAAAAGCACTCCAGGTAGTTCTTAAACAGACCTTGCTGCATCCTGTGACCAGCCCAGGAGCTTCCCTCTTTATCAGGGAGAGTTGTGGCTGGCAGTGACCTGCCCTCAGGTTCTAATAGAATCTAAAGCAACATCTGCAGCCAGCAAGGGGAGAGTAATGCAAACCAGCCCTGTACAAAGTACTTTTCCTTACACTTGAGGAGATTTTTTTCCTGACATTTGTCTGTTTACTACGTGAGATGTACATGTAAACAGATGCCACTAGTAATGGCTGCTCTAATGGTGACAGCTTCACCCTCAGTCCCTCAAAAAGTGAGAGGCCATATTTCCCTCTGATGCACTCCTGTCTAGCCCAGTACAGCAGCAACAGATTTATTTTATCAGCTGTTTTAAAGAAGTAAGTCTTTGATCTTTCTGGTAGTTTCACAGTTAAAATTTCTTGCTGCAGTTGTTTTTGCCTTAGGTGAAGATTTATGAACATGGCAGCTTGTCATCCTAATAAAAGCAAGGGCTTGATGGACAGCATTATGCTCCATTCTTCCCATCCTATAATGCACTGACTTGGATAAAAAGAGGGCAGGACAGCTGCCAGCGAAAGGGAGAAGAGATTGAAATCCTTTCTGAGGACCAGTTTGGCAAGACCGGAGGAGTGGTGAGTGAGCCATTACTGCTGCTCTCACCAGCATCCAGCTGAATTCCAGCTAGCTCTGATTAGTGCCCATGGTACAATTACGTATTAATCATTCCTGCACTACGAGTTAATTATAAAAATAAAAAATTACAGAAAGTCTTTCATGTAACAGTATATCAACATAGCATGTAAAAGAGAACCGAATAAAAGGACAAAACATTTCCAGTCTTGGCGTTCCAGACTCTCGCTGGGAGTCCCACTCCTCTTCCAGTAGGATGTGGGAGAACAGTACAGAGGAGAGTTACCTGTAACGTGTGGCTACACTGACAGCAGGACATGCTCGGTGGGAGGGGCAGAAAAGGGGCAAAACTTTCCTTGCTCCACAGCATCCAGCTGCTCCTGGCCACTCCTGAAGGCATAAGGTATGAGCGGTGTTCTTGGTTGTGCTGAAGCATCATCTCCAGTCTTCAAAGGTCGGTGTTAAAAACCTGTTGTCATTCAGCATTTCATCCTGGCTCAGCAGTGTCTGAAAGAGCAAGGTGGGAAGGACTGAGGGTGTTTGGTGAGAGGCCTGTGCTCCCACCCTGCTGCAGTGAGATCAGGCTCACAACACGTGGGCTGTGAGCCACACACAATCAAAGGGAATTTCTTCAATATAGCTTCAAATAAACATTTTTGCTTGAGGAAATTCTTAGAGGTTTTGTGTCTGGCATGCAACTCAACTGTATTTCATAATTCTTCATTTATGTCTTCCAGTAATTTTTATTTTTTTATAAATTAGCTTCTGTGGAATGAAGAAGCAAAAGTGAGGTGTTTTGTTTTGCACAGTTTTAGGTCATGTAAATTTTCAAAAGTCTGTACCTCATTCCTATCTACTGTGACTGAGGTGGTGGCTACCTGCAAAATCTTTGGAGAATTGTTTTCTTTGAAGGGGATGAATAGCTGTCATTTTGTTAAAGAGACAGCAGAGTTCTTGAAAACTCAGAGAGGCCTAAATGTAGCTTCATTTCTAGAGCAGTTTAAAAGCAGAAGGTTTTTTGGACTGAATGTCCCACCAGACTGTAAAGAGATACTTAACAAGAAAAGAGACCCCCTTACTCTTCATTAGCACCAGCATGACCAACTTTCAGTGAGTTTTAGCAGAACACATTTGTGACTTTGGAAAAAGGGAGGAACGAATACCTACCGTGAGGTGGGTTATGCCTTGGGAAAGAGCCCCTATTTGCATTACTGTGCCTTCTGAGTGTTCCATCTGTAAAAGCAGTCAGCAACTAGTTCAAATCAGACAGCATGTGCAATTTTATTCACTCTACATGCAGCTTCGGGAGGTATCGTTTAACTGGACAAATGCAGCTGGGCTTGAAATTTAAAAGCTCCTTGGGAAAAATGCCTCCGTGCTACAAGGTATGTGAAAATGCATTTAATGATAGCAAGAGTGGATCCTGATTAAGAGAGATTGATTCCATGAAACTTGGCCTCTAATGCACATTATTAAAAAAAAAAGGAAAAAAAAAAGGAAAAGAAAAAGAAAAAGCTTAACTGATATTATCGATGAAGAGTAAAATTTTCCAAATGGTCTGCCACTATTTATATTTCTGGCAGGCTTCTTTCACAGGCAAGAAGTCCTTGATAGAGTCCTACCTCTTTTTACATAGAAATGTCACCAGTTCTGGGGCACTGTGATTTCCTGCATGGGCCACATGCTCAGAAGTCATGTTTAATAGACAGACCACGCTCCTAGAGAAAAATCCAGTCTTTCTGGCATGCTTGAACAACTGCACAGTGCAAATCCTTGGCTCAAAGTTAATGCATTCCCTCACAACTCTTAGCTGAGCAAGTGGACATCTACACTCACAGTCAGGGTTTGGTATTCTCCCTGTTTAGGAGCAGGACATTGAAAAAGGCCACGGTTAGCCATGAACACAAATGAGATGGTACATGCACTAAACCATGCAAATCAAAAAATTACCTTCACAGTTAGTTTTTTCAGTGTTGTGACCATTCTCTTATCACGCTTAAAAGGTTTTTATGTCACTGGAGAAAGGCCAGTTTTCTCCAACTGCCTCTGTGTGGCTCTTGTGTGTTGCCAGAGTTCACACAAGGCTTCAGGAGTGCTCCATTTTTCAGGTTTACATCCCTTTACACAACAGCAAAGTTGAAATAAAATTTGATGGATTTTAGTCTTCATAATTTCTTTGTATGCTGTCAAGACAGTTTCATTCACAAGTTTACTACTACATTACAAAAGTGAATTAACGATTGGTTTATTAATAATTTGTTCACTGCTGATGCATTGTCTTCACACATACTGTCTAAGCAGAACTACTCCCCACTGTACAACATGAAAGAAAAATTTAGTTGGATTCTCTGATTACTGTCTGTTAAAAAATACAATCCAGTTGTACTTTAATATAACTTGATAGCTTTGTACAAGTATGTCCAAATGAATTTATTATAGTAAAAACCACCCATAAAGATAATGAAAAAAAATAGTGTGCCATACTAAAATTATGAAAGCTAGAAGTACAAAAATCTTGTGTTTACTGCAACCACGCCCTTGACTGACAAAATACCTTGATCTTCAGAGTGTAAAGGTGTCATAGTCCTGAAAAAGGGCTTGAGGATGGATGAGTTTATTATGATGTTGATTAAAAAACTCCCAGCATTCCTAGTCTGGAACTCTTTCCAGTGTCCATGGCCAATACTTTTCTCAATGAGTTCATGCGGATGTAGCAAGGAGTTTGTTACAGGGGAACATTTGGTTATTTGCAAGCTTTGGAATGCATGGAGAGGATGAGATGAGCATGGCATCAGTCTGTCTGTCCCACCTGATCCAGTTCCCTGTCAGTGAAAGGACTAAGTCCTTTGTAGCCACCGAAGTTTTTTGAAGTACCATTTGTAGCAGCTGGGCTTGTATCCATAGGACAAATGTAGTCTGTTGATTCATCAAACTTCTTTTTCCTTAAGTTTCCAAAATGCGAAAATCCAAGTTTCTTTGGCTAAAATAAGGAGCCAACACAAGTAAGTTTTGAGTAAGACAATAAGGTTGTTCTTTAAACATTCAAAATTGTCCCCTTTTTCTTTTATTGCTATACCCTGGTCATTCAAGTACATAGGTTCTGAATTAACTGCTTTTGTTCTCAAATTGGAGTTACAGTGGATGTTAAATGCATTTACATGGTGTTCCTTCTAAGAAAAGAGGGAACAGATTGCATGCTTGTTTTCAGGACCGGACTGAAACAGATACGTAGTAAAAGGTCTGGTATCTAGAATTAAGGGAAAGGTAGCACTCCTAGAATTCACCTCTCCCTGCCCACATTTGTCCCTTATTTTCTCTGTAATTCAGAGTGACACTGACATCTCTCCTTTTTGACAGCAGTACCTACCCGAACTTTGGCCGTGGTGGTCAGAGGTGTGTATGCTGCCGATTCCATGATTTCTCTTTTTTCTTGTTGTGCCTCTGGCCCAATTAACACGTTAAAATTGGTGGTGAGGTGGCGGCGCAGCAGTGTCTTTTGTGGGGGGATATTCAGGAGCATGGCCAGTGTGTCACCATTGAAGCGAGGTTCCAGAATCTGGGAAAAGGGCAGGATGTTTATTTTTTACATAAATATTTGCAATAGTAAACTATTACAGTGCTTAACAGAGGATTTCTCACTAAGTACCTGTTCACATTATACCTTTTATAGCTCACTCATGATACTGGGGTTTGAATGGGAAATACCTGAAAGGAGCCAAGAAAAAATTCTGAGTGTGGTCAGGTAAATACGTGTTTTTATTTATCATCAAACCATATGTTTGCTTGGGTTGAACAAGTTTCCTTTCAGAATTTCCTGCTCTACTCAGAGTACAAACCTAATCTTAGTACTATTTCTACCACTGCATTTTTGCAAAAATTCTACAGCAGTAGAATCATGGTATTTCAGAGACCTGACATTAATGAGCTGCAAATAGTTCTGAATGTTTTGAATGTTAAGAAAATGTCATTCCTGACTGCTGATCAGCTGATTAGCATGGCTTGGGGTTCTGATAAATCACTGGAAGAAACACTCAGTGATGCCTTATCAAAATGCAATTTTCGCATGGCACAGTTCAGGTTTCCTTTTCTGTGCTGCTGTCATACACTTGTGCACAGCTCAGCTTTGATTCTAGAAAGTGTTTTAGATGTTCCTTTTTTATTTTAGTTTTCCTTTGTAAAATGAAGATGAGCGGATCAGATAAAGAGGCTCCTTAGAAGGCCTGACCACGTTGTCATATTGCAGATGTGTTTGTTTCTTTCTGCTTGGTGACCATCAGATAAAAGATGGTTTCTATTACACCCTGTCAATTTTTAAGAGTGAAATGGTAAATTCTTACGATCAGGCCCCCGTGCACTCCGCTGCCTCGAAGGTTGGGTGCATATTCTGCCAGATCCACTGATCTGAGCCATTCCATCACCCTGTGGTTGGACCACTGCACCACATCGGAAGGAGAGACATTGTTCTGTTGGAGGGAGCACAAAAGGTGATGACACTAGAGGCTGCACTGTCTGAGTGTGCATACCTAGTATCTCAGTTCAGATAAAAACAGCCTCCTTCCTCTTCCTCCAAGTGCACTTGTTCTTCCCTGACTGAGGGATTTTTTCTCTTCAAGGCCACTGTCAAGCAGTCTCTGATGAGACAGCAGACCTAATCTAGTGCTGGTGAAACCCTGTGTTGCATCAGGAAGTGCAACAGCACAGATTACAGATTAGAGGGATAAAAAGGGAATGTTTTGACAACAGGGTTCTTGACATTGTTTAATGCTAAGAGAAAACTGTGCTGATCAGGTAAGGCCAAAACCTTACAGATTTTAAAAATAAGGTCAGGCAAAGACAGATAATTCCAAATTATTCTCTTGGAAGATGAATTAATTTTTTTTTCCACCATACAAATAACTTCTGAAGAGAAATGCATGAGATTCAATTAGTAAGTGGTATAACTGCTGCTTTAGGTGCAAGTCCCTAGAAGCAATTATTCTGTTGTGTCACGGTACACTGCTGACTTACTATCCCCTTTGGCTGGGACCAGGTAATTGGTGCTTGCTTAAATTAATTTATTTCAACATTCTTTTACCTCCTCAACTGGCCTCCTGCGTAGACAGTTAGGGTTGAAGCCGTTGACGTGCAGCACATGAATGGCACATTTAATACTCAGGTGATGCAGCTGGCTGGTCACTTTCAGGAAGAGAAGGTCATTCTGTGAAGGAGAGAGACTTTTAGGTGGCACAGAACACACACCTAAACAGACACTCACCCCAAGAAGAAAGAGTTTAAATTTGCTGTGTAGTTTTATATAACACTACAGTAACTGTGGTTTAGGAAAGAGGAAAATTTATACTTTAAAGAGGGTTTGGGTTTTGTTAGGGTGGAGGTTTGGGGGGGGTTCTGCTGTTGGTTTTCTTTGTTTATTTTTTTTTTTAATATTGCACCATGGCAGAACCTGGCTAAGAAATGTAGGCAGGAGTGTAACCTCTTAAGGCAATTTCCAGACTTAATTATTCAGACTTAGGCAGGAGAATGGGAAGAAAACATGGTGGCTGTGTGTGGTTCATGGTATGCTATGCATGTGGTCAGAGCTGTACAGATCACTGGATTTTCAGCTGTTACTTTGCTGAATATTGTTGCTAACTTGGTTTGGAGAACAAGGAGCTCCAGAGGTTACACATAAAGCAGTTAATTTTGCTTTAAATTGTGGCGTGGTGCATGGTATTGAAAGAAGGACTTTGCAGGAGTTAGCCCTAACATATGATTTATTCTGTGGGCCTTAGGAACAGATTCCACGCAGTAGGCAGCACAAAGGAGTTATTACTGGCACTACTGTTTTGCAAAAATTCTTTAACTGCTCACATTCAAAGGAAAATGTTTAAGGGTTTTGCTTACTCTGAAGTTGAAACTGGTAGAACTGAGGAAAAAGGATTATACTTACCACAGTTAAGTACTGCAACATCCTCCCATCTACTCTGGATTCATGAAACTGGTCTTTGTACTGAGGTAAGCCAATGTCATCAAGCCACCCTGCAGATGTGAGAGCAATGGGGAACCAAATCCAGATCAGTGAGAATGAAGCCCTTCTCCCCTCTTGCCTGGCCTAGCTTCTTTTGGGGCATTCAGGTGGTTCATTCTACCTATTCCTCTTTCCTGAGGACAGCCTCTTGCTAGCAGCCTGAAAGCAATTCCCACCAACCAGCGTTGTGCACACCAGCCCTGTGATATTTGACATACAACATCTGATGGAGCACATCTTCTGCAGCATAATAGAGCTCTTCCTAGAATAAACCCACCCATTTAATTCCCTGCTGTCTGACAGAGTTCTCCATGAAATAGTTGTATGTTTGAATGTCAAGAATAACACAAAAAATCCTCAGTTCTTCTATGGTGAAACATAGTGCTTTTAAAAAGATGTTTGGTACCTGCTTAAACATGAATCAGGCTGCCCTTTCATAGGGGTGGGAGAAATTCCTTCCCAAACAATTCCGTGAGAGTCCAAACACTTACGTGTCACCCAGATATGATCAAGCTGTGCAGACTTCTCATCTTGTTTTGCATTTATAGCTTTAATGGCCAAAACCAATTTCTTCCTATGCAGTGGATGCTTTATTCCCATTTCCTGCAACAAAATCCATTAACAGAGTTTGCCCTGCCTCTATCTCCTTTCCTCATGTGAGGTCACTATGAAAATTGATACTGTGGATTTCAGAAAGGTAGAGCCAGTGGTTTGGAAGGGCCTGGATGGACAGAATCAACAGGCAGAGAGAAGCAGTGATTACCTTTTCCATGTCCTGAGGTGTGGCAGTTAACAGCGTGTGGCCTGATGTCACCCACTGCCGGGCAAAAATCACGTACTGGCCCAGGCCAAAGTCCTCAAGCCAGTTACAAACTCTTTCAGTGTTCCACTGAGCAAATGGGGCATTGTAGTCGCTGAAAAGCACAATAAACATTGGGAAAACTTTAAAGGAAAGAATGAATGTCCATATGGGAAAGCCTTCCAGAGGCAGCACCATGGCAAATCTGTTCGTGTGCTGTGTTCTGGGGTGTCCTGGGAATTTGGCAGCCCGGCCACAACCTGTGAACTGTTGCAGGGCAGATAAGAATTTCCCATTTTCTGTTTCAAAAGAGGGAAAAGGGAATTGCTAAATCCTCATCATTGTGCAGATGAGGAGATGATAATTCTCCTTGTTCTTTAACAAGGCAAAATTTTTGACACCACCAAACAGCGGGTGCTGCAACTTGCAGCTGGAAGAGTGCAAGCTGGGGAGATTCTCAGGATGATTTTGCTACTAGAGAAATTCTTCCCAGCTGCTGTGGAATTCCACGTGGACCCAAGTGCTCGGGCAAAGTCCCCAGGAGGAGGGTTTGGCTGCTGGGCACATTTAACAGCTCCAGGCTGTTCCAGGGAGAGGAGGGGCCGTTACCTCTTCTGGCCTTTGGTGTCCTTGGATCGGGATAAGCGAGGTCCAGCTGTCGCCCGGAGTCCACCCCTCCGAAACTCTGCCAGGCCCAGGTCGTCTGCAGGGAAGTTACCTGACTGAGTTCTTCGTATTCTTGCAAGACAAGAGCGCCATGACAGGACTGTTAGCTGACGACAGAGGTATGTTCTGCATGGAAACTGCAGCGACAACTAACAGCTTTGCTAATCTCCCTGGAAACCCCAAATGCCAAATTCCAGAGGCAGCTGAAGGAGTTCTAGGAAATTCAGTCTGGACCTAACTCTGGAGGGAATAAAAAGAGCTCTGCAGAGCAGCTGTAACGCTTTGATCCAATTAATAATCCAGAATTGGAAATGGCGGCTGTTGCTGAAGCAGATCAAGTTCACGCAGTGCAACTGTGCTCTGCTTTCTGTTTCTTCTTTTTTCCCTTTTTTTTAAACCTAGTGTCTTTTGCAATGAGCAACTTGCTACAATTTAATTTTTCACAGTTAATAAAACTGCTGGCATGCAAAATTAATGGCATCAAGATGACAGCAGTGCCTTATTTCTTTCACCAGCATGACTCTGTGAACACTCCCAACAATTTTTCCACCCTGCTGTGTACATAAGGACACACCTGTGCAACCCCAGAGCTGCTTCCTCTCCCCAAGTTTTAGGTTATTCTTGCTATAGATAATTGTAAATTTGGCTTGGGATTTGGCTTCATTCTCAGCTGAAATGCTTTGACAGTGAATAATAAAAAAAAAGACCTTACTTTCCCCAGATTTTCTTGATCCCTTTTGGACTCTTTCTGTTTTCTGGAGACCATGGAGTCTGTGGACCTGAATCCGTTCCCGAAGAGAGAGGTGAAAGGTCGTCTGAGACCACTGTACCATCCATGTTTTCTGTTTCTCCTGGGTTAAAACAGTATTATAGCCACATTTTATGCTAAATATCGATAAAGTTGTTTTCTGGGAGGCTGATGTTTAAATGCAGGACATGATAAAAAATTACAGATACCTGTAAAATTGTTCTCATATTTAAAAAAAAAAAAAAAGCAAGCCCAACATGCTCAGAAGGTGAAAAAACAGCCAGACATTTGATTAAAAAAAAAAAAAAAAAAGAAAAAGAAAAGACAAAAGTAAAATAATAAAACATTGGGTAGAACAATTTTGTTATTTTGGTCTCTGCTATTTACCTACGTTATTTGAATTCATTTAAGGTTGTCTTGCCTGCTCTTAATACCTCAACTCCTCCATCAAAATCAGTGAGAATTTTTCTAAATTCAGTGAAAACACAATGAAACCAGGAATAAAAATCATAAAAAGAAACCCCATGTGACTGCTACACAGCAGGAGCTATTACTTCATTTCAGTACTATATTTTAGGAGTTCAGTTGGCAGGGCCCAGCTGGGATTAGTACTTCACAGGGAAAGTGGAGAGGAAAGAAACAAAGTGAGCTGCAAAATTAGTGTTAAAGTTGTATCTTGTTGGGATACAGTACCTAGCACGGGTGCACTGACACTCCTGCCGCGATCTTCAGTCATCCCAAGAAGCAGAAAGCCAGATGGAGAAGCAAAGAAGATACAAAACACCAGCAAAATAAAGTTACAGAAGGGCAAAGTAGTTAAGCTGAGCATTAAAAGCAGAAACAAAAAGAAAAAGAAGCAGCTATGCTCAACGTGGAAGTGAACACGCATTGATGTGCACAAACCCCAAGATCTCCATACAGATCATCTTGAACAGGTAGGGATGAAAATGGAGCTGTTTGGGCTTTCCTAACTATTCTTGGAAAGTTTTAGATCTTCAAGTAAAGACTACAGGGTATCTGAAATGAAGCAATGGCTAAGTTTATGTCAAAGTGCTCTGAAATACAGAATTGGAGGTGGAATGAATTCACTACACATGCCAGAAACAAAGCAACCTGCAGAAAAAAATTCTCTTAACTCAGTGTATTTAAGAAGCCATTGCTTGTCTCTAGAAAAAAAAAAATCCTTTAGAAGCTCACTCAGCCTTGGATAATCCTGCAATTAAAGAAAATACAGCATGGCTCATGCATTGCCTACACAGTTGCCATCACAAAAAAACTTTCAAAACCTCTAAACAATCACTAACAACCTATTGCAGCCTTGAAACTGCAGTGTGCTAGCAGCTTTAGGGACCATGAGGCCTTAAAATAAAGCATCCCCCACCAAAGAAAAAAAATTACAGCCAAACAAAACAAACAAACAAACAAACAAACAAAAACAGAGAACCAACCCCCCCCAAACAAAAACAAAAAAACCGCAAAAACCACAACAACAAAAAATCCACTGTAATTTTTTAAGTGCAGGAAGGCTTCATTATCACAAAGGATTCTCCTGTGCCCAAGCTCCCAAACTCTTTAATTCTAAAAATATATCTGGTCCTGTGCCTCACTTTTTTGTCAACAAATCTGTACTTAAGGTGCCACTAAAAAAATATAACACAGGCTTCCACAGGGCTGTGGTTGTGGAATGGAAACACATTTGCAGTTCCAAAATCCATGGATATTTTTCTGCATGTAGTAAATTAAATTTTCACTAGTGGGTCCCTCCCCAGCTATGCAACCAACAGCATTGATAGAGATATTTTTACCCCAAATGTTCATGTTTTTGATAGTTGTACCATAAAGTTTCAAATGGTATTGTCAGGTGCAATAGGAAAGGAAAAACAACCTCTAAATTAAAATCATCCTTCACTCTGCCATGAGCTATGGGGATATTTCTGGTATTAGTTAAAAAAATTAAATAAATAAATAAATAAATGTATGTATTAATAGGGCATTCCCTAAGTGAACCATTTAACCATCACAGTGCATTGTTCTGGCGCAGCAGATTCTACCCCAGTTTATGTCCTGAGCCCCCCAACAGTTTGGTTCTCCCTCTGGGAGAGGCACAGCTACATACTCAGGCCCGAGGCTCCGTTGTCATCGTTGTCACTCCTGCCACAGCCGTCTGGGGAGCTGTACATGCCCTGCTCTCCGTTCTGCAGGGCTCGGGGCAGCTTTCCTGGCAGCGTTTGGTACTTGCTGCCTTTCCCCACTGGCTTACTCTGTCGTTTTTAAAAGAAGGAAAGATAAAATAAATACAAAATCAAGCAGCTCGCAGCATCTGCAATCTGGAACACAGTGTTCTTAAAGAAAACAAAAGAAAGAATGGTTCAAAATTACTCTTTGCCCTATTCCTGCTTACAGATAACTCAATTTAAACCCATCCATCAGCTGGCAGTCTCCTAGCTAAGACACAGCCTTGCCATCCCTCATCTGTTCCTCCCACTTTATCGACTCTGTATTACATTAAAATATATGTTAAATATTAACTGGTTTAGCTATAAGAATTTTTCTAGCTGTCTCCCTTTCCTCCAGGAACCTGTTGCTACTTAATAATTTGATCTTTCCAAGGTCAACTTTGATAGCGCCAAAAATGTGTTTATTTACCTCTCAGATAATTTTTTCTCCCCTTTTTTCCACCAGACTTTCTCTGTTTCTGCCTCACAATTGGAACTCGCTGGAATTTAACTCAAAATTATTTGTGCACCTCAAATTTCCTCAAGTGTATTTCCCACCACCATTAATAACAGTATAAGAACCAACACCAAAGTTAGGGTGAATAAATTTAACTTTTGTAAGGGCAAAAATATCTTTGCATAGACAGAATTGTAAATGTGAAGATTTTTTTTTTTTTAAATAATTACAGCTAAACATAATTGCCACTTCTATTACAGAACCTAATTTTCCTCACATTGAAGTTGTATCTGCTTGGCACCTTGCTCCTTTTACAAGGGTATATAAAATGTTCCCATACATCTGATAATTCTGAGCCTACTAAGATACTTTTTCAGGCAAAACAAGTATTTCACAGAGGTACTTTTTGCCTACAGTTTTGGAAATGGCTTCTGGGGATTTCGTCAACACCGAATCCAGATGAAAAGATGGACAAGCCAACACTCAGGGTAAAAGCTCTAGGACAGAGAAGCTTCTTGAGACGTGCAGTGAACCTGCAGCTCCAACTGACCTTATTAGGGGGAATAGCTCACATCCAATATGTATTTTGGAATAAACTCACACTGCAAAATGTTTCAGTATCAGAATGGATGTTTGATAGGAAAACTTTGCACTGGAAATATGCAGACCATATTTAGTACAGAAGAATGAACAGTGTGCTCCTATTCAGTAACCCCATTCCAATAAAATTGTTTCAAAATATTGTCTGTGGCGGGATGATACATTAAAAATTCAATGAGATAACCACTCCTTTGTCAGTTCTTACTCCAAGGCCTAGAGGATTCTTTGGATACTACAACTGCAGGACAGATTGCTCAGTTCCTCAACTCCTGCTTCTTTTTGACAGCTGCAGGAGCACATCCTGACTTGTACCAAAAATATTGTAAGAGTAGAGAAATTGTCTTAAATTAGCAGTGTGTATTCTGAGACTGACTGACCTCAGCTTCATGTAACAAACTTCTGGATAAAAAGTCCAAAAGATTTCCCTCTCAAAACTTTACCCTCTCTTTTGTTTGTCAGCACTGAACTATGCAAACATTTTGAAGACAAAATGAATATAAAATGCAAACCAGCCATACGATAACAGCACAGCACAACACATCACATCACATCACATCACACCAGAGAATTGTTAGGGAAGGTTGCAGTTAATATACCTCTTGTTCTACAACAGGTTGTGCTGGTTTTCCATCTACATACTATGGAGTTTCAGGGAGGGCAATTTCAAAGTTTTATGGAAAAAAAGCAACAGACAAATGTTAGTATTAACATACATGGAACATCAAATGTAGTCTTATTGCTATAGAGATGGTGCTTAATGTATGGATAATATATTACAAGGACTGATAGCTCTTGATTTCATCTCAATCCGATAATTATTACTAATTTGTTCGTTCCTGACTCAAAAAAATTCTTGTTTAAGTTCTGTTGTGATCAAAGGAATTTTGCTACTTTCAGGTTTCTGGGTGGTCCCTTTAGGCTTACTTTGAGCTGGGAAGATAACAGCTTTTTAACACACTAATATGAAAACTACTGACATAAAATAACACACACAGTCCTGTATGGATCCAGCTGAAACTATAAAGACCTCTGATAGAAACCAAGTGATAAAAATTCCACCACGGTTAGGTCAGGGACACCGATGTGGTTTATTATTTTAATATTATTTTTGCTGGAAGCAATGGGAATTTGAGCTTTGAGCAAGGCACAGTAACTCCAGCATAAATGTGTAGGTCCAGCCTTGTCACGGAGACAAATTCAGATTTTTGATTTAAGACAGGAAAATAACTAAAAGTCATGATGAGAAAACCTTCATCAGTTCTCCGTGGAATGAAACGTTAGTTTTGATTTGTCACATGTGTGACTACAATGAAACAAATACAGCACAAATTTCACATGTTCCACTTGGTCACTATGATCTCCAGCAATTCAAGAAAAATATTAATGTACTTAAGAAAAATTTTTAAAAATTTTTGAATGGAGCAATCATATTACTGGTATCTGGTTTACATGGCATTACTGGGTGTTGGTAACCTGGTGTTAAGCCTAATTTGAGTACAGAAAACAGCAACAGTTTCACAAAGCAGAATTACAAGATTGTAGAAAAATGTCAGTGTACATGTTGACAAAACAAGGCTGTGGACCACAATGTAACAAGACTCTGCAAACTGGGAAGTTTTATTCTGGAATGGAATTGAAGCCTTTGAAGCGCTCCTTCTGCTTTAACTAAGGCAGCATCACTGCCATCTTCAGGAATGCCAATTGTATCAGAAAGCTAAGGGAAAATACAGTTACACGCAAACACCCAAAAAGGAATCCTGTGTGGAAATACCCAGTCTCAACATTTAGCTACTTTCAGGATTAGCTGCCTTAATAATTTTGGTGATTTAGAAGTAAAAAATTATTTTTAAAACACTTATAAACAAAATAATACTGCAGTTTAATAAAATTACTCTTCATTTTTTCTTGTATTTCACTTAAATATTTTTGTTTCTCTCAGGGCAAAAACTGAATTTGAAGGTGTGTCAACCAGCTTGGAAATGGGGGTGGGAAAGAACCTGACCTATTTTAAGGCTCTTACCCCTCATACAAGGGTTAGTGGTGGTTAAAGCTACTGTATGTATAACAAAACACATATTTATACTCGATCTTTGTCTTTTAGTTGTGACATTAAACACCAGAAGCTGTGATTACAAATAAACCAACCTTTTCCAAGGATTCACTCTGCAAGTCTTCTAAACTACTTGACTTTTTTTCCTGTGGAACCCTTAAAAAAGGGACAGGCAAAAAAGCAGCAATTAATACAACATGGTTGGTTTGCATATCACCAGTGTCTCAGGCCCAACAACTACATAAGTCATATAATGTCTGCATAAAACATAGCTCAGAATTAAGATATTCATTTTATTGTGTTTTTAGTCTAAAAATCACGACATTGAGAACTGCAATAGATGAAGGCAGAAACAGCAACAAGGCATCCTCTGAGCAGCAGGGAAAGGCAGCTTTAGCCTTGTATCTGCAGATGATTATAGAAACTCTTAACAAGCACAGCAATAACTCTCTGTGAGCATTTAGGGATTTGTGTGTAATGTTTAGGGATTTTAGAAGGGAAAACTTTCACATTTTGATGAAAGTTGCTCATTCTTACCTATTTGTGATTTCCAAAGATTCTTCCTGCTGAGAGGTTAAATTACTTGAAGGAACTGGAATACTTCCACTTGAAATAGAAATAAATATTATGGTTTTAAGTGCTACAGTGCATACATATATCTTCTGATATATAAAAATGCTGATTCATTCTTATAATTTAAAATTTAAACATCTAAGCATTGCAAACCTCCTTGGCAAGCACAGCTTTCACAAGTGTCCAAAATTGCAGCAAAGCCAAGAACAGTCAAGACAAGATGCCAACAGCTAAACAGTCTAAATAATACAATTTAGCATCACCCACACAAAACACAAGAAAGAAAGGTCTTGCCTGATTTCCATGGCTTTGTGTGGCACTGGAGGGAGCACAGCTGGTGACAATTCTCCTGCAGAGGCCTGGGTAAGATACAAGAATTTCAAGCTCTGGTGTCTGCTGCTGAATCTACTATGCCCATACCAAGAAATACAAAAATTCAGCCACGGCTGAATCCTCATCTACATTACTACAGAGAAACCAATAGCAAAAAAATTATCTGTGCAGCAGGACCTGCTTGTAGAACATGTGTACCTCTCTTTTCAGTAATTCTCCTTGAGAGTTATTCAAAAGATTCCATTTCCTTAAAGTTGCCTCAAGTTCCTCTTCACTGCCACCAGAGACAGAAGAGCCTGAAAGCATTAGAGAGTAGAAGTAGAAAGGGAGAGAAACAGACAAAGTTTGCTCTCTGCAGTATCAGCACAATAATCCAGAGCATCATGGATTGTTCCTTGCTTCTTTTTATTTATTTCCTTAATGTACATTCAGAGAGAGATTTACTCTCACTCTCTATTTTTTCTGTTAAATACATTTACTCTCATTCTGTATTTTTGGGTGTTAAACACAAGTTTCCATTCTGCCATGTAAGGCCTAAAAATATTGTTGCTGCTTGTTGATGTGATGGTGTGCATGGAACAAAACCATCCTTTCAGAAGTTCAAGTTTCCCAGATTAAATTCAGTGCTGAAAGGTGGTTACTTAAAATGAGATTGTCCTAAAACCCACTCCGAGTCCTACTATGTAAATGAGAAATGGGACAAAGATTTCCCTCCTCCCCTCAAGATTTTGAAGTTAAATACACAGAACTGTGTGAGGCAAAGCAAAGTGGGTTTTCAGTTCCTTCCAAACAAAACTTGTCTAGTCAGCTGTCATGGTTTTCCTTAGTGGAAAGGAAATGAGTTCTCTCTCTCTAGTATCATTTTATGCTGTTAAACATGGCTGATGGTCACAGGGCATAATAGTCACAGGAAACACCACATAAACTTAAAATAAAACCAGGAAATTATTCACAAGACACTTTACCATGAGCTGCAATCCTTATGTCCTTGACCCTCCTGTACTGGTTTAGCAGTAGTGTCAGCTCCTCTATCCGGCGGTCCTGTGGAAAACATTAAATAAATAAGATTACGTTTAAATTCCTTCACTTTAAACTGCAGAAACACTGTGCTACATCTCTGTGATTTTCATGAAAACAGGCTCAGTCTTTCATATGCCTTGTAAGGAATGTTATTTGCCTTTGAACACAATATTCGCTGGACAATGAGAAATTATAGATGTAAGGAAACCAGAGGAGTGTGGCTCTAGGGGTTTTTTGAGAAATAAATGTTACGAGCCACATTAATCTTCTCCAGAATTAAAGTTGCCCTGTCTGGATTCTCCACTTGCTAAAGGAAGTTTTTAGGGATGCATATTATTGTCTTTGAGATCATATATGAGTGTGCCACCATCCAGGAAAATCTCATGGCTTGGTTTATTACCACAAAAATTACAGTCTCCTGAAGAATGAATCCTCTTCCTCATTTAGTCCTTACAGAAAGTGTGTTGTTTGGAACATTTCAAAGATTCAAAACCATAATTTCACTCTTAATATGTAGAACAAGGATTATTTTCTCACCTTTTCTTCATTTGCAGCCAATAATGTCTCCATTCCCATCTTCAATCGTTGAACTTCTTGGTCTAAAAATGTTTTAAAATGTTGTAAGAGAAATAAGACGTTCTAGGTTTACTGTAAACGGATGTTTTGTGATACTCTCCCTATGTTCTTACTAATAACCAAAACCATGCCAGTGGCATGGCCAATGCACTACTAAACTACATTTAATATTGACTTTTTCAGAAGCTGAACTATTAAAAGTATTGCACAGCACAAACATCCTGGTTTTGCTTACAAAAGACTACAGAATGCTATTTTAAACTATGAAAGTCAAGCAAGGGAAAAGAAAAGAAACACTGATGCTCATTTTACAAAAGATGAGAGTGTGCTTGCTGTCATATACTTAAGGAAATAATTTAAAGTAGGATTGAAAATATATCCATCTGAGAAGTAGTTGAAGTACATCCATGAATTTGGGAATGAAAAATAGCAAAAGTCTGGTTTGATACAGTGAAATTCTGTAAAATATTAATTACTTAATGGTTCAGTAGGAGCAACTTGGTTAAAATCTGTGTCACGAGCTAATGGAGAATTTTCTCACACACAATTTAGTGACAGAGGTTACCCAGTAATGTCGCAGTCAAATCAATTAAAACACACTCTCTGAAAATGTATGAGGTTGTTAATCACACCCTAACTTTGCTGAACCAAATCTCTTCTTTTTCTCTACACAATTATCCCAGCAAGTCCTCCTGACTAAACCAAGTGTGATGGAGACAGAACCTGAAATAGTTCCTCTGTTGTAACTACCACACGAGCTATTCATGCTTTGACATTAAACCAGACACAACTGTTCCCAAAAAACCATGAAAACAGATATGACACTAGGCATGAAGGGAGAAAGGGGAAAGAAAATCAGCATTGCCAAAGAGCATCTGTTAAAAAAGGTTTTACAACTGAATGTTGAACACACAACGTCATAGCGAGACTATTTGAAAAAGTTGTAATTAGCTTTTATTGCAGTGATTCTGGAAAGTACACACCTCGCAATGATTAAGTTTTAAAACATGTAAATGAACCTCACAGGCATTTTCTCAAAGAAGAGACACAGGACATGCACAGGCACAGCCAAATCAAAAACTAAAGCCAGCAGGCAGTGGGCAAGCAATTGGGAGACTTTTTAAAAAATCACAGTCCTACTAATTTCTCTTTATAAATATTATACTTCAAAAAGGACTGGTGTCAAGGTAGATTTAAGCACAGTAAAGTAAATTTTACTTACAATATTCATTAGCATCATCAAGTATGGAAATATTTTTCAGACATTAAAAAAATTGAATGCCAGTGATTAAAAAAAAAAAAAAATCCTAAATCCTCCCTTCCAAAGAGAAAGGCTTTAAATTAATTCAATTGATTGTGAACCCCACTTCAATTTTAAGTGGGGGTTTACATATGTGCAAATAAAAGGGAGTAATCATTAAATTTTGGCTCTGTTAACCTTGACAATGTCCCTTTGAAGTCCAACAATTTGATTTGTGAACGTCTGACCTTTATTTCTGCAGTGAAATCCTACTGAACAGGGCAAGGAGCTGTCTGCTTGCTGCAAGCAGTGAAAGCAGTGTCCGGTGTGTATTACAATTAGACAGCCAAATCTAAACAAACATGGATTTCTTGCTGCAGAATGCATCTGAGTTAACATTGGTGTGAAAGGAACAGTGAGGTAAAGCCAGAAGGGAATTGCAAGGCTTACGTTTTTCTTTTAGCCTCCTCCTATAAACTTCCTCTACGATGGTAAGTGGTGACAGTCAAATAAAGTATGCAGAAAAAGCACATATTAGATCAGTTTTGCAATTTAATTAGGATATGCATTCTAGCATACTACAAGTATGTTGACATAATTTTTCAACTTTATTTGAGGAGACCACCTAAAATTCTGATAAATCAGTAATTTATTTTTTTTTTCAGAAGGATTCCTATTGTTTCCATTCAAATACAGTCTAAGCGATTTCCTTGGACGTAGCCCATGGATTTTGTAGAGGCTTTGATTCATCTGCTGCTGGAATCAAGGACAGTTTCACCACACTTCTAGAAGCTGAATGCTGCTGAGCTCTAGATTCACTGTCATACCACTATCTTTTCTTTGAAATACCACGGATTATTTGGGAATCTCACAGAGAACACAAAATTCCATTAGTAGAAGGGTTCCTCTACTAAGCACCACCATTAGACAAACTACTTTTCTGGTTAGACATGCAGCTCTCTACATGCACAAGCTCTGCAGCTGAGTGAGGCCAGCACAAGATGTTAAGTCACTTTGTTGGAATGACCCAGAGGAGGTTCTTGGGAAGCCCTGGGAAGGAGGAAGCACAGCACATGGAAATTCACATCCCAGCCAGGGCAACCTTGGAAAGCCTCAGTTAACATCCACAGGAGCTGCTAGAGCAGCAAAGCTGACGGTAAACCCTGCGATAAACTGCACACAAACACTTCTGTGTGGATGAGCGTTGATGCCGCAGAGGAAAAAGGTCCCTAATTCCAAATTCTCCTGGCCCAGCAACTGGCAGGAGCGCCAGGGAGAGAATATTTCAGGGAGATGTGGCACCACTGGTTGTTTGCCACTGACCTGTGTCAGCAGTGCAGGCTTAAAACAGAAACCTGCATTATCAGAGAGCCCTTAACCAGCCCAGGCTGGCAGGGACACATCAGTTTCATGGGACACGGAACCTGAATGAGACAGTCATGAAGAAAGGATACCAATGACTCTCTTTTAGGGTGTTTGGACATTGAAGCATTAGCTACTACTGTGGCCGGTTTTTCAAAGAAATTTTGAAGGTATACCTGAAAAATAAATTCCCATTGAATGACAATGAGTCTTTACAATTATAAATGAAACACCAACAGAAAAAGTTTCAGGGCCTTGAGGATACTTATTTCAATTTCTGCTGCATCTAGACTGAACTGGATTTTCACACATTAAAGGTCTCTCCTCTACCAGAACACAGAATTAACTGACACCACTTTTCATCCCAAAATAAATTTTAAGTCCATTCTTGTATTTCTTTGTATCCCTTTGCAATCCTGTGCCAAGCTGCTACCAAAGCAAAAGGAAAATGGGGTTTTGGATTTTTAATTTTGTTTCTCCTCCTCTTACCTCTTTCTGCCACTTCAGTGTACGAGGAGGTCCTGGAGAGCTGACTTTGCAAGCGTTCTATCTCTGCATCTTTGAGAGCCAGCTGTTCCTGGAGCTGGGCTATCTCAGCCTGAAAAAGAGCACAGCAAAGTCAGAGTAACTTCCCCACTCATTGTCTGTGAGTCTTTCCCAGGAGCTAGAAGTCTAACACTGTGATTGAGGTCAGTTGCCAACTCAGGATATTTCACAACCACTAGAACAACTCTACATACTTATGCTGCTTTTAGAGAACCTCATTTTCCCCCATGCAATTAGCTGTTGGAGAATACAGACATAGAGAAAGGCAACATTTTCCAGGATTTATGTAGGTAAGGAAGCTCTGGAAAGCTCTCAATGCTACAAAGTTGGTCATATAATAGTAATGACTATTATAGGGAACTCAAACTTTTGCGTGAAGACCTCTAAAAGATATCAAACGATTTTTAAACAGATTACTGTTTACTTTTAATCCCAGTTACTACTTATTATTATAACTGAGAATCTATTAATGATGAGCCTTCTCAGCAAGGTTGCAAAACAAAACTAATTTAGTATAGAAGGAAAGCACAGCCTGGAAAACAACCACACACAACAAAATACCAGTGTTCATTTACATTTACTGCAAACTTGGGGCGGCCACTATATTTGGATAGAAAATCCCACATGAAAGAGCTCAACAAGACAGAGGGAGAAGAATTCTGTGATTGTTCAGCTTGAAATGCAGTGATTCTAATCCGTTTTTTGTATTGATGAGAAAAACTGCTAAGAGCGTATTTTACTAAGTCAGCAGTTTGATAAGATTTTCTTCAGAGGTCTCAAAACCTCTGTGTGTATTTCCCCTGTGAAAGTACACCAAGCCTCCTTGCAGATAAAGGACAAAAAAAAAAAAAAAGAAAAAAAAAAAAAAAAAAAAAAAAAAAAAATAAAAGGAAACATTTTTTCAAAAAAAAAAAAAAAAAAAAAATAAGAAAAAAAAAAAAAAAAAAAAAAAAAAAAAAAAAAAAAAAAAAAGAAAAAGTAATGAATGTGACCACTTTCTCAACATACTAAAATAAATCAGAGAAAATGAAAAACACCAAACAACATTATCCAAAGAGGGAGAAACATGGAGAAACATGGATTAATTAATATACAAACTTATATTTACCAGGAAGCAAGTGGTTGGATTGCAGGATAACACCACTGCTCTGCCTAAAATTCCATGTGGAATAGAAGAATCTGCCTTGTTGCGTCTCTGAAGGGCTCCTACATTTCCCACTGACTAATATGCTTTTTTATATCCAGCCATGGATATATTCCAACTTCTCGTCTAAGAAGCTGGAACAACAGGAAGACAAAAGCTTGCAGACCTCTTAATACCAGATTTGGATTTGCCTCCCCGGTCTATTTGATTTCAGAGCTCTTTTAAAAGCTTTCTTTTCCCTTAATGTCCAATTCCTGTCATCTCTGATTATTTTGCTGCTTCCTCTCTCTTTCTTTGTACTTTTTTCTTCCTTTCCAGTCCTGCATCTTCTCTACCTCAGTGGGTTTTACGATTCTTCTTTCCTATTTTCATTCTGCTCCTACATTTTCCATAATTTCTGTCTTGGCAGCTGGCCACACACTGCTTGAGAAAATATTTTCTCAAAGACTCTTCATCTCCACCACGTCAGAGAAAACATTTTCATGGACTGAAGAACTATTATCTTAGTGAGAAAAAGACACGACAGCAACATTCTGTTATTCGTCCAAGAGTTCTCAAAAGAAAGAAATGCTAATACAAATAATAGCTGTTTGTCATGTCTGTATGAAGCATTAAATAGAAAATTCAGTTGAATAATTTGAAATGTTTCTCCAAGATTCAACCACAACGCAAGAGTCAGTCATTCATATCAACAGGGATTATCACACAGATGAAAGGAAATGTGATTACAGCACAAGAAGGAAAAATCATTTGGAGCTTTTTAATCTAGTGGAAAAGGGCTAAAAATTCAAACTAGAAATAATAGTGAGAATGTTCCACTAGAAAAATTATTTACTGGGGAAAATGGTTGAATGTTTCATATGTCAAGTGCCTCCAGATTATG
Organism: Bombycilla garrulus; assembly: GCA_013400315.1. Taxonomy (NCBI): domain Eukaryota; kingdom Metazoa; phylum Chordata; class Aves; order Passeriformes; family Bombycillidae; genus Bombycilla; species Bombycilla garrulus. Next base: position 104,595 of record VXBU01017253.1, read on the forward strand.
AACTTTGCAGGATTTAAGGTCAACAGAAGTGTAAGGCAGCCACACAGTGTGATATACACAAAGTCAAAGCAGATGATCTAATGGTTTATTTTGGGCTTAATGTCTATGAAAACAAGTTCCATAGTAAGCAAACACCCAAAAACTTTGCATGTCTCTTCAGGCTGGAAAGTATATCCCACAAAGACTTGTCACCATTACACAAATCAAGGCCAGGAAGCCATCAAAGAGACCTTTACTCTGAGCAACTCTTTGCAAGTCAAAATGCCTTTTGTGGTTTCCTAAAATAAGAATTGCAAGAAGCACCAGGCTGAAAACTGCATGCAGGGAGCAAAAGGCACAAAGAAACCTACACCTTCAAATCAATATATTTATTTCAAAGACGGTTAAAGGAAACTTGACTTCATAGCTACTCTGCCACAAGGTAAATGTCAGAAAAGTGAATATTGATGAGAAGTGGAGCACATCCCTTCCCAGCTGATAGAAGCCTTCAGTAGAAAGCACCAAGGATTCTGCTTACTTTAGTTGCTTTCAATTTCCACTCATACTGATTTCTTTCGTTTTCCAGTTCTTCCACTTTAATTTTGAGGTGTCTGAGCTCCTGTAACAAACACTGCAGAGGAAGAAGGAAATTAAACATAAGGTTTTTCTGGCACATATTAATTTTTCACAGTCCTGAATTACAGATCATGCAAGAACCACACAGTATTCAATATTGAACTGCCCCACTAAAAACTGTGACCTACTCTAAGAAACTGTCCCATAAATGTCCCTTCTCCTATTCCTTGACAGAATTGTATCTTGCTCATTCTAAAGGACAATATTATTAAGACCTTGATGGAGCTCAGACAAGACTAAATGTCTTGAAATGAATTGAGGAAAGGAGAAGTTTGGAGGAGTAACCCAATTTTGGACTCCTGTGCAGTACATACATTAAGCACTACACTAGCATCTTGGATTACGTTAAGATTTATTTGGAATGACTCCCAGATTTGACTCTCAGATTATTTCTCCAACCTACAGCTTGTATTTCTAATAGTCCATTAAGCAGTTCTGCACAAAAACAAGCTGAGAAACAGCAGCACTATTTTCAAAACAGGTGTGACAAACAGAATAGTTATTTTTATAATATAAACCTATGAGAGAAATTACTGAAAAACTCCCCCACAATACAAGCAGATTACTAGTGAGTTTTGGGCATGCATGCAAATTTAAACTGATGCGATGTGGCAACAACCTGATTTGAAATCAAGTATTAAAATGTTTTTTTCTAGGCATACCAGTATCATTCCACCTTCAGTGAAATGAAGCCACTTATGCAAAGCAGCTTTTATTTTGCCATGTGACACGCTTTTGATCAAATACAACCAGGATTTGTTACATAAATTCTGGTACCTGCTAATGTCAGGGAATAAACAAAACCCTGTTGGATTTGCAACTTTTAAAGTAGAAGCCTATTATTTTTATTATGGCTCTTTTCACTAGAAAAAGAAAGGGTACGTATCAGAAAGTCCTAGCTGAAATTATTTTATACCTATGCTAAGCTACTAAGACATCCAGGAATCAATAATCTGTGTTCGGACGACTAGTCAGGCCACACCACCAAGAACAGATGGGGTGGCATCATCGCAAGGAAAAGCAGAAAATACCAAACCATGCTAGCATGCTGCACATCAGACAAATCTCAGCCCCCAAATCCAAAAAACCCACACCACACCAGCACCGCAGGCTTACAAGTGAAATGTAAACCATGAAAAATCTGAAAGGGGTGATTGGGTTTTACAGATTTCTGTGCTTTAGTAGATGGCCCTCAACGGTGACCAAATTTGTCCCAGTAATTGGGGTGGAGAGTCTGGGGTGGGATTTTTTTTCTCCTGGTCATTTTTTTATGGCACTCTCACTCTTTTCTAATGAAAGCCAAAAAGATTAATGCCAAAACATTCCCAAGACAGCTCTGGTTAGTGGAATTTAGTTTCTGCAAGAGAGAGTAGAAGCAACACAGAGGCTTCTGCCATGGGGTGCTTCTCGTACTTCACACCGAGAACAAGTCTTCTGGCCCAGAGGCTTGAATGGTCTTGCACCAGATTGAGGACCATTAGGGGTCAAGTCTGGTTTCCTATCTTGAGACTTTCTTTCTTGGATCCTACTATTAATTTCCAGCTGCAGTCTACACATCTGCTCCTGTAGGTCACTGATCAGGTTCACTACTGACTGAAAACATGGGAGGAAAGGGAAAAAAAATAAAGACAAAAAAAAATAGACAGGTGAGAAAAAAAATAATGCAAAGAATATATTTCTACAGCTGCAGCACAAAGAACTAAGTGAATCACATCAAAGTCAAACTGAAAAAAAGACAGATTGTGTTTCTTTTCTGATAAAGTAGATATAAACCAGTATAAACCTGGAATATTGCACAAAGCCACAGTTTACATGGAACAGAATCTACATTCCAGACTAATCCATGATTCTGACTCTGAAGTTAAGATCAGAAACTTTTTTTTGGAAGGTTTTACAGTCATGTGAGGGATAATTTGGAACATATTTAATATACCCGCTCAGAGGTCGATTTTTGCTGAAATGGGACTTGATTGCATTAATTTGCACTTCCAAATCATTCACTAGGAAGAAACTGCAAAGTGCTCAGCTGGGGCATAGCCTACTCTTTCATAATTCATACACACAATTTACCAGCGAAGTAATTCTGTTTCCAGGCCTAGCACGGAGCAGAAAAATAGCTCCATTACCTCTCTCTCTATCTGGGCAGGATCTTGGTGTGAAGGAGGAGTTGAGTAACAGATGCAGGTGAAATTAAGAGGATAACACAGAAGAAAAAGTAATTATTTTAAAGTGCACCAGTTTGCTGGTCAGCTTCTTGGATTTGTGTGTATCAGTAATACATACACACAAAAATCCAGCTTAGAAAGCAAACCAAAGTCAAATATGATAATCTATATGATATTTCACCTAAATTCACCAACTCTGTAGCAAATAGCACTGAGTATTTTTTCAGGTATCACAAGTTTGAAGCGCTTTTCTTTTAGCTTTCGTGTATATTAATAACATAAGCTGCGTGGTTTCTCAGTCTTCTCAAGTGTAACAAATTTGAGGAGCTTAATCCATCTTCCAAAGGAAAGAAAAAGGTTTCAGTGAGCAGAACAACAGATGATGTGGCAAATAACTTTTTTATTATTTTCATCATTAGAATTGCAAACAACCTGTAACCTTAACTCTGCAGTAAAATCAGGAGTCTTAGAGCTAGGGAGCATCAAGGACAGGGCAGTAACAGCATACGCAGTCAACTTCAAACATTCACAAAGACCATACAAAAGAGTTTCACACATTTGAGTATTTCCTAGGTCACTGTGCTTAAGAAGAAATTCAGAAAAGCCATTACATACATTTTACTTTATACACATTATGCTCAATCATGGTCCCAATGTTTGATGCTCATCCTCTTTCACCCAACAAACCTTTAATGGACATAAATCAGGATTAGGTTTGTAATTTTTTACCATCCTTTCCACAACCAAGTACCACCCAGAGCAGCACCAGCTGGGGATTGGAGCTGGCAGGACACACACATCCCTCTTCCTCGCTTTCTTTAAGCACCAGCACTTGGTCTGTGCTCCTCTTTGGCCAGAGCTCTGTAAACCCACACAAGGTTCTGGAGAAGGGCATCTCCAACAGGATTTGTGCACACATTTCTGAGCACAAACTGCTCTAGTTGTGGTGATGTGGGGGAGTCCAAAAAGACTTCTTGCAATTCTCTCTTTTGCCTAATCATTAAAAAAGGGGAAAGGGAAGCACCCTGTACCCACAGACTCCCCACAGGGCCAACTTGACAGTACAGAAATGGCAGAAACCCTTTTCCCAGTGGAATTCCAGCACGTGCCATCACAATTGTTTCCAGTTTTGAGGCAAAACAGGACTTTCTGAGGTTCTTTCACAGTAGGAACATTTATTAATACTAACTACAACACCTTGATTCAGATGAGACAGTGCACCAGAGGGAGTCAGTGGCTCACTAAGGTTTCTTTAGAATTACAAGTAGCTTTGCACTAGATATTTAATTCAGAAGTTACAAGAGCCACAAAATACTTTCCAGCAGCCTATACCCATCCCACAGACTTATCCCATGCCACAAAAGGAAGAAGTAGGACAGACAGAAAGTCTCTTTTCTCCACATTCACGTAGAGCAGACATCTGGGCAGCCATAAACCTTTTGACAATGCTGTTTCCTCATACTTTGTTACATTAAGAAAAACACATTTTCAAAATTTTTGAGTCTTCTCAAGTAAGAGAAAAGCTACACAACCCCCTCAGGAAAGACTCCAGAAATCTTCATAGCATTACTGTGTCAAAAGGAGGACATTATTCCCTAGAAAGGAATTAAAATGACAAAGCCAGGAGTGAGATAGTCCATGTACAAGCAGCTATTCTCCTGGCCTGGCCCCTCTGTAATATATAAAAATAAATGGCACTTTATATTTAGTATGTGCTTTTGAAGAGCCAGAGACAAGTGGCATTCAATGTGAAATCAATACCTCGGAGAGGAGGCTAGAGATGCATGATAAACTTTTCGCTGCTCACTAAAACCAAAGCTAAATGGCAGCTGCACAAGATAAAGTGAAACTAATCTTACACATTAAAACTTGCTTGCATTTAGAAGGATGTCCCAATTTGCTTTCTTCCCTCCCAGCCCAACCAGAAAAATAATTCTATAGATAAATTCTAAGTGACTGGAAACAGCTGCTGTGAAATAAGCCGACACAAAATTAGAAGAGAGAGAAAACATGGTTGAGCTGAATGATCCAGCAATGCCACATTTAATTATAAACTTTTAAAGCCCCATTATTATATCTAGAAATAACAGGGTCAGTCATGAAGCACAAGTTGTTTAAAATGGTTTAACTACTGGATCAGTCAGAAAAACCAAGAGCAAACAACAGGTAGACTGCTCATTTCTGTCCAAGTGGTCTCTTCATTACAAAGATGTAGCTGGGCAGCAGAGGCAAAGAGTTTAGGAAAACACTCAAAATATTACCAAGTGTAAGCAGCTGTAGTCTAATAGAGTAAAGAAAATTATTTAATTAATAAATGTCATTCTCGTGCTTGAAATTGTGTCTTTGTTGAAAAATTAGTATAATTTACAGGAGAAGGAGCAGAAATAGGGTTAAAGCATCAGAATACAACTAAGCATCTGATTTGATTGAAAGCAGCTCCAGATAAATGGGATGAATGCTTATTCAGGAGAATCTGAAATACACAAACGGCTCAACAAGCAAACAAAAAAATGCTATTTGTTTCCCACAGCTTTCCTTACAACACCCATTTTCCTTGCTTTGCACATGCAAAGGTTTGCGACTTCCAATGTGCCAGAAACCTAATCACACCTTGGGGTAGTTAATAATTCAGCACGCCCTCAACACAACGTTTCTCAGCTTTTCCATCAGATTAGAATCCTTTTCCATCTCAGCAGGAATGTGTCCTATCCCTTAGCAACACCACCAAGGCATCCAGGCTGTTAAAGCTCAACTGTTCCACCCAAGGGGGCACACATCTCACTGCAGCAGCAAAATTTCACAGCTCTCAGCACCAGACCAAGCAGCCACTCAAAAGTCCTGTCCATAAAAAAATGCACCCAAAATCTTCGCTGCTTTCCAGGAGCCAGGCTGGCTGTGCGTGCTCTGCAATGATTTAGGCTAAATCCTCATCTCTGTATGCCACGCATCATGGGAAGCACTGGGAGCAGGCTGCCATCTGCAGCCACCAGGTGCTGCTCAGACCTGTTCCGATTTTCAGGTAGCTTGAGAGTGCTCAGGCCCTGGCAATTATGCCTGAAAGAGCATGAAGAGGGCCACAGGTGGTAAAAACATCAGCTGGTGCCTCTCTGGCTTGCAAGCTCTGCCAGAAATCGCTCCCTTTATGTTATCTTTGAATCTCTAAAGAAAACTTCAGAGAATAAACAAGTTGAAAGCAAACACACCCCAAATGAGCTACATCACTGCAGGCAAAGTACTGAAGCATAGTTATCACCTATTCCACTAGCGGAGTCATGGAGAGCAAACAGTTCCCAATGTTGCCTCGGATTTCAAATTCTCCTAAGTCAATATGGAATGAAGTTATTTTTTCTTTTGGTTTTGTTGGGTTTGTTTTGTTTTGTTTTTTTTTTTTTTTTCAGTCTTTTATGTATAAATCTCAGACACAGCAATCCCTCCTTTCCAAGCAGTCCTCTCCTGCTAGCTGGTCCCCTTTACAGGACCACTGAGCAGGGCTGCACATGGCAATTTGTTTGGATTTCTCTCTTCCACGAGTGCCTTCCTTCCCGGCTCCCCCTTTCTGCTCACCACCATGACGTGGATGTTACTCAGATGAATTCTCTCTTCAACACTTTCTTTCTTAACCTGTACAGCAAAACCCAAAGCTCCTTTGATGTCCAGAACTCTTCACATCTAAAAGGGAGTAAGGGCTTGAATTGCCTCCAGCCCATGATCTTTTTTGCACTATTTATTATGTAGTCACAAGGAGAAAGACACATTTGAGGCAAATGTCCTCCCAGGTGCCACAAATACACTAAAATCCCTGATCTCAGTGCTTGGGGCACCCCTGCCACTACTGAGCTGACAGTCATTTCTGCCACAAAAATGAGGGAAGAGCTCTGGTAGGCCTGGCAGAGCCATGCCAGTCCAGCTCCCTGGGAAAAGAAAGGGTTAAGGGAACACCCACTGCAGTAATGGCTTCTGGAACGGACTCCGCCTTGATGAAAGCCAAACAGCAACCTCTGAAGTATAATGAGAGAGAAGAAAAGAAACCGCATCTCGAAAATGCATAATCACACTCCTCACTGAATTCATAGGGTCGGTGATACGGGCTGTGCTGCCAGCATGGAAAATCTTCTTCCGGGGTGATTTCAGCCCAAAAGCTCAGATGTGTGATGACACACCATATACACGCAATGGAAAAGAATTAAAACATGCTAATGAAAAAACTCACCTCAGCTTTGTTCTGTTTCTCTTCATATTCACTCTGCTCCTTTTCCATACCAACCAGCTTAATCTTCAGGTCTGAAACTTCAGCCATCAGATCTAATTTTTGAGTCTCGAGAGATGTGCGACTTAGCAGCTCCTGAAAGCAAATCAGAATATTTTCCCCAATGATTTATGTGAGCACTGAGAGACTGCCAGGTATTTCATTTAAACCCACAATTTGAACCTCAGTGTGTTTCTCAAGTGCTGCAGTTATTTTCATCTAAATGTTCTGTGCTAATCACCAAACCACTGTGTCTCACTCCTTATTTCAAGCAAATGTGTGGCAAAGTTAATCCCTAGGCTAGACATGAAATCAAGAACAATACTAAGGCTGAACAAATCCAAACCTACACAATGGCACATTACAAAAGAGTTGGTGTCTTTCTAAAACACTCATCAGCCAAAGTTATGTTTTAGGATTACCTTGTAGACCTTCTTGCCACAGATTATCCAATCAAGGATGTAGTGCAGAATGAGCACCTTAAGCCAAACTGAGTAGCAGAGGCAAGCAATACCTCTGCAGTTACACCAATAAATACTAACTTACACCATGGAGCACCTGGTGGCTTTTGAAGGCTTCATGGTGTGGAGGGAACTGCAGTGAATGGAATGTCCTCACTGGAGCCTAAAAGGCAATGTCTAAACTAAGAAACACTGTAAAGGAAAAACAACTGGTCACAGCTTTTGCTTGTGTGCCCCAAGTTTGCTTTCCAGATTGCAGAGTAGACATGCTTTGGATGGAGTCATATCAGTGTGTTTCGAGAACAGTCAACATTCACACCTTCACTGAATCTTTCATTTTTCAGGAAAGCCAAGGCAAGAAACCATTCAAAATTTAACAGACTGTATTACGTACATCAAAGGCCTCTGTCACCTCTGTTTCCAAAAAGAAATAAGTCCCATCATGAGTTTAAGCCTTACTGAAAAATTCATACTTAGTTTTCCAAGTGCCAAAACGATTTTCAACAAAAGAATGTAGGCTTCCAAATGGTTAAAAGATTAATGATAATTCACAAATCACACTAGTGTGTTGATCATATGAATCACACTGAGGGATAACAGCAGTCTGTGCTTTGAATTACATGGCAGTAATTTCACTGAAGTTGCCATAATTCATCTGGATCTATGCAGATGTTGAGGGATCAGAAATCACCACATTGAGCAGCCTTTTCTCATTTCTTCCTCTACCCCAAACTCTACAATACATCGTAGACCATGACTTGGAGAAGTCACAAAGGTTATTTCAAAGATTACAGAGTTAAATTTTATTTCAAAATCTGCTCTACATGCGAGTTATTTTAGCCTAGCTGGGAACATTGCACAAATCAAAAATAGTACTAAATCTGCATCTGTATTGCAACACGGATTATTTAAGCCACCCACTATTCCCAATGCCATGCCCATTCCGGCTGACATTGGCAATGATATTTGTGGATGGATGGGAAAATAAACAGAAATGTAGCCTCATGGTTTTGGCTTTTTTCTTTCTTTCTTTTTTTTTTTTTTTTCTTCTCTGAAAGAAATAAACCAAGCACTAATCAGGAAAAGATATTGCACTGACTTTTTTTATTGAGAAATTCTAAGAGGCAGTCACTTATTGAAATGCCAGGAGGAGCTGCTTTCTACACAAGTGATTACAAATTACAATTATAATTACAAATAACTTCTCTGTCTTCCAGAAAAATACTAATTTGCATGAGTTTCAGAGGGACATCCCAGTCCACACTGGAAGAGGCTCTGCACAGCTGTTCAGATAGCAGACTGCTGCAGGTTAAGGCAGAGTTAAAAATGGGAACTTTGATATGAAAGAAGGCCACTGAACATCAGAAAGATGAGCAGCATGAGGCAACTTTGGCCCCATGGACAGACTCTCTTCACTCTTGAACTAAAACAACATTTAGAATTTTTTTGGACATTGACATGGAATTCCATGATATGGGAGGAAGATTTCTCAATAAGGCAAGGAGCCACAGCATCCCTCCAGGGATTTTGAACAAAAGATCTATCCTTTGAGTGCACCATCTGGCATTACTCCTTATTTTTCTTACAGACCCCTAAATTACCCTTAGTTATGCAGTGGAGAGCAATCCACACTCACTCCTCTCATCCCAAGTTCAGGAGCTTTGTTCAGTGAACACAGAGGCACTACCTGATCCGAATGAGCACGAAGGCAGCTGTTTGGGTTTGCTTTGTTTTTAATCAGCTCAAACAAATTTTCACAATCTGCTCTGAAGCTGGGGAATCAGATTCTCAGCTGGAGTAAACTGGCGTAAACCTTGTGACTTAAAATAGGCAAAACAGCTAACTACCCCTGGTTTGTTTTAAGTGGAGCACCACTGATTTAAAACAGCTGACAATTCCTCTTGCATCCAGAGGACCTAACTTTTGCTTTGAAAGCAAGTGCTGTTTAAAGTAAATGTCTCATCTTAAAATGGGAACATCTGGAAGCAATTATTTTCATCTTCAAGCAGATGCTCACAGTGAACAGCTCATTAAGAATGTGAACCATTTTGTTACAGAGAAATTATAGTGTATTTCAGTGGTATGATGCAACTTGAATTCAGCCAGAATAAATACGCAATTGTAAGAAAAGAAAATAAAAATTTTTGTTATTGGTTTGAAAGCAGAAAAAGATAATATAAGACAGGCAAAATGGTAATTTAGGCTGTAGCAGCTTTAGGAGGGTCTTAGCTGAAAAATAGAACAGATATAGAACATATCCTAGGGAGTCTTCTTTAGAAACAAGATACTTGTTTTTAAAGTGTACTATACATTATACTATGTGCGATTTACCTCCCTAAAGTTCTTTTTCTAAGTTCCGCTTTTAACTTTAAAAATTGAGGAGGCATGCAAATGTGATGATATACGTGTACCAGACAGATAGAAGAATAGCAAACCATTTCCAAACTCAGCACACATTTAAAACTCATACTGCATATTTCTAAAATACTTAATCAACTTTTCCAATATTCCCAATAAAGCTGTAGCACATGCTATGTATCTCACTCTCACATTTAGTTGTCTTTGAAATATAGAATTCTTACAAAATAGTTTATAAAATGTAATATGACAAAAATAGTTTGAAAAGAGGACACTACAATTTTTTAGGGTCTCAGCTGCAAGCACAGAAAATTCCAGGATATTTAACTGTCCACAAAACAGAAGAAACAGTCATGCCATACACTGATTGAAAAACCATAAGTAAGATTTTAGTAAAGCGAGGAGGGGAAAAAAAAGCCCCAAAGAACCCGTTATGCATTTGTGCACCATACAAAATACATTTGAAAAATTCCTTCCGTTTCACCCTTATTAAAAGCCTTGAGAGAGACAGACAACCCAAGCTACCTACATGGGAAGCAAAATCCAGCCAGAAGCCCCCCTAATGAGGAACGCACTTCTCAAGTGCTGTGTGTCAGCTGTGGCAGAAATAAGATATTTGCTTGGCTGGAAACTCAGCTGAGAGCCACGTATGTGTGGAATCACCATGAAATGGTGCAAGGCAGTCACAGGCAGGGAATTACAGCCCTCCAATCCATCATTTGCCCATTGTATGGTTAAGGCAGGGAAAGGACAGAGCTTCCCAAAGCCTTGCCAGCTTGACCAGCCCTTGGATCTGCCCGAAGAGCAGATTCCTGCCCACATTAACTGCAAAAGAGCAAAGCAGTGGAATGCTCGCCTGGAGAGATAAAGCTGCATAGCTTGAGAGCCTTCTCTGAAAACCTTAGAGCTCAACCAGAGCAGCACAGAGCACACTTCAAAATCTGAAACACTAAGCCAGCTGCTGGCAAGAAGCTCCTGCATGCTATAAACAAGTGCTGAAATTCGTCTAAGATCAGATAAATCAGGCAACTGAAAGTGCAGGGATGGTCTTTGCCAGCCAGCAAAGTTCCTGAGGAGCAAACAGATACACACCAGATTTATACCCTGCAACCAAGACAGGATTCTGGCTCCCCTGAGCATGAGACAACTGCAAAGCCAGAGCAGGTACACACTGAAAAGTGTTGGACTCAAGTTCCTACTCTGATAGAGCTCCTCCCTGCATTCTTTCAATCCAGTTTTTTAAAAGATTCTCCACTGTCTGGCACACCTTCCTCTGGCCCTTGCCCCCAGACAGAGGTGGGCCATAAATTGACACAAACACAGAGATACACTACTGTTTACACCCAAACATTTCAGCTTTTATGTGCATTTTTTAAGACACAAAGAATCCTAAGACCAAGAGAATTTGGTACTTTTCAAGAGAATTCACCTGACTGAAGACACAATCATGTTACACAACAAAACTATCCAACAAGAGTCCCCTAGATTGTGTCAGAAATTATTTGGAAAGCACAAAGATGTGGTCAGTCCACATCTAGGATTTGGTTCAGGTCAGGTACAGGAAAGACCCTGCCACCCAGACCAGAACTGTCCTTGGCAAAGCAAACTGCTGTCCCTTATGCTGGAGAGCTTCAATGGAAATTACTACCATCCTCAATAAACTAAATGCAGCTCTGGAATAGCAAAGTGGAAAAAAACTAGAATTACTCATTATAATTACCAACAAACGCATGTAAAGGAACCATGGAGGTGAAATCTGTTTGCGCAGAAGGTTCACTTTTTAGATGGACATGACACAGCTGTCAAGCCTGACAGCAGAGATTCCACAGCACTGCTGTGTTTAGATGAGGCATGGCTGGTACTCTCTGTTATGGGACAGTTTAGGCAACTTTATAGAGCAAAAATTACTTCTGCTTTCCAATTCTACAGCACATTGGTAGGAGACTCCCCCAAGGCCCTCTCTCCTCTCAAAAAACAAAATCTTTCTTAAAATTGATTGGAAGAAAGTACTTAGCAATGCCACAAAGTAACTTGGAACGAAACACACACAGACACACATCATTGCTCTCTAAAATTGGCTGTAACTTAACAATTTAAAGGAGTTGATATACTGGAAATGGACTGCCACGGCATAAATTATTTTCCTAGGATAATTCTAGGAAGTTTTTTTAAATTTTACTTCTGGACATCTCCATTACAGTGTGCTAAGGGGAAAGGCAGGCAGCTGTTTGCGTGGAGCAGCCTTTTTACATCCTTTACACATTCAATAGCAGGACAGACACCCCACTGGAAGGTAATTCCATGAGATTAAACTTGTGTCTCGCTTCCAGTCATGTTCCAGAAAACTTCCATTACCATTTACTATGAAGGATGACCTTGTTTCTTGGCCCAAACCTGAATTATACTGCAGGACTGAATTACAGTTTTGTCATTGACTTTCATGAGTTTTGAAAAGGCCTGCTTCATTTTTTTTGGAGGAAGTAAACACAGACACCTTCAAGGTGGAAAAATACTTTTGTTCATTACAATCTGTGGTAGAAAAAGTGTCCTTACAAAAGTGAAATGTTTGGTTTGATGCGGTAAGCATCACATTATCTGCAACTGTGCACACCAGGGCATCTCTGCGTCTCCTACACAGGATCCTCTGATTGCTCAAAGGCTGCTGAGCTGTATTTTCCCTGGCTGTGCTTCCATAAACAGTGAGGTCAAAGCACATCTCCCAGTTGCCCTTCTGCCACACCTTGACCTTTCCTGCGAGCTGTTTGACTCAGCCACCACAAAAACAGCCCCTTCCTTCCAAACCCCAGGATAGTTTTCTCCTAGTCATTGAGGAGAAGGTTTGCTGAGCATGACGGTCTCAAAATCATTTGCAGATGCATCATGGTCAGGAAGAGGGAGAAGGATGAAAGAAGAATGAGACCATCTCTGTTGCTGCTACTCCACATTCAAGATGCCCACCTCAAAAGACTGAACAGCCAATTTATGTTATTAATGTAACTTTTATTTTGGTTGCTGTTTCAGAACTGGTTCCATGATCACTTTGTAGCAGGGTTCAAGACAACTGTGCATAAATCAAAAGCCAGGAGGATTTTTTTGCCAGTAACCCCACCCCGACAAGTCTCTGCTAGCACAGATTCAGCAAAAGCTACTTTGCAGAGTAGCATCTAATGCTACCCTTTCTGCTGTGCAACTGATAGATACCATCATTAGGTTATCTTAAAGTTTGTGATTCTTTTCTTATTGAAGCATTTTTTTGCACAGAATTAATTATGAGTCTCTCTTGTTATAGTTCTTGAAATTAAAAAGATAGGGCATTATCTTTATTGTTCCATTTTCCACTTAGAGGAAGCAGCTGACTTAAGTTTACATAGCCAAAAATCAGTGGATTTCCAATATATTGTAGATGAGGAAGCAGAACCATGAAATAAATCTGAATTTACACTACACCCCCTCCTAAGAGGGTAATAGAAGCCATTCTGAAAAGCAGGACATCAGCAGCTGCTGGCTGAGAAGATCTGAACCCAAATCTCCCCAAAACCTTACTGATCCATCTCTTGATACCCCTGAAGCCACACACTCACTCTACATTTGACAAATTATTTTCAGAAAAATCCATTTGCCGTATATCTTACATAAATGTCATAACCACAACTTGATCAAGAAATTATCTTCTGCCCAAAGCTCAGCTCATACCCCATAGGGGTTAATCTTTTCAACAAGATGAATTGAGAAGAGAACCTTCAAAATAAATGATATTAAACAGGATTCTCTGCTGAGACAATAAATGTACAACTTCTCTGACTGCTGAGAGATCCAAATTGGGTTTCCCATATCCCACTGTCTACTGGGAGAAACAACTACAGCTGCTCAAAGTTATCCAAAAATCTAGATTTAAGGCTTATCTTAGACATATCTGGAGATTCTCTGACTTCTTTAGCTTTGATAAAGCATTTTATAGCTTATCACTTTAAAATCAGCTTTGTAAGCAATTCATGCACGTGCCTAATGCCAGACGAGCAGATGCAAACATTTTCTCTGAAATGGCAGTGTTCATGCAACATGATATTCTATTTTCAGATGCCTCAGTATTCTGATAAATAAGGCTTTAAGTTCACAGTTTCCTCAGAAGACTATCTGGGCAAAATATTTAAGTCAGAGAAAGAATAAACAGTTTTAGCAGAAGTCACAGAACAACCATCTAGCTTCACATTAGAACAGGAAGCTTCTCTGTTGTGAATGCCTCCCTGGAGTCTGAAAACAGATTTTCACAACTTAAATAATAATTTTTCTTTGAGTTTCACTTCAGATCTCACTGGAAAACATTCACTGTTTGCAGTTTTAAAGACATCCCCTCAGAATACAACCTTTCCAAGCTAGAAGCATTTTGGACTGTGTTGAGATGGTTTTTTTCAAGAACATCTGAGAATTATAATTTAAAATGTTCATGATACAATTTTATCATATAGAAACTGCTGCCGTTTACATAAATAAGGATCCTTATCATAATTTAAAGCTATGATCAGTTCATAGAAAGGCTTGTGTGTCTCACATGGAGTAAAAGAACAAATTTGTAACACAAAATATTTGCGTGGGGAGAAGAACTAAGCTCATAGAGAACAGTCTCTATCCTAAAAATTTCTGGCATAGATTTTTGAGGCTTATTTACAGTTTCAAATATATTTTTTGTATCTATATACTGCATTAACAATGGATGATCTGCATCTGTAACAACAGAAAATTGCACAAGGAAAGAACTTTGGCATCAACAGACCTGCAAGTTCTGTAAGGTATTTAATTTATCATTTGCACTGTTCCCTCAACATCGAACATCAAAGAGCAAAAATAAACCTCATAGCCTGAAACTGTTGATTGAAATAAAGAAAAAATGTCTTTCTATACTAATTTTCTCATATCAGAATACGGAAAAAAAGCTACGAAGTTAAGCAAAAATGGTTATAGAACAGAACTTGATACAGTAATTCTTTTCAAATTGCTGCCTGTTCAACTTCAAAGCCATAGGAAAACAGAAGGCATTGAAATAAAAACTTAATTCTATAACTCCTACATGCATTAGATACATTTAACTTGTCTAACCAGTTACTCAGCCATGTCCAAATAAGCACAGCTCAAATAAGACACAATAGTTTCATTTTACACGCTGCCACGTACAGCATTACGCAACCAGCCAGTAAAACTTTTCTGCAACAGGAAAACGATAAAAGAAGCAATTTTTTTCTTTCTCCCTGTTTTATCCTGCTGCCAAAGGCAGTCACACATGCAGACAAGGTGACCATGTGTGCTCACCCCACGTCTGGAGAAGGTCTGCAATCCAGATTTTTACCTGTTGGAGCATTTCTTCTGTAGCATTCAGCTTCAACTGATGCCCCTCAAGACAGATTTCTAAGTCCCGGATTTTCTCTCCTTGAGCTTCCACTTGGTCTGTGAGAACACTCACCTGTAATTGGAGAGGAGAAGCACAGTGTTACTGAACTGAGTGTAAATAAGTTTCAATTACCTTATGCATATAACATCCAAATGCACGTTTTGACAAGAAGTTCCCTTTTAAAACCCTCAATGCTTTAATATTCTTGTGCACTGCAGCAACCTGCTCTACCAAGACAGACAGTTTTGCAGTCTTACCTCTATTTTGCTCCAACCCCGCCCTCTCATCTCCCCTCCCCTGCAACTGTTTTGTTTTGATATAAAAAAGAAAGGGCATTTCAAGAAGAGATGGGATGCTACCTATAGGCAGCCTGACTACCTTCATGCAAAAGTGTGGAAAATTGGAAAGGACCAAGCAAGAACAGACGATACTGGAAATATTTTATGTGATTTTGGAGCAGGCATCACCATTTCGGGTTCTGTTGGCATTTCACTCTCTAAAACAGATAAGTAGGGAAACTGTTCTTTCCCAACCCAACCAATTACTTTACTTCTTACAAGAACAAAACTTTATTGATAGCTTGCCTATCAATAAAGAGTTCTGAAGTTATAAAGAATGCAATAAGTAAAAGGCAAGTTTTAGCTGTGGCAAAGCTCTATTCCAACAAAAATTCCCGTGTTTTGGCAAGCCAAAACATGAAAGCAAAAGCAGGGAGAAACAGACAATGAACCCCAGGAAAGGAAACAATAAGCAATCCTGGTAAAGAACTGTGGGAATAGTGGTACAGAGTAGTGAGTGTGCAATAAGGAAAGTCCAGCAGCTGAACCCTTTTTCTTGCAAAGCAAAGAAAATTGCACCGAGGATAACATTAGAAAGATATGGAAAAACCCAGGGATAATTCCTATGTTAAGAAGAACATACATACACTCTGCATAATCATTTTGACTATTTGTTTATGTAAAAGCCTTGATTATTCTAGAAAAATCTTATCTAAAACAAACAAACAAAGGAACCTAAGGTATTTAAACTCCATTTTGAAGGAAATGCATTAACAAAAACTTATATATGCTCTTACATCCAATCCTGCAACACTTTTACTAATAAAAGGAAAAAGGGAAAAGGAAAAGACTATATAATTTTTATGTATATAATTTTTTTTCCATTAAAGGAGTTGGCTGTAGTTTAGAGTACAGCTGAACTCAGGATGAGAGGGGATAGGAAGGAGTGGGTGCAGGCAGATGGCAGGAGGACGCATGAAAGCTGGGGCAGGAGGAAAACCCCCTGCAAGGAAATCTGTTGCTTGTCTACTTTGTTTTGTTCCCATTAAATGAGGGATGATACACAAAAAATCCCACATGGTCAGGAGGCAAGACAAAACAAACTGAATTCTCTCCTCAAGTGTGGTGCAAGTTCCAGAGAAAGAAAACCAGCTTTATTTAGAGCTTCAGGTTAGGTTTAAATACCAATGTAACCTGGAAGGAAAACTCTGGATATTAAGTGTGACCTGGAAAGGAATTTAGTGAAAGCTCAGGCGCTTTAGAAGCGTGTTTTGGGTGTTCCAGAAGCTAGGCTGAGAGGCACTTGGAGCTCATATTTTCCCCTCTGTCCAGGATCACATCTGCCAGGCTCTTCAAAGAGCCTGTAGGCTGCACCCAGAGCAAAACCCCAGTTTATGCTGTGCTGGCAATTCCATCTTGCCTTAGGAGTGCAACACCTGCTGGGCTCAGTTTGCAGGTAATATATTTTCTGTAAAAGTGAGGAGTATTGAACACCCAGCTAAAAATTGAGTGTTAGAAAGGTTTAAGTCTGAGGCAAGACTGGAGTGCTCCCAACCTCATATTCCCTCCAGAGGACAGCTATGGGCCAGTCACTGGTGCAATTCAGCATGAGCCACAGAACAGAGGTGCTCTGTTCCCAATTCTTCCTCGTGCCTCCTGCCAAAGGTCACGCCCAACAGCCAGGTTTGCACCAGCAGAGACCCTCAGGCCAAAAACCTTAGTTTGGGGCTTGCCGTGCTCTTCAGATTTGACAGCCTGGACAGAATCATTGGTGTAAACCAGGTACTAAACCCAGCTCCACCTTGGCATATTTGTTGTTGTTGATGTTCATCTTCCAGACTGAGGTTTTAGTCTATCTTATTTGCCAGGGGTTTTTGCAGTTCCACAGCAATGCTGTACAGTGGGAAAGGAAAATGCATAAATATTGACTAAGCCTTTGGGTTTGATGTGGGGGTGGAAGTGATGGGAGTAAAATGCAAGAGAGACATTTTCTAGTTCTGATTTTACTCTATGCCTTCTAAGAAAAGCTCTAGGCAGGTCCCAAAATGTGTCATAAAAGCCCGTGTTTTGTTCATTTGGCTGGCTGCATTCCTGGGTACCTGTTTGTGTGTATGAAGAAATAGTTACTGAAAATCTGCAGGACAAAGAGAGGAAAAGCACATCCTGAGCAGCAGCCTGGAAATGTCTGCAGGGACTTTTCTGCACTGGCCCTGTTAGAACCACAAAAACTGATGCACAGATCACAGGACTGCCCAGAAATGTGGGGAACAAAGGAGACCCTCACCGCCAGAGCCACAGGTGCACTAGTTCCACCCTCAGCTCAGCAGGTAACAGCTGGATTTGGCCTCCTAATTGTCTCTCCAGTTATGACTTGCTCATGCATTCAAGACATGAATGTACTGTGTGAAAAGTTGTTTGCTATTATTAACAGAATCGTTTTCCACATTGGCAACCACTTGATCGATAAAAAAAATGTTTTAATAAATATCAGTTGTAAAGGGAATTTGTAGCGCACACTTAAATTCCAACTAGAAGATTGTTTTTCAGTCAGGTGGGTTTTCCCCTAAGTTTGGTAATAGCAATTTAGTTTAACAGTAATTAAAAAAAAAAAAAAAATCAACCAAGCCAGAACTTGTGTTTCAAAACATTTATTGTTTATTTAACAACAGCAGTGAGGCTTCTGCTCAGTAAACGAATACAAGTGTGAGCAGTACAGGATAAGACATGTTTACAGAAACTTGTGACTGAAAGCAGGGAGAACACCTACCCAACACACTTCAATTTTGTTTGATATAAATATATGTGCTTATGATATGCATTTGAAAGCATGAAGGGAAAGGATATGCAAAGAGCATTTAAATAATCTCCACCTTCAGTTTTTAAAAAGCATAGAATGTACAGTTAAGTACTAGCAAAAATACACAGAAAAAAAAATATTTTTTTTAAAGTTGTGCAATATGTGTTTTCTCCAGGAGGAGAATTTCCATGGGACACGGGATCTGTTTGAAAAAGGCTTGGTAAACTGAGAAACAGGAAACCTGGAAGAGTTTAGGCATGCATTTTACTGTCAAATTTTCTCTATGCCTGAGCTTTTCGATGATGTAAACAATTTTGGTGCAGCATATAAACAGGAAAAATATCAGTTCTATCTACCTACCAGTCTTCTAGTTCATTTAAAATGGTGGCACACAGAAGCTAGAAAACTGGCACAACCTAGCAAACCTGGAATGAGAACCACCATCCCAGCAGTGGCCTGGGACAGAATTATTTTTAATCCCCTTGTCATCCCCCTCTCTTTTACTGCTGCTACACCCCTCTCCTCTACCAGGTTACCCCATCACAAAATCATTTAGAGGGGTTATACAGATTACAAATTAATTCCTGGTTAAATATCAGCTACATTTGGTGATCTGCTACCATTTGTTTAACAGAAAATACTCTGCCACTTCAGCTTTTATGCACTGAATATCAACTCTGCAGACAATACTCTTCTCTCTTTTGGACATAAACATACCTGCAGGATGAGTGACTCTTTATCACCTTCTAATCGTGCCAACCTTTCTTGATAAGTTTCATTATTGGATGAGTGATGGTTCACCTGTGACTGGGACAAAAAAAAAGGGCTGTGAGAATTTTTGAAGTTAAAGCTTCAAGCAGCTGTTAATAAAAGTTTTGTATATTAAGCAGGTTTTTACAAGACAAAAAGGATTAAAAAAATGTGTGTATAGACCAGAACTGTTAATTTCATGTGTATTAAACCTGTAGTTAATGTACATTAAACATTAATATACATTAAGAATGTACCTTTTCTTTTTAGCTGTATTTTGAATACTCTTTAATTTCCATCATTCAAAAATGGTAAATGAATAAAAAATGTTTTTTCTAGAAAATTATAATTTCCATGGAAAATACCATCTTAACAAAACAAAACACATTTAATTTGAAATATCTAGTCTCCACAGTCTTTTGCCAAAGTCAATGAATCTTGTATTTACTTTCAAGTGGTAAAAATATTTATAAACATATTATTCCTAGAAATTACTGAAAGAAAAAGTTCAGGTTTCTGCTTGCAATTAAAAATTTATTCAAATTATCAAATTCTTATCAGGAACTACTCTAGCCACCCAATCACGTTTCAGAAGGTTTTGCTCCCCAGAGCCATTTAGAAATGGCTCTAAGGAGCAAAACCTTCTGAAACATGGCCTGTCCTTAACTATTATTCCCCAGTTTCTGTGAATTTTAATACTTCATATGCAAACACCACACCGAAAAAAAATTATACTGATTTATTGAAGTTTAGAAGAATCTCCTAGTTTTATCCTGCCCACTGAAACATTGTGATAATGGAGCTGTTTGCTCCGAGCTGCCAGAGGTTGGTTTCCCAGCTCCACTGCAGGCACTGCATTTCTGCCAGGGAACACAACACGCAGCCTGGCTTTTCAGATAACACAGGAATCCAAGGAGCTCCTTTCAGCTGCAGCTGGCTACTCATTTATAGTGACTTGCACAATGGTACCAACAGAATCATAATCCTCCTGCCCAACTGCCCTTTCTTTTTTCAACTGAACATTTGTGAACAGCTTTTGTGGTGCTTTTTTTTTTCTTTTATTTTTTTTTTATTATTAAATATATTAATGGCTTCTTGAGCTATACTGAGGCCTGCAGGCGCAAACGTAAAACAGATCCTGAAAATAAACATGGTGCTAATTAAATCAAGAAATAGAACTTTTATCTAATCAAAAGACATTTTCAAGCCATAAAGTGTTGAACTAGATGTAAGTGTAGCACTAGATACAAGCGCGGCACCTTTATAAGCTGAGAGAAATCGAGTACCCTTGTCTCTGATTATTTTAAAAGAAATTGAGAGAATCACAAAGCCACCAACAAACAGGGCTGAAAGTTGTCTGAAGAGATCATCTGGCTGACTATTCCATCCTAGGGCCAATGATTATTTGCAATATTCTTGTTTTGTCTTCTAAAGACCTCCAGAGATGAAATTCACAGCTTCTCCATCTACTTCTTACCTACCCATCATTAGAGCATTTTTCTTAATGCCTAATCTGAATCATCTCTTCAACTTCATGGTTATCATACTACCATAAATTAAAAAATAGGTGTTTCTTTTCACTTCAGAGCTTTTTAACATATTTGAAGATTATCTCTACATCTCTAATTAGCACGTCACTCTTCACGCTGTGAAGGAAAATATGAGTTTTTTTTCTGTCTTTTTTTCATAGGTTAATTTTTCAAGATTTGTTTTGTTACTTTCTTTTGGTTCCTCTTCACCAACTATTTCCCAACTTCTTTTGAAATTAAGGGCCTAAGAGGAGAGGCAGGACTCCAGCTGAAACAGGCTTGAGTGGTAAAACCTTTTCACAGACTCTTAGGCCATATTTCTTTCCATATGAAACATATAGTAAAATTCATATATTTTCAGCCTAGGACCCATAACTTCCAGATCCTTTTAAAATGCTTTTATTTAGCTGCCAGTCTGTTCTTCACTCTGCTTTTACTCTTTGTTTCCTCTGAAATGTATAACTTTGAGCAAATCTGCACTGGCTTGCGTTCTGTTATTTATACTCTTTTTCTATGCACCTGGCTCTTATGTTTTAATCATGTCCTTTAGCACAGCTGCAAGGCCCTTAACTAGAATCCTCTCTAAATTCAATAATCTTGGTCTTTTGTCCCTGTTTAAAGGATCAACAGGAACACTGAAAACAGAATGTGCAGGTGCTCAGTCTACACCTCACTTAGCAGCATTTGTGATCAAAAGATGAATGTGTTAACTCTACTCAAAATATACTTTTGTCACAAGTTTATGACCAGTTCATAATAAGTACAAGTAAGGTTCAAGACCTCACAGAAATGGCTCTAAATATGCAGGTGTGAGGTCAGCCAGAAAAACCTCAGATAAGCACAGGAAAATACAGTAGACAGAAAAAGGACCTTCTAAATAAAAGTGTCTGATTGATCTAGAGCAGTTGTTGAGACTTGGTAATTCTTTGTGGCTTGTATAAAGACAAGATAAAACAGTGTAACATGAACCAAAGCTGTCTGTGGATAGTTGGAGTGCATTCTGCAGTTGTGGGAGTCAGGACTGAGAGGGAACTGAGCAAGATGTCACATGTATCAGCCGCAACTGAATACAGGACCTACAGCACAAGAGACATGAGACCACAGATGATTCCAATTGCTCTAAGAAATAACAAACAGTAAACAAACATCGGTCATGTGGTTAGATAGGTTTAAAAGGCTGGATCTGCAGGATTTCCTATAAAGCTGTTATTTCAGAACATCCAGCATTAAAGAACAAAAATTATTAGCTGGGCTTGACAAATTATAAGCCAAATATGATAAGTATGCCTCTTACAATGAACGAATGATAGAGATTGCACAAAACATGTAAAAAAGTTTACGATAACACATGATAACAAAGTAAAAGGAAAGATATGCTAAAGCAAGGTAGAAAAAAATATGCTGATGGCAATACCACTGCAGATAAAAAAGTAAACTGAATGCCATAAATACTTTGCCTACAGGAATCATAGAATTCTTAAGACTGGAAAAGAGTTTTAAAATCATTGAGTCCAACCAGCACGACTACTATTTTCGCCATTAAACCATGTCCTCAAATACCACATCTACACATTTTTTAACTCTTCCATGGATGGTGTCTCCATTCTGTTCCCATGTTTTACAACCCTTTCTGTGATGAAATTTTTCCTAACATCCAATCTGAACCTCTCATGACACAACTTTGGCCATTTCTCTCACCCTGTCACTCGTTTCCTGGGAGGAGAGGCCGATCCCCACCTGGAGGCACCCTCCTGTCCGGCAGTCCTAGAGAGTGAAAAGATCACACCTGAGTCTCCTTTTCTCCAAGCTGAACACCCCCAGCTCCCTTAGCCAATTCTCAAAGGACTCTCCAGACCCTCCCAGCTCTATTGCATAACATAAAAAGTTTCCTGGAACAATTCCAAATCAGCTGTTACTCCCTGTTCTGGAGAAAGAAAAAGAAAGCTTTCTAAATTTCCTTTTTTTTTTTTGGTCAAAAAGCATTCCATCACCTGCTTTAGCTTCTTCATTTTTATTTTCCAAATCTCTCTTTGGAATAGGCCCAATATGAAAATAATATTGGAAAGTTGCTAGGAAGTTCTCAGTATCACATGCATGATCCAGTCATTACTGAGTCCTCTTCCAAGAAAAGGGATTGAAATTTTTTTCTTACGTGACACACAAAAAATTCCCAGACTTTGGAAAACAATTCAATAGCTTTGATTTAAAATGGGGATAATCAGCAAAAGTATCAAAGAATATAGCAAGGAATGCTGGTCAGTTGATGTTCTCCTCGTGTGTGCCTTTTCAGCACCAAGCATCTCCAGCACAACTAGTTTTAATCCTAATCTCACCAATTTCTGAAGTTGGTCAGCAAGCTGTGACTCAGAAATTTGTCACAAGCACCATGGATCTCACCCTGGGATGTGGAGTGGGGAGGAGCTGGGAAAAGAAACCTGGCAGGCAGTTAAAGTGGTGATTTGTGAGCTTTTTCAACAAGTCACCCGCCTCTGTGAGGAGACAAATTATATCATAACCCTTCTCTCTTCCTTAGCCACATGAATCACCTTCAGCTCCACTGATAATTGAATAGGATGCCTGTGGCAATGATGATACTGGTATTAATGGGGAAGGTTAGGGATGTGCTTGTGTATTGCCCTTTGCTGTAGTTTAGAAGCTGAAAACAAGGAGTATGGCCAGCGGAGTCCAGCCAGTCAGCTTTACCACAAACTACCAGCAGCACCCAGATCTCAGTATTGCATTTCAGTTCAAGAAAATATACACTGCAGACTCTTCCCAGCCCGTTTGTGATGCCTTAATGTTTAGCTTTCATATTTTCCAGGTTCTGTACTGCACTGCTGTATAACTCTGAACTTCATATAAAGTATTAGTAAGTTCTCCTCACAGTTCAGTCAGACAGAACAATCCTTTTCTAGCCTGAGAACCAAGGACACCGTTGCAGCTTCAGACCCAAAACGTGCAAACAACAGTGACTTGTGGAGAGCAAACTGGGAGGATGGGACTTCATTACCTGGAGCTGGAATTGGGCAATTAACCCTAGTATGGAAATGCACCAAAACTTATAAAAGGGTGAAAACTCTTGACTTGGGTCCATCTTGGGTGTAGCCTCAGCCAGGCTTTTGTACTGCCCAAGGTGAATCCTTTGAAGGCCGTTTAATAAATCCCTACTTTATTCCTTTAACACTGTCTAGCCTCTGTTCCAGGCAGCTTCTTTAGACATCATTTGAAGTTGACAATATTTAGGAATGCATGGTCCTACTAGCTCTGTAGTACTCTTTTTGGTCATTAGAATTATGTTCTGAGTCACAAGGAGTTGTATTATGATGAGTGATAAGTGAGCAGCTTACACAGTAAACATTTTTATTTGCATCTGACTGTGTATGCAATACAAATTTAATCTCTTGGCATGTTAGTGCTACCTCAGATACACACACATCTCAATATATGTGCACTCCCTCAGTTACCTGAGAGGAGGAGAAGAAGGCTGGAACATGATTTCTGGATCTATAATTCTTGCCTTTCATCTGAAGGTAATTAGTAAATCAACAGCAGGATTTTTTATTTGCCATTGTTACAGGTTGGTTAAATGAAAGTAGCAGTCGCTTGGAAAAAGCTGACAGTGCATAGTCTGAAACTAAGCAAAGACAGAGCTGGGTAAATTTTGGTAGTCCTTAAACCAAACGCATTTTAAACAAATATTTTTATTTTATCTAGATAAGTTTTCTGAAAACCAATACTTATTTTTTTCCTCCAGACATTCGCATGCCTTAAAAGAAAATATCCAGACAGAAATCATAAGATTCACCTTCAGTATCTTGAACTCAATGGCTACACCATTGGTTTGATCACTCTACCTCTTGCTGGTACCGGTTAAGGATCTCCTCCAGAAAAAAAAGTAGGCATAAAACCAATGCACACCAATTTCAGGCCAGCCATCAGCTCTGTGCTGTGCTGTTTGCAGTGAATATTAGCATTTATATTTATCATTTTGGGCTGTAACTACATGTCTACATACCAAAATATGGGTTGTACTGTTTGTATTTGGAATGGTGTCTTCCAATTAAGGGTGGATGGAAAGATAAGAATAAAGCAACAGGAAGACACAAAATTGTATGTGAACCCTCTAACCCAAATTCCTTGGGAGAACAATAGAATATTTGTTAAAAGCGAGACGCTTTGAGTTTGTGGGGGTATCTTGGGTTCTTTAGTTTGCAACAGAAACTTTTAACAGATCCCCACTCAGGCCCTGAGAAAGAACCCAGTATTAATTACCTGCAAAACACTTTCCCCCAAACTGCCCACCACTGCTTTGTGAGAACTGTGCTGCTGCCCAAGCTGTGAAGTTAAAAGCACGATGTTTATACGCAAGGAATTTTCCCTATCCTCCTTCCTGGGCTCTGTCCACATGCTCTCATGTCTCGCTGCCCACTTCGTCCATCCCTCTGGCCATTCTTGGCCCAGCATTTCCACAAGTCATGTTGACACCAATAAAGTCGAATGGAAAGAATGGAATTGGGGTGAGAGATTATTTCAGTTTCATCTCAATAGTGCTTTTACCCCTGCTGCTGTTGTAAGATGCCACTGTATACATTATGTTACAGGACTTCTGCTTAAAACCAGACCCTCCATTCTAAGCATCTGAAAATAGCAGTTGTATCTGTTGTTTTGCCTGCCTGGATCTCGTGATTTTTGTTTTTGATTGCTGCCCTAACCCAGTCCAAGCCACAGATACCACACAAATCCAGCCTAGCCAGCCCCTGCAACATCAAAACCCATCTGGGTCTCTGAAGGGATTTCTGCTAATGATGAAATTCGAGCCAGGTCTGACATACTTCACCAAGGCTTTATGGAAGTCTGTTGCAGTTATTCTCTGTTAAAATGCCATGTGTTACTCTGAAAGCAACTCATAATTTTATTATCAGCCAAAGAGCAACAGTTTATGATTGCAGGAACTGAAATCTTTATGTGCTGTAACAGTCAGTGCCAGCCATGAGACACTGGGTTTCTTGGATGGGAGAACTGAACAAGCAACTTAGATTGTTTCAACTTTTTTGGTTTCTAAATCACTTGTCAAAGGAATTTGGGAGCAGACTGTTTAAGTTCTCCCGGGAACAATGCAAGATCACTTTCAGTCCTCCTCCCTTCCCCCACATGTGCTCATCCCTTTGCAGAGCTTGCAAGGAAAAGCAGCAGTATTGATATTCTCCTTTATGTATCTTACATAAGGGGAATTACACACAACAACAGCAGGGTCATGGTTAATTCATATAAAATCTTGTGCCACATTTGAACACCGTATCCTTTCTGAGCACAGCCCACAAGCTGATGGCGGCAGACCTTATTAATCGTTTTGTTAGCAAACCTGTCTTTACAGAAATGAAACTTCTGAAAGCAGGAGTGGCAGACATGCTGTATCCATAACCTCATTTAAATATGTGAGCTCAAAATATACTTTTAAAAAGAGGTAATTAGCTTTAACTGCACAGAGTGCAGGTTAAACTAATAGTATAATGTTACAAGCAGCTACTTCCTGTTGCCTCTTCACTATCCGCTCACTTCCCATTTAATCCTCTCCACAGACACACTCCAGAAATATGAAAGTTTCCATAATCTGATGCAAATATTTAGTAAATTAACTTCAGGATTCCCAATCTCTTATTAAAGACTGACACATCATTAATATTTTACACTCATTCAAGACACTACCCAAAATAAACGTTCCTAATCACATTTCACATTAGAACTGACAGATATTTTATGTTTATACAGCTAGTAAAAACCCAAGAGAGCTTCTGCATAAGTATTAATGTGTGTATACGTATAGACAGGCAAGAATTTGCAGGAAAAGCATACACAGGTTAAAAGAGATTTAAAAAATAAAACAGAGAGAATGTGATTCTTTCTTGACACAATTAAATTCATATTCCTGTTTAAAAACAGCCTATTCTGAGGGATCTAGTCACATCCCATTCATGTTTTTTTCTAACGCTGAAAAATAAATATTTCGAACATAAAATCTAAAAGCTGCCAGAATCAAAGTGATTTTCTCAAGGCGATGGGAGAACTGCACTAACCTACTTTTTTTAAAAAAGGAAGACATAAACAATCTCATGCAGTTTAACAAAATTAATAGCCCTGCCTTTTAAAAAACCCCATCTTTTTAGCAGAGGAACAGGCACAGAAGAAAACCACCACCATTTTTACCCGAGACAAATGCATCCCGAAAGGTCTCATACAGTTACCCCGATGGAGAATCACTTAAGGGAAGAGATGGTGCAGAAAACTTCTCCCTTTAAAGCACAATATGGTAAATGAGAGCCTCTCCTTTCTTTTGCTATACGTTACCATGCAGAATTTGTTTTGTTGCACTGCAATGCCCGGAAGGCACAAGCACTTGCCAGAATCTATTGCCATTTGCTCAAAGTTTGATCCTAGAGTTTCATTTTTAAAGACAAAGACAGCTGATTTTCTCCCCCCTCCCTAAGCTGCCTCCTCCTACACCAAGGCAAGTCTTTAATTTACTTCTGGTGAAGAAACTCACACCATTTAAAGTCTGAGGCGCTGAATGAGTTTCCTTTCACAAAGCAGAGAATTCTCACTAAGGTCTTGCTAAATGTGCATTTCGAAAGAGAAAACAAAGCCCAGCAAATCACTTACCCTCTTTAGCCATGTGAAGTGCTTGTAAATATCAATCTCACCATCCATGCTTCGGGCCCATCTCAGCAGTCACATTCCCAGGGTTAAAAGAAACTTTTGGAAACAAGCGCTCTGCTTTTTCTACAGGATGTAACTGAGATTTCTTCCCCTTTCAACCTTCAGCTTCTGAAATCTTCAATGCCTGGTCATATTTTAAGCTGAATCCCCTGCTCCTGTCCCGCAGTCTTATCCCAAAGGCTTCTCACAGACATATATATACCACACAACTGTGTAAACTTCAGGCTCCCCCCCAAACATCTGTTTTTTTTTAAACAGCAGATTGGTTAGCAGCAAGAACAATGCAACCCTAAAAACATTAAAAAGATAACTTGCTAAATGATCTTTAAAAAAGGATCTTTCAAAAACAGCATAAATCTGCAGGAACTGTTCCCCTTTAATGGTGAATAACAAGCTAAAAATTATTAAGCTGTCACTGAGAAACTATTCTCAAGTAATGCTTTCTCTGGCTTTCTGTTTCAAGAGTGGCTGGAACTCATTACTAAAGACCCCCTATTTCCTGTCTCTGTTCTACTCCCTGTTTATTGTAACACTGCTCAGCCTTCTCAAATTATTTCAGGCTCAGACTAAACCTAAAAATAAGTTCTGCTCTTTGAATTACTTGCCTGTCCTCTCAAAAGACATTATAAAATGGGAGGAATTCAAGGACAATCCTGTGAATAAGATAATGATCCCATAAATACTGCTATTGCCAAAGAGGCAATTTTCCAGCCCAACAGAAGATGATGATACCCTTCCAAGATATTTGTCTGCTCCTGCTAAAGCTGAAATCTCACAGCATGGCAACTTTTCAAACTTACAACACCAAGATAAATGCGTGTGCAATGCAGTGCTCCGGCAAGAAGGGAAGTTTAAAGTGTTGCCTGTTGTTGCGGTGTCCTCTAGTGCCTCCACACAGCAGCTATCCCTAACTTCTGATTTTTCCCAATAAACTCCCATTTCCAGTGTTGTTTCTTGCCTAGTTCAGAGTGGCTTTGGCTTTAAACCGGGAAGCTGGTTGTTACACACAGAAGGACAACAGCTTGGGCAATGTCTCTTCAGATCCAAAGGCAGCTGCCTCCATGGAACCTTTGTGACCATCTCAGAACGTTTGCTTATCTCTTCACTGCCCTCGGATCCTACAGCCAGACTGACCCCTAGGCTCGGGGAGCAGTAAGCCAGCAGTTTGGAAGAGCTGGTGTCAAAGCTGCCCATGGTAATAATGTTATGCACAAAGGACTCAAAGTCTGAAGCTGTATAAAGCCTTTCCTATAGGGATCTATTCACATACCAGACTGGGGAAATCACGGATGCGTGGCAAAATTTCTTCAGGGGGATGTGGGTTTTTAATATTTCAACCATTCTAGGTCCTTTTGACCTGATGGAGCTCTTTTGAGAATCTCCCACAGTATGAAGTGAGAGGGAAGTATATAAACATAGACTTTCAGTTCCCTTCATGTATTTATTATCTGTTCTTACTTAAAGTCACATGACAAGAAAAACATGACAATTTTTAGCAAGTCAGTGCTACAAGGCTTCTAAAGGTGCTGGGATGCCTCTCTTAAAACACTCCACCAGACTTTATCAGCTATTGACTGTGTTTTTAATTTTAAAAACTATGGAAAAACTGCGTTACTAAACTTCCTAGTGCCCCAGTGTAGTGTCTACATTTAGGGGAGTATTCATTTCTCCTTTCCAAAGTATTAAAAATGACAACATACCTTACTTCTGCCTTGTCACTTGTGCTGGATTTCATGAGAAGGTGTCTTGCTTTCTGCTAGTCATTCTTCCTGATTAAAAGGTGAGTGTCTGAATTTTCTGTATCTTATCAGCCAGAATGTTGACAGCATACATTCCAGACAGTCACATGCTCACTGGGAGCCTGTCACCTGCATACTGAACTTTACATCCTGCTTGAGCTTTGGCCTGAAACTTTCAGGAACCAGCTGAATGCAAATCAATTTTCCCAGATTTGCTTAGAATGCTTTTCCATTTCACTGGGAAAGCAGGTTAGTTTCTCTGGGCACTGTGAGTATAAGGAAAATATGTTGTAATCTGAGGATTGCTTCATCACTGTATGTTTTTCTTATTTTCAGGAAATCCATGTCTGTGTGTAGCTCTTCACTGAGCACTATTTTCTGGTTCAGTGGAGAGCTAAAAAACAAAGAAACACAAGCCCTGCCACTTCCATTGCAGAACCACCACCCTCAAGTATAACCCCAGAGAGAGACTAATCCAGCTTTTGCTCTCTTGCCCCCAATCAAATTGCCTGTTTTCTCCAGTGCCGTCCCCAAAAGTAAAAGAACACACATATTATGGCAATACAAATGCAATATAGGGCAGTAAAATATTTCAAGTTAGCAAAGTTTATATACTCCTTAAGCTGTATGATAACCCATTTATTTGCCAGTTCCATACTTCCACAGAAAACTGCTGACTACTGCCAGACTTGACTGGACTAAAAAACTGGGTTTGCAGAACACCAAAGGTGCCAGCCCAAGAACTTTTGTGCTGGTACACAAACAACAAAACTCACTGACCTGAGAGCCATTAGTTTTAGCCAGCATGTCAAATACTTTAAACAAAGCCTGAAGTCTTTGTAAATAGTAAACAAACTGCAAATGCTGCAAGAGCTTTGAAACTGAAAGCAACTATGCTTTAAATGATCAGCTACACTTCTCATGTCCCTCCATTCCAGTCTATGAAGAGGCAAGAAAACATCCAGAAATCCTCTTAGAACTGTGGAGAGAAAGGCACTGTCTGGTGTTTTCCCTCTTCTACCACCACTGAGCTGAGGAAGCACAGAGCTGTTTGCTTTTCCACCCCTTTTCTCCCCTCTTTCTCCCACTCACGTAAGGCCTTATGGACACAAAAAAATTATATTTATTAGACTTATTTTAGCAATTTCACTTTTTATTTGTGATAAAATGCAGTCTTTGGTGCAGCATAAGTGCAAATGGTCAATTGTGTTCTTCTGTTGCCTCTGAATCTCCTGGGAAATTAAAGGGCAGAAGAATAGGAGGAATCAGAGCAGTCCTCCAGGTCTTCCTTTTCATCAATAACTTATAGATGGTTCTGGTTTCAAATCCCATCCACCCCTGAGAACACTTAAAGAACTTACACTTGCTCTCTTAGACCAAGATATGAAGTGTCCAAGTTCGCATACTCCCAGTTTCATCAAGGGTACCCAGTGAGGATG
This sequence comes from Bombycilla garrulus, assembly GCA_013400315.1. Classification (NCBI taxonomy): domain Eukaryota; kingdom Metazoa; phylum Chordata; class Aves; order Passeriformes; family Bombycillidae; genus Bombycilla; species Bombycilla garrulus. The sequence continues at coordinate 135,069 of VXBU01017253.1, forward strand.
GACATGATACAAAAATTTACTCATTCCCAAGAAGTATTATCAACTTTTCCCACATATCTTCCTTTGCAGTTTTTGTTGTTTTTTNAATCCTAGTGTCTGGACTGCTTTGGAAACAAGGTGATTATGACCAGATTTTTAAAAGGGAAAATGTTTTCAGCAAGCCAATTCACACGTGTCATTCTCATGCTGCAGAAAAATGTGAGAGCATTGGAGTGAAAAAAGAGAAATATGGGGATACTTGTGTATAAAGAAGCTCAGGCCATTTGTGTAGAAGACAAGAGAGGAAGAAATCCCTTTCTCATGGCAAAAATGGCTTCAGGAATCTAGATGAAGTATTTCCAGCAAGAAAATTTGTCTTAGAATCTTTATTGTGACTGACTGATAACGCCTACATGATAGAGAAAGAAGAAACTCTTGGAACAAAACTTAAAAAATGCATTCTGTAGATGAGCATGTTTGCTTTGCTTGTGATAAAAAAAAAATTTAAAAAATTTAAAAAATCCTGGGAAACAGGCAAGAAATAACATTTTGCAGATGCTCAAACAAATAATCCTTTCCCAGCATAAGATGCATTCAATCCTAGTGCCTTAATTTGTTGATTTAAATCAAGAATCAGAATTGACTTTGAATTAAACAGGCTTAGATGGCCATTAGCTCCACGTGGTGGTTAACCCTCACCCTTATTCCTTGTTGGCAATTCTTGCAGCAGGTGCTGCCATCTCTGGAGCCATTTTGACGTCACACATCCCCAACACTGCCACGTCCTCTCTGATCACTGCTCCAGCAATGAGCAGCTCCCTTCCCTTGGCTGGCATAAAGAATGTATTGCTGCTTCTGAGATGAAGTTACTGCCCGTTAATTCATCCACAGACATTTGCACGTTCTTGGCAATTTCACACGTTCCTCACCATATGCTGAAATACTTTGTCCAGCCCAAGTTCTACAAGAACTGTGCCTTTTATTTTGCATTAAACTTACTTAGAAGCGAACATAAGAAACCTGAGTTCTCTGTTTTCACATAAAATCTAAAATATATTTTCTACTTAACAGACCATCAACCTCACTGCGAACACTTTCCCCAGTTATATGCAGAGCACACTCATAAGTAAAGAAAATAATTAAAGATAGTTATTTTCATCCTACCATACAACAAATTACAATAAGTCAGGTTTATGCATCAAAACACTGCTGAAACTACTAAACCTGCAATAAATCAGTATATGAGACATTTGAAACAGGATGTTCAGCAAATATTTGATTTTTTTCTTCTAAATTTCAGAATGGAAAAAATAGTAAAAAAAAACCCCCCAAAATAGAATAAGCTGCAGATACACCTTTATAAGTTCCTTATTTCTGATAAGGTACATACAAATATTCTTTTTATTTTTTTCTTAAGCGTTTTATTGCTGAGGAAAATTAGGCCCATTGTTTCCAACTTCTGGAAAAGAATAAGATGCCAACATGTATAGACAATATGTCCGAAATAAGTGGTTTTTTTTTCTCATTTTTGAATGGTCACAAAAGCTGAAAAGATATTTAGTTTTGTGTTATTAGCATACTAATCCAAAAGAGAATGAAATAACTTTGTTGTGGATACAATATTGCTACGTTTGTCATAATGAAAAAAATTTACCAAATTTCAGTAGGTCAAGCTATCCATCCAAATTCTGTGAAATGAGGATAGGGGTTATATAGAGAAGTACTCCAAAGTGCCCTTCATCTATTATTCAAATAATGCCTTCAAAGCAATACAGGTTCCTCTTAAAACTAAATTTTGTCTCTAGCTTCTCTGTGTAACTTCTACACCTTTTCTGTCAGCACCATTGTTTCAGGAAAAAATTCTTTCTTACCAATCTCTGTGTTAATTACTTTATGGAAAACATTTTCCAATGTCTCCTGTAGCTCCACTTGAAAAATACATTTATGCACTAATGTTTGTTTCATGAATACAGTGTATAGCATTTCAATCAGTGAAAAGTAATGCAGCTGGAGAGTCTAGTGAGAGATCAGAAGGGGAGATGGAAAAGGGACTCCATGAATAGGATCAGACACAAAAGGAAAGATGAGCTAATGGCATATTCAGCCACTTAGTGCAAAGGAAGGCACTGAAGCCAAGAGCTGAATGGGACTTTTACAAATGAAACTGAATAAATCATCTTTTTGAAGGATAACATGCAATTTCTGTACAAAATTATGGCTTCCTACAGTGATTTCCACTGCCAGCATCAAGGTGTGGATAGGCCACATAGCTGAGGATTGCACCTGAAGGCAAACTTCATATATGTGAGCAGAGTACCTTAAAATCTTGGGAAACTGACATAAAATACAGGCTCTGCTGTTACAGCAGGAATATCACCTGTCTCCCATGAGTACTCCAAGCCTCAGGCCATAACTCAATCCTGTTTAAGCACTTCAGGTTACTGTTAAACATTACAAGGGTGAAAGAAAATGACATTTTTAGAAAGAGATCTAAATCAGTCCTATCCACTGCAAAACTGGTTTAAATTTCTATTAGTTCTTCACATAGAGGAGACTTTCCTGCTTCTGAGAGCTACTACACACAGTCAGAGGTGATGGGATTGGTTCCCAGACTAAGCATACTAGAAAAATTAGGCCTGGTTTAGAAAGATTCTATGCAAGCTCTGTACACCAGCAGCTCCTCAGTCCCCAAGGCATTCTCTAGTATTCATAAATGGCTGAACACACGAAGGGCACCTCTCTCTGGCTCCGGTGTCCTATGAATTGCTCTGGAACACTTGGGGAACTCTGAGAGGACCAGATTTTCCAGTTCAGGCTTTCCTTGCATCATCAACTCATCAAAAAGGAACTGAAGCACTGCAGAGGACTGGGATATTCAACTTCCAACCCTGAGTCCTTCTCAGAAAACAGAACCCATCTAATGTTTCAAGCTGGCAAAAATAACCATGAATGCTTATGGAATGACTGCTTTCCTACACTGTCCCAAGCAGGCTCTGCTGCTCCCTTTTCAATCTAACATGTGCTAATATCCCTTGGTAGCAGGAAGATCCAGCTATAAATATCTCCATCAGGACTCCCAGCAGTTGAGTTCTGCAGTCAGATCTACCAGCAAATAAATACACTGACTTTAGCTGGTGTTGCTCAGAATACATTCCCTTCCCACTCAGCTGTTGCTGAAAAATGCTATTGATAAATTTATAAAAGTGTGTTTTTGAGTACATGGAAGTGCCCTGAACTCAGGTATTTTCTGCCTCTCTTCTGGATGGATAACCCTGTGAAATGAATCTTGGACAAAAGTGAAATAGAGAGGCCAGTGATTAGGTTTCAGCAGAGCACTTCAACACATGCTTAAAATAAAACTTTGAAGTGACTTCAAAACTCCACAAGCTCCATCAAGTCAGAATTATTGCTTTCATTCAAGTCTTTGTGAAGATACTGGGAAAAAAATATTCCTTGATTTTTAACCAGCAGTGGAAAAAACCTCTTTTGAACATTAATTATGAGTGAATAACAACCAAGACTGTAAGGAATTTATTCTGTTTCTGCTGAAAAGTCTCTGGTTTTGCCACTAAAGAACACATCTTTGGAAGAAACAAAGCACAGCACTTATCACAGGGTAAATCACATTCTATTAAAAATTGCCTCTACCACACATTTCTCTACTATTTACTCTGCTCTTCTCTTAAGTTACTCAAATTGAGAATATTTAGAAACATTTTCAGAGTCAAGCTTCCAAAAGACCTTTGAATAATCAGGAAAATACTGATGAGTTTTCAAGAATTGGAATTTTAAGGCTCATTATATAAAGCTACATGATGGAGTGATTTGCTTTAAATATACATGTTCCCCTAGGTGGAAGATCAGGTTTTGCAATCCTGAAAATGAAGCTTAAGGTCTATTGTAAGAACACAAGTGCTCCTCTTCACCCAAAAAGGATTCCATAAATGTGCATAAAATAAAACCCAGAATGAACAGTGTGGAAGTTCATTTAGAGTTATGAAACTGTAACTAAATACATCCTCTCTTAGCTCACAAAGCCAAATTGTCACTGTAGCAGTTAATTTTTAATGCTGAAATTACTATCTGCTTTGTGATAGGTCACGTGGTCACCAGCAATACTGAAATATTTAACAAGAAACATGGATACTATCCACAATTTTGTTTGGTATGAACTCTCCCTATTAATCCCTAGGTCATTGCGTTCTGTTCTTAAGGCCAAAGAATATACAATCATAAAGCCATATAAAACAGTTATTTTCAAGGCAAAAGTTTTTAATACAATTTTAATGTAGTTAAAAGTATATATTTAATTATGTTTTCTTCTGTTTTAGGTTTGTCATTTATGCAACCATAGCAACTATAAAATCCTCATTCTATGCGACATAGTATCTTTTTAAATTCTGTGTTAACTTTGTCTAACCTGTTTCATCTGCCTCAAAGCAGGGACAGCACAGTTATTGTGTCCAGTTGTTCTGTAAACTCAGGAAACTGAATTGTTCATAGATCCCAGACCACAAAAACAAACAAAACAAAACAAAACAAAACAAAAAAAAAAAAAAAAAAAAAAAAAAAAAAAAAAAACCCAAAAAAAAAAACCAAAAAAAACCCCACAAAACCAAACCAAACAAAAAAAAGGCATTTTCAAGAAGAGCACCTTTAGTTCAACAGATGCTCTGCCTTGATCTTAGAGGAAACACCAAATCACCAATGGCTCCACGAGAAAAAGGAATTAAGCAGCTGCTTTCAAAAGAGTTAATAGGGAAGTAGGGAAGATAATATCAGGTATGAAACATGATGCCTAAAATTTTTCTATTCTAGCCATATCTAAATTTCCCCTCATCATTGGTACACACACTTAGAGGAGACAGGACAAAAAATATAAAAGTTTCCACTGGTTAAAAAAAGAACCAAAAAAATTAAATTAGTCAGAAACATCACTTCATGAAGTGATATTTCATATATAAAATATATTTCATATTTCATGCTTGATAAATTCCATTGTTTGGTGCTAAGCACCCGAAGGAGGGTGAGACCAGCTGCAGTATCTACAGTGACTTTAGAAACTCCCTGATCAGTGATAAACCTGTGGCCCTCAAAGCTGACCAAAGGCTAAACTTCTTTATTTATTTATTTGAAGGTGAAGTTAAGCACATTGAGTGGCAATTCCCAAGGCTGCAAAGCTACTTGAGTTTTGAGGCCAAGGGGCAATTTTCTGCAGAGTTTATTTTCCCCACACAGGTACAACTGGTCTCATGTTTGTAGATGTTACTCCAATAAAAACAGCACAAATTCAGCCCCTTTCTGTCCTCAGAGTTGCAATCCCAAATCCTGCTGTGTGGCAAACAGAGTAGGGACACCCACCCTGGGCCTCAGAGAGCTCTCAGAGCTGCATTAGGTTATGAAGATTGCTAATGCAGAAGGAGCACACCAGACAAGCATTGGGACTTTTATCCCATAATTTGCTTAAAGCCAAATGCTGGAAGTCAAATGCTGCTGTCTGATGCTATCCAGTTGGAAGGAGGCTCCCGTCTTCCTTCTGACTTCCCTTTCTGTGGTTTCTCAGTAAAGCAACACGGGGCAGTGACAAAACACACATTCAAATTATTTCCATTAGGCACATTGTTTGCATTCCTGATTAACCATGGCAAGTAAAATGATTTTTAATACAATTTTCGAACACACACTAAAGAAGAATAATACAATTTTCTTGAAAGAAGCATACTTATCTGCTTTTAAAAACATGAAGTGGTTTTTGTATCTTTAGTTTCTAATGTGTTCCTAATCAGGATAAGTTCAGAATATTTTTGGTGCCTATTTGAGTAAAATGTTAGAAACAAAGCAATTGCTGTAGTCTCTGAAGCTATTGAGTGACATGCTAAAGCAGCTCTCCAGCTTCAAAGGAAGGTGCATGGACCCCAAAAAATAAACAGACGTGGAATTAATCACCCACAAAACAAAATCTCTCTCCAGCATTTCACAGAGTAACAATCACCAAACTGCTTTTGAGGCTTCCAGTGTGAATGAATTCACTGAGATGCAGAGTTCTCATTCTTTAGAGCTTACTACCCCCGCTATCCTGGCGTATGACACATATTAAGTGTCGTGTTTCATGGCTCTGGGCTGGAACCAAGGAAACTTTAGTATGGGACACAACTATGAAATACATATCCCATTTCATTGAAACGAGCTGAATTTTATCAGATTTCTTCCACAGAATTTATATGCATGCTTGCTAATTATTTGCATTTAAAAAGTATGTAAGAAAGGTCTTCAAATATATGAGATTACTATCCATTTTCAAATAACAGTCACAGCAACTATGCACTACACTCCCTCGATGCAGAGCAGTGTAAAATATTTTAAAACCAGTCATCTCTACATGTTGCACTAGAGATACTCCAAGCCACCATCTTCCCTGTTTACTTGGTTCCGAATCCAGACTGCCCAATTGCTTTGTCAAATGAATACTACTCTTGATACAGGTTCAATTTTACTTTGAACGACTCTGAAAATTTGTCTTTTACGCACTAAACTCATCTCTTAGCTATCATAAAGATTAGAAAAATCATTAACATTTCTGCTGAGGCAAGCATTCAGTAAGAGCTGGCCTAAGGATATCTAAATCCAAAATCTAATACTTTAAATCCAAATTAAACATCGCCTACACCTTTATCTTTCAAAACTGGTACCAGGTTCTCATTCCTTTCTCTTACGTGGGCCCAAACAGGATTTTCCAGCCACAGACCTGCACTTTGTGAAGAATGCCAATGGGCCAGCAGCTGACAAGTTCAAACAAAAGCAGCTGCCTTTCCAACAACTTCGGGTTACAGACAGCATACAGCAGCTACGGCAGGTCAGAAACACCAAACCAGAGGCTGCAGGCATGGTTCCAAGAAAGTCACATGCTCTGACAAAGCCATAAGAAAAAACATTAATCTAGGAAGCTTTCTGAAGCTGGGGAAGCCACAGGTAGGTTTTACTCTTGAGGGACCCTGGCAGTGGCAGTACTGGGGAAGGAGAATGTTGTGTTTCTTTTCTTTTCCATGCAGTGAGTCCCTTCTTTTGAGGCCTGTTCTCAGGATCTCCTCACCTGGTAAACTTCAGTCTTTTCTAGTGTAAGTCAGTAAGCTGAAGTTAGATATTTATTCCTCATCTATCCCAACAGGAATGTATCCCCTTCAGAATCAAAAGATTTCCTGCTTTTTCCCCCACTGCCTGGTATAGAGGATGCTTTGGAGATTCATAATACTGATAGCAAAGGAAATGCAGCAAGGAAAATGAAAGGAGGATCATCCAGTCTGGATCTTTCCCTTCCACAGGCAATGCCACTCTATCCTAAACAGACAGTTTAAAATTTAGAAGTTTTGTAGATGGTTGTAAATGTATCTCCAGAAAAGGGTGAAACAAAGTGAACCAAACTAAAAAAAAAAGACAAAAAACCCACAGAAAAAGCAAATTTTTTTTGTACTTCATTTTTACCATCCCTCTTCTCTCCTCAAAGGATGAAATAAGTTCTTTTATCAACTTCTACTACTCCTATATCCATTGCTTTAGAAATCAGCACATAAAAAGCAGTGTTATCCTCAGCTATTATTGTTCACCACCCCCTGCAGTTTTCTAAGTATGCAGATTTTAGTTATTATAAAAACAATTTAAGTATGAAAATACTTGACCCCACCTTGTTTGCAGACAAAATGGAAAAGCTCAAATAACAACTCACCAGGTTCTCCTCAAACCACTCCCTCAGACACACTGCTGTGGCCCCTGGGATTTGGCTTCTCAGTGCCTCTTTCTCCTGAGGGTCCTCCAGCATCTCCAGGGCCATTTTCAGATCTTCCAGGAGGTGCAAAATTTGAAATGTGCCCAGGTACACTGATGGAGCAGGCGACACGATATCATAACCACCATTAGCATACTCTGTGGCTGACTTTGTGCCTAAAAAAAGCAAAGTGAGGAGAGACAATAATGTCATATAATTGCTTTGGAGGTTGCAAATTAATAGGTACTGCATGCTACAATATTTGGACTTCAGACTGACAAGTTCCACTCCAGGCTGAAAACCTTCATTTCAGGCTTAGAAATACCTAAATTAGTCTCTAGATCATGAAATCTGGAGAATTAAATGCAAGAAGTGTGTACGTACATATCAAAAATAATTTTGTCCTAGATCACATTTGCAATGTCCGAATTATAAATCCCAAAGCTTATCCCAAATCACCTGTAATTTTCCACAGTTACCATGAGGTGTCACTAACTTCTCAGCTACATCATCGAAAGTACAGCACACGGCTAAGCAATGTAAGAATGACTGATGCAGCTCTTTGACAAGAACCTCGGATCAAAAGAGGTCATGTTAGCAGATTTAGAAAAATATCAATGACCATGAGCAGGATTAGAGCTCTCCCATGGAAAAACAACACATCAAAAGTTAGCAATAAAAATGGCAAATGAAACTTTTCTAGCTCTATACATTAAAATAAGCTCTCTAAATTGCACTGTCTCTCTCCTGCCAGTCCTCCAGCACCAATATTATTTTTTTCAACAACAATAGGCACAAAAACCCCATAACTCACTTATAAAAAAGTTATAAATAATACAAATTCTAATATTTCCAAAACTTCTTGTCTCAGTAACCTGTGTGTTTCAGTGAGATGGATGCTAAAAAAAGCTATCTTTTCCCAGTCCTGAATTTCAGACCTTGATTTCATTTAATATGCCTCTGTGTCTTTAAGAACCAGTCAGGTAGAAAACTTCTATTTGCTCTACTTCTTGAAGTTTTTATTTACGATTCATTGCCTCATGTACATAATAGATTGTACACATGTCTTCATTCATGCTCTCTCTACCACAAACACTCATAATTTCCCTTTCTATTTGACTTAATGGGAGACTTTTTTTAAGTTTCTGATCCATATAACATTTAGTATTCATAAGAAGACTATATAATTGATGTAGATTTTAATAATCTCCTTGCTATTATTCTTTTTACTCCTGTGTTTAACATAGTTTACATGTTAGCAATGAAAGGAACAAAAAAATCTTCATGGGGTTTTGAAAATGAACTGATGATTAAGTTTATTTTTCCTCTGAGCAGATATATCTAATGTGATGTACAAATGTATAAGGAATGTATAAGGAATTAAGATTTTCTTCTTCAATGCATACTACCTTCAATGCATACAAGTGTTGGTTTGCCTGCTGTCATTTATCTACCATGATCTGGACATTGCAAACTATGTTTGAACCCAGTGTTTCATTTTACGTGTAGCCTGATACACATCTCATGAATACACCAACGCTGCAGGTCCTAGGACACAGAAATAACTTCTGCACCTAAAGCAGCTTTTAACCAAACTGTTAATTGGTCTTTTAATGCTAATGTTATTCCTCACATCAACCAGTTTTTGAACAAAGACAATACTCTGTCTCCCATTTAGTAAATGCTTCATTTTGCTCACAGCGTTCGGGAAAATTTAAATAATATTAACCATGTTTTCTTCAAAACCTTTTTCAATGACCCGAAGTAGCCTATCATATCTTTGCAAAGATGGCTTTAGTTCATTCTATCATACAATCCATGTGGGGTTTTATTCTGACTGTTTTAAATAATGAAAAGCCCTCCCTAGAAATTTTGCAAGGCTCTGTAGTAGACTATTTTTATTTTGGTAAAACAACAGCCATTTTCACTACTGGAGCATTTCATATTACCTTAATCTCTTTTCAGACTTGGAATATTCCATTTGATCCTGTTGACTTCCGCTGCTTATGGGTTTATTTTAATATTTCAGGTGCAAGATCTCATCATAATTTCTGGCTAAGACCACGTCCAAGATAAAGTTTCTTCAATATCCGGTGCTCCAAAGGCTGCCACACCAGACAACCTCACCCTGTAAACCAACCTTGCCTTCCTGAGTTACTTCCTTTGGAGGGGAGGATCAGCTGACTGCTCTGCAGGACTTGTGTGCCCTAACCACTAAACGATATTTTCTCGTATATTTCTATGCTCTCAGCTACTCAGGCCAGCTTGCTTCTGTTTATGTATCTCCTAAAGCAGATTAATATTAAACTATATATAGCAGATTTCCAAATTGTGTAAGGGCCATTTGGATCATATAACCAATTACATCTTTTCATTCAGCCACAGGGGCTTATTCCATTCTGAGGGATGCACACACAAACTGATATATGACACCGACTTCTTTAGTAGCATTGGTACCTTGGTTATTGTGCCATTTCTCACTCTTTTGGCCAACTCCATGCCAATATTTTTTCTTTTTGCTTAGCAAACACTTTTCACTCTAGAAAATCAGATAGAACTCAAAGCTATTTAATAATCATCTTTGCTGGCTATCCCTTCAACGAACTGGCAATTTAAAATATTTATGGAATGGGAAAAACTGAAAGGAGCATTTTGCTATAGATTTTTTCATGTTATTTTTATGAATATTATTTATATACAGATGGAAAAAAACAAATAAAATTCCACAGACTCCAAACAAAACCACTTAAACTTACAGGCCTTCAACAGACACTTCAGGAGTGAAAAAAAAAAATAAAGCCATAAAGCTAAATAAAATCTAAACCAATTGTTCAGGAGTTCAGTAAATTGTACTAGGTAGATAGTTTGTATATAGTCAAATATATACATCCATCAAATGTACCACTGTAACTTTCTCCAGGACAGTACTGGTAACATCTTTGTTCACCACTCCAAGTGACTCAGTGCATATCACCTCTTGCCTCAATCCTTGCATTATCATGAGTACAACATTCCTGGCAACCTCTGCCTTCCACAAAAAGTAATCCCAGGTTCTATAGGAAAATTCAGTGTCAGTGATTTCACACATTTCAACAGGCCTTTATTTGCTTTCCCTCTACCAAAATACCAGAGAAAACAACATATACACACATGGACTGTCACCTTTAAGAAACTAATTCTATAAAGTATGACATTTCTCAAGTGTTGGAGCACAGGCAGAGCCAGCCAGGAATTCTGTGATTTCCTGACTGGGCATGCTCCATATTCATCCTCAAATTATCCCAGGCTGTTTGATTGACAGTTCAGACTTGCAGAATTCTCTGCATCCTCACATTTTGCAAAATTCTAAATTTCCTTAAAATTGGCTTGCTCTGGATTGCAAACATAGCAGCTTTTATTCTCCTGGGTGCACAGGAAAATGGAGAACTCCTTTGCATGCAACAGATAATGCAGTTTGTACTAGGTACAGAAACGTACAAATACAGAGCCCATCTCGGCATTTTAATTCATAAAACTTCCTGATTTACTGCTAAAATTCAAATGAATCACAGGCTTGCTTCTCTTATTTGCTTTCCATGTAATTTCATATTAAGTAGGATTGCACTGCTCACCAGAAGGACAAGAACACACCCTGGAAAACAGAAGTGTGTAGGAGTAAATAATTGTATTTCTTTGCATTGCTTTAAACCTTGACATCATCATGCTGCAAAGTACACAAAGTTTTAACAGCAGACAGTAAGAACTTGGATGCCCTTGCAGATTAATGGAAGTAAAAAGAAAAAGAGATGCCACATGTTATTTGTTACCAGCATTCTCTACCACTAACAGCTTTTTATAAGTGTTATTATAGATAACTGAGGAGGGGAAGAATGCAGTTCAAAAATCAGAATTTTATCAATACTCAGAAAAAATGAGTGCACTTTTGAACTCTTGCAAAAGGACTGATTTTTTTTTCTTCTCCACAGTCTTCCTGTACCTCACTTCTTTTTCCTGGGGTAAACAGGGCACAGAGGAATCTTTTGTAGTTATGTTTGTATAATACCCAACACCATGGTTTCCTAATGTAATACTGGAACACAATTATTCATCATGAATGTCCACTTTAGAAGAGCAGGAAAGAATGAAAGAAAGGGAGAAAAAGTGTTGAAACTAAGACATTCCAAGTGCTCTCTCCTGGCCTCCCCAAACAGTCAGTGAGTGATGGAGGTTAAAGGCAACTGCATATTATATATATAGAGAAGGAATAAAATAAGTAATAAAACAAGTAAAACAACTTCTAAGTTATACATTTCTTACACCCTGACCATGCAACCACATTTTTCTCTTAGAGTTCCTTGCAATTAGCAGAATGGCTTCAAAGAAACATTCCTTTTGGGCAAATACATAACTTATTCAGAAAAGAGCACTGCCGGTAGCTTGCAAAAATAAGTTACTAAGCATAAGTTAAGAAAGAGGCAAAAGCCCTGCCAGTTTGAAAATCCCCTCTCCTCAGCTTATGTTGTATGCATTCATCCATCACACAGCTTCCATCTCTCTTAGCAGCAGATATTGTGTCTGATCTCTCATGTTCCCTTGTGTCTTAACTTCTGATCCCCTGCATTCATCCTGTTCATCTCAATTTTTTGACTGTTCAACTGTCTGAGTGCTGAAAAAAATTTCCAGGTAGTGCACAACTCAAGCATCAGTGGTTAAAATGAGATTTTCCTAAGACTGCTGGCTCTTTTGATTAGAAACCAGCAAAAAACTAACAAAACCCCACAAGAAAAACCAAAACCACATCTGTGCTGGGTAAGGATGACTTTCTATAAAGCTGAACTATTCAAGAGTAACAGTTCTGACATCTGACCAGCAGTGATTAGAATAAAGTTATAAACATTTCCTCTGGCCTTTTAGTCAATCATTATACCGCTAGAGAACACATTTTTACCTGAATTTTTACTCAGTCAGCATATAGGTTGTCCAAGTTCTTCCTCTCTCCTTCAAGGCTACAGAATGTAATTTTCTTTGAAGAACAGTTTTCTTTTTCTCATGAAGACAGCCTTGAAAATGTGAATTTATGTAAACTAGTAGTAAGGGCTGGACAGGACATATTTCAGCCTCCTCATTCCTAAGCCTCCTGCAGAATGAGTGAAGAGGGAGATTCCACAATCCTTTCTTCTCATACTGTAATGCAGAACACATCACAAACTGTGTGTTTTGAATCACAGCTTATATTAACTTCTCTCCAAATCTCTGCTTTTAGATCTTTAACTACAGGGAAAAGTAACTATTAAGCTGGATTAGGAGGAAGCCCTAGGAAAAATTTCCAAGCCTAGAAACGCTAATGACCACATTCAGATGAGACCTTCACACAGCTCAGATGATTTTTCAGCTGAGGTCTGCCTGCAATCACACATGGAATCTTTGAGACAATTTCCAAGAACTGTCTATAATTTCCTATGCAAATTATAGGTGTAATTACTCAAGCTTCTTTCCTATGTGCTTTTAGATGCTGAGCTGCGATGTGCAGCAGTCTTAGGGACTGCACACACAGCTACAACAAAAAAAGTCTCTCCTATCCAGAAAGACAAGCTAAGCCGCCTGGTGAAAATAAAAGAGGATGAATTATGCAGTTGTGATGGAGGTTTGAGGCTAAGTCTCCACTGCACGGGAAAAACAGTAGCACATTTATTAAAGAATAAAAAAAATATTTGCAATAATATTCTCTTTTTTTTTTTTAATTACACATAAGAAAGTGTATTTAGGGCCAGTAAAACCACTAGTCTAAGTAAAACAGTGTTTTTAGCACAAAAATCTTTAATTGTAATAAGCAGTGGTAAGAGGATTCAGTTTGTGAGGAAATGAAAGAAACTTGTTTCATTAAGACTACACTGTTTTAATTTTTAAAAAGACTCTCAAATCAATTTTATTAGCCTAAAGTAACAAGAGGACAAGATACAATTTTGAATTTAATGGTATCAAACTTCTTTAAATTTAAATTTTTGAAATCTATTTACTTGCCTGTTAAAGAACTGACTCACTCATGTACTAAAGAACAGATTAAATCGTACAAACTACAAAAGGACCTTTGTGTCCGAGATTTTCAGTCCCATGGGATTTTGGCCATCATGGTTTAACTGCCTTTTTTGGCACATGTATCTGCAGCTATTTGTGCTTCTGTTTCTTCTCAGTGCTTCCTCAAAACTCAGCACAAAAACCAGCAAGGTATGGAGTTTATCTGGTATAAATGCATTCACTACTGCACTTTGGTAAGCTGGTGTAGGTGTCTAGGACACTACAGTATTTTTGCTGTTTTATACGAATAAAACCCTATCTCTTGTCAGAAATAAAGAGTTTAAAGTAGCATATTTACACTGCAAGCATTTTTCCATCTTGAATTAGTTTTAACTCCCATTTTCAAGAAAACTTCTAATTTTGTTGTTTTGCTAGAAAGAAACACTTGCAAGGGAAGTCAAAGACCAAATTGATAGTAAATCAGTTTGACTTGGACCTTCAAAGGACCACTTTGGCTCACAGTAAACAATTGATTTTTTAGATGATAAATAAGTGCTTATAGGAAAGATGTTCTCAGTGCTTTCAACTCTGTAAGTTCTGCAGGACTGCCCTGTTTACAGAGGGAATCCATGGGTCCTACAAACAAGATTGAGAGTCTCCCCCCTCCATCCTGTGCTCAGAGCCCCATGATTTTGAGAAAGTGAGAACGGGAAGCATGTCTGGGGGACAGCTGTAGTGACCTCTTGCAAAGTTAAGCACTCAAAATTGAGGGAATTTCAAAGGTCAGGTTGCTCTGGCAACCCTGGGGAAGAGATCAGTAGCCAGTGCTGCACATGCACAAATCAGCATGCAAGGTGCCCTGATTTTCACATGCTTTTAAAACACAGATCAAAAATGCGTCTGGACACTTATGCAAGGTCTTAACCTGAAGGCTACAGCACATGTAAAAGCCTTAATAAATAGCTGGTTGTAGTAACAAATAGCTGCAATACTTATTCAAGTGTGTACATTTGTTTTAGGTGTTTTTAACAAAATTAACAGCAAGACCACAGAGAGCTGACATGAAAAGTGATGAATTGAGTAATGGAAAAACAATGAAGTGCTCTATTTTTAAAATATTTTTATTGGTTTTAATTTAAATATGTTATTGTTGATATCTGAGGAATTAACTAATCAGCTTTTCTGGTCAAGTATCTGAAGATAAATGAGAGCACCTTAAACAAATTTTAAGTGTTATAAAATAAAACCCCACAAATTATAAACCATAAATATTGTGTTAAGCTTTTATATTTCCTCCTTTATTATCCTGGATGTATTAGAGGTCACACACAATTTTTCTCTTTCCTTTCCTCCCAGGCCCCCAATAGTTCTTGACACATAGTTTTCTGAAACTGTTATGACAGGAAGTTATGTATTCCTCTATCAAAGACCTCATTGCAAGTAATTTTCTATGTAATTTCCTTTTTCATATCTCCATTGCTATAAGACCTATGCATAAATACACTGTAGTTAATGGTTAAAAAAACCACAATATTATAACTTCACAAATGCTCACCTTACTTAATGCATAGCAGTAACAAAATAAACAAGTGCTCAAGATATATGATTTCTTTTGTTCAGAAAAAAATAGCCTAAATCACTGATTGAAAAATAAGAGAAAATAAAAAGGAAACGCACTAATCATAACTGAAGCATAACCTTTAAACACAATTGTAATTTATTTAGAAAATACAAGAAAACCACTGCAGCTGTTGTTGTCCATTTACTCTGATCAATAATGAAGGAAATTGCTTAGTATTTAAATTGTTCTGTTTTGCTCATCGTTATTTTAATTATAGTCAGTACAGTGCTCTGAAGTGAAATCCTATGAAGATCCCTATTACAATTATAAAAAGTTGTATACCTTGACTGCAGAAACCAAACTTTAAATTTGAAAGTAGTGTGAATACTTGAATAGGACTTAAGTGATAAAAATATAAAACTGTCTGGAAATGTACAAATTGAAAAGGAAAAATAGAAGCTGCATTCTAGCCATTCTACACAGCTGTGCCCATCAGCTGCACGTCAGCCAGCATGGACTTCAAATGAGACCCACCAGCACCTCCCCAACACACACACAAAAATAGGATTAAGTGCTCTCTCTCTGGTCTGGACAATTTCAATCCCTCAAGGAGCAGAACAGAGGTGTCCATCCTCTTCAGTTCAAGTGCTGTGAGACTGAATGAATCCGGTGATGACATGTGGTTATTCAGGGGTGAAGGACGAGGTCATTAGGAAATACTGTGAGTTCCTTTTATTTATGCAGGAACTCAGTGAAAACTTTATTCCACAGAACCTAAAGTCCATCCAAAGGAGTTCACCTGAATGTCAGTATTCTTTTTTGTTTAGAGGTCAAGTTCTAATCATTTATTAGAGGTGATTTAATAATCCCCACAAAGAGGTCCTCCTTCAAATTCTGGCTAGTAAATCCCATGAGGAAAATATATTAAACTTGAACTAAAAGCCCGTTTATCTCTTAAGCAGAATTTCCTCTGGAGACCCCTTTTCCATCAAGGCTGTGGGCAGTGGTTGGGTTTCTAACAGAGCAGCCAACACCATGAACTGAACACTAACATTCTGCCACCTCAGGAGAAAGGAATTCAAACATGGATACTCCTCGGACAACTCCTTGCCCAACTTTTTAATCATATTTACTTTTTAATCTTTCTGTGTTAGTACTGAAATGTTAGTACAGACCCATGTGATAACATATTTAACTTCCTCATTATTTTCCAATAAGCAGTAATTGCAGGAGCTCTGGCTAAAAGGAAACTGTCATTAAACTGATGACTTAGTGAATTTGAAGAGACTCTGTAGCAAACTATATTGTGATGGGAATTTTTAGACCTTACAATTAATTGTCACTAATCACAAAGGGAACTAATGGATCTAAAAATTGATGACAGAAGGAAGAATTTTGATATAAAATATTTGTAAAATCAAAAGAGTGTTATTTTGTTATGATATATTGCAAAGAAAAATAACTAAAACCTACAGTCCTATAAAGAAACACATTTTAGCAGACACAAGCTGAATAAAAGGAGAAGTAATGACTTGGTTAAAGCTCAGAGGGAAGCAATGCCAAAGTCATGTACCTTAAATGAAGAATGAGTAGATGGATCTGATATATGGTGCTTTCTTTAGAGGAAGCCTCTGTTTGGAGTGCAAGTCACTCCAGCTAATGGGTAAGTGATGTGCATTGACAATCACATTATCCCTTTTTGCTATTTTAGTCAAATAAAGCTGATCATTTAGCGTGCCTAATTTATATAGCTATGAGGGCGGGTTATCAGTACAGATGTACCGAGGCATAGAAGACTTGGGAACACTGACCTATCTGTCAAATTTGATCAGGCCCAGTGAAATTCAATTTGCTAATCTTGCCTCACAATCCTCCCCTCATACAGTCTGAGCCCTAATAGGTTTTGTGTTGCACTGAGAATGAGCACAGGCTGCAGTAGGACTTCTTGGCTGAATTAATCAGAATCATGCATGATAGATGTTACCTCTCGGAGCAAGGGGTAGGACTTCTAGAATTGGAAGGCTAAAAGTGCAAATCTGTAAATATTTGTAAGATATATTTGCATACACCCAGTTCCTACCCTAAAGGACAAGGCCACAGTCCAATATTTTAATGATAATAAAGCGAACAAAAGAAATGAGGGCTGATTAAAGAGAATGGATGCTGGTTTTGCATGTCTATATATACACATTTATACTCAAGCTTCAAAAGTTAAACAATGTCGGGTATACATATCCGGACTTCTCAATTCTCTAAAATGAGTTTAATGACAATTTTGTGCCTAAAGACAAAGTTTCTGAGGCCAAGAAAAGCATGTGGCTCTCCTAGTACTCACTCAGGCCTCATTGCTAAAGAAAACATATTTTTTAACAACTACCTAAGTTTAAATCAGCCATGAAGTTTAACCTTGGTCTTTGAATCCTGGAGATGTACACAGAGTCTGGATACAGTGAATTGAAATAGCACAAGCGCTTAATTGATTTTTTTGCCATTTTCTATCAACTCTAAGAGTGACTACACTTGTCCAGATGATTTTTCCCATATTTAAAGAAATCTCAATCCTGGTTTGTTTCAGTACAGTCTTATAGTTGTCCTTTCAAAGTAGTTTTCTACCTTATTTTTTCTCTCACCACACAGGACAAGAAACCATTCCTGTTTTCCAATCCCTGTCCAAATTGCATACAGAAGCTTACTGGATTGAATTAGGGAGAATCAAACTTGCATAATCATTCTCTTCCTCAGTTTCAGACAAATTGGGATAACAACTGTATCCAAGTACAGACTCCAGCAGATCTACTTGGTCCTTTAGTCATACCAGAATATTCAAGAAATTGTTCTGGAACACACAGAACAATGGGTAGAGGAGAATGACAATGAACTTAACCTGTCTTAAAAAGTTTTATCCATTCCTGGCAAAGGAAAACAATAAAGAAATGTAAATAAACAACTTCCCAAACAACTGAGTTTTCACTAAGTATAGGAATAAATCAATATGTTTCTTTATTAGTACAGGTGGCTATAACTCTAAAATCATATGGGAAGCATTCAATTAACATTGATGAGGCTCAATGCACCATCTGGGAGATATTTTGTTTCTTCTCCCATTAGGTATCTTTATATAAGCCTGTTTTCCATGTTATGTTGCCTATCAGTGGACATTAGACTGAAAATATAAGTAATGCAAAGTCAAAGTTAACTCTCTTGAAGAGGTTGCCAGCCTGCTCATGACCACCCATGCACTGTGGAAATAAACTCCACATACCACTGGCAAGCCTGAATCTTTTTAGTTTGGTCACCAGCACAGTATAGCTGAGTTCAGCTTATTTCCAGTGGATAGTTCTTCCAAGATTTGCTTTGCTTCTCTGCATTACTGTTCTACATCACCAAGACAGCCAAATGATGGGGATAAAACTGATGTTATTTGAAAGCCTGGAAAAATTTAATTCTATTCCTTATGTATCAAGATTAGACCCTGAAATGGTGTGGCACAAGCAATATGAAAAAGGAACGGGGAAAAGAATATTAAAACAAACCAACAAAAAATGAAAGCTGTCTTTTGGCCTCAATTATTTTTCTAGCATGAAACTTAGAAAAAAAATTATTTTCTTAGGCTATCACATATTCCTATATAATCAGTTATGCAACATATTATGAAGCTATCTTTCCATACCATGAAAAAACACCCAAACACCTAATGCCATAACCAGGACTCACCTCAAAACTGACAGATCCTGGGAAAAGTGTCTAATCTGAAAATCTATTTAAAGAGTCACTCTTTTTTCATTATCTTGCTTTTTCTGAAGAGTGGAATCACCAGTGCATCCATGATATGCCCGATGTGTGCAGAGCTATAGTTTCAATTCAAGTAGTTTGACTTGAAATAAATATTAAAATAAATCACCACAGAAGGGATACACTGAGTTCCATTGGTGTGCAGGTGTTTTCTGAGCACAGGTTCCATAGCATTCCAAGGCTTATAGTGGCTACAAAGTATTATAGTTTCCTATTTTATGAATTATAGTTTGGGACTTGCTTTTCTTGTTCTCTCCTTATACATGGGAGGGAAGTTCAATGCTTCCCTATCTATATGTTTTATAAGGTGTGAAAAAATTAAACCCCAGTTAACATCCATTGGTTAAAGTCTTGTTAGAATAAAGTTTTGCAGTCAGGACAAGGAAATACACATAAGATTTTTCCCATTTGCCTAGAATTTTTTTCTATCAGTGTGAAAAGTAATTTCAATTATATCGATCCCATGCTCATGTTTACAATTCTGTATATCTCTGCAGTTTGCTAAAGCTTGCGCATTTAGAACAAAGTGAAGATTCATATCAGGATGCAAAAAACAAGCAAACCAAATGCTAGTGATTGTTGAAACTAAAAATCTTGGATAATGATCTAGCCTGATGGTGACTTTAAAGACCTATATCACCCTGGACAGAAGGATTTCCTAGATGAGCAGGAAGAAAATCAAGGAGCAGCATAACTGCAGCAACAAGAGGGGAATGGCATTGTCTTCATCACCAGGGAAGAAGACTCAGCTTGGGTGTCACTGTTTAGATTTATAATTCTTTAGTGAATTCTTTCCCATTGTGCACAAGTGAGATCATGGCCCTACCCTGACACTCCTTTAAGGAGCTCCTACTGCACAGTGTGTGAGCACAAACCACAAGGCATAATAAAAATTATGTATATTTTTATGTGTACACCCCTATTTTTATATATGTGCATGTGTTTGATGGAGTTATATATTATCGAGTTAGCCAGAAGACTGGGTGAAAACTTTTTTTAAAGACACATTGAAATAAAAAACAAACATATGAAATATGGAATGGGTGAGGATGTGCTTAAGTTTCCATAGAGTACTAAAGCAAAGTAAATCTCTCCTACTTCAATATTCACCTGTCTGAGGGAAAATTCTAAGGTTTATTTTTCTTCCCATTTTCTCCACATAGTTACTGAACCAGAGTGTTAAGAGTGAAATCTTCATGTCAGAGAACTTGATAAATTTGGAATAATTATTAAAAAGTAAACCAGGCATAATTAAATCTCAAGACAGTATGGTGTAAAATAAAGCACTGTTGTACCTGCAATGATGTCATCCATTTGCTCCAAAGCTGCTTCCAGCATATGACTAGCATCAGAAGCCATCATCTGGGATTTCTTCAGATCTTTACTCCCTCTGCTGAAAAAACAGAATAAACCATATATATTACATTAAACAACTTGATTGCAAAATATATTTCACTGTCACACTACACATTAGGCTACACAAAAAAATCCATGCTACAGCTTAGTAATACAGCCTAGTAATACAAAAATACAGCCTGGTCATAAGAAAACTGACAAAACTGCTCCTATTCTTGATAGATGACTTGGGAGTTCTCATTCCCTTTTTTTTTTTTTTTTTAAAGAGATTTTACTTAAAACAATCAAATACAAATTTAAAAACCCCAAAGAATTAAAAATACTGGAAGCCAGGAATTCCTCTTGCTCCTCATCCTTAACAATGGTTTCCTAGATTCAAAGGTCAGTGCCTTTTCCTCTGTGGGGAAAAAAGGGGATCAACTTAGGTTCAATGAAGGAATGAAGCAAAACATGTCTAGCCTATAAGCAGAAATCTGTAGAAACTCTGCTTTTTGATTATTGTCTCAAAAGTAAAGACAATTCTGAAACAGTTCTTACTCCTTCCTTCTATATCACCATTCAGTCCTTCCACATTCATGTTATGCTCATGTTACCATCTGACATTAGGGATAACAGGGAAAAAAAAAGAAAAATATTCCAGAATGAGTCTGCGCTTGTGAGTTGGTGTTGCTGGACTCCTAAGTCAAGCAGCAGCTGCTGTTGCCAACAGATGACATTTCAAAGGGGAGAAGAATTTATGCAGTCCATTCCACTGCCAGTGAAAAAATGCCCTCTGGAATAAGGCCCTTTTGCACATCACTTCATCGCTGAAGCACGAGAGCCATGCCCACACAGTGAGGAAACAGGGATGGCTCCTGGGCCTGTGACTCACAGGGCTCCAACACAGCTCAGAGCACTCACAGAGCTCACAAAGGGTCACAGGACTTTGATTTCTTTTCCATGAAGCCTGCAATTCAGTCTTTTGACATTCAGTCTTTTACAGCAAGTTGTAAGAGATGTGACTTAAAACTTCAGTTTTAACAGCTATCACAAAAGACACCTGTATGCCAATGGGCAGAGATATTCTTCAAAGAACTCAGGTTGTGGATAAGTGTAAAGTTTAAAGGCAATGGGCCTATGTTTGTGGGGACTATCACTCCAATGCTACTGAAATGCCACTAATATGTATTTATCATAGGATGCCTTGTGCTAAGAATTCAAGTATTTTGAACTGAAATAAATATTGAAATTAAAATTTGTACCACCAAAAAAAAATTATTTTCATCTCTTGAAAGCTAAGAATCCTGAGACATAGGATAGATGCAGGAATGAGTCAGAAACTGCAATGTTCTAATTTGAACTCTGCCATTTATAGCTTGTTACAGTGGGTAAGCAACGATTTAACTTCAGATCACATTGATCTGAAGAGCAACATGAGATTGCCTCATCTTCAGTGTCACCCAAGGCTAAGATTAATGTAAATGAATGGGTGGTTTTGGTCCCTTGGTTTTTGTTGTTTTGGTCAAAATAATATTTTAAGTACGAGCAATGCTAAATACGTGTAATCCAAATATTTCATTTAATGGCACTAGTAATAACATAAATTGTGCTCAGAATAATCTGGAAAGTCATTAAGTCAGCTGACGTAAACTTAAAATTTCAGAGTACTTTCTTTTACACGTGAACTTTCCAGACACTTCCCCAATCCACCTGCTTCTATTTGTTGGTTTTTGGGAGACTTCCATCTTCTGTTGCCACATCACAGGCCACCAAGGAATTCTCAGCTGCAATGATCCTCCTTCCTTGCAGTATTTCCTCTAGTTCAAAGCGGCCATAGCACGGGGAATAATCACCTCAGTGACAGGAAATCCACCTACAGCAAACAGGTGCCAGAGGGGCACCACAGCTTTCTCGTGCTACCAGCCACTGCCCCAGGAATGCATGGCCACCAGCTGCGTTGGGAAATCATGGCAGCAGATTTCTGGCTCAGAGTTAGAAGGCAGAAAATGAGTGAAAAAATGCTATAAACAGCATAGAGTTTTTATTTCTAGGTTGCAGTCCATGTTTTTATTTGTGATGAAAGCTACTGCCCCGTGGGCTGGCTGTTCAAACAAGAACTGCAGGACCACATTTCTTGTTAACATCTGATTTCATCATTTGTAATGACAGAGGTACAGAAAATGCTGATACACTGCATTACAAACTTGAGAATTCACTTTTGGAAAAAACCTCCCATCGTAGCCTTGGCAAAACCCTTAAAGTTTTGCTGAAAAACTCCACCAGAAGTAAATCTTCTATCTCCTCCCTGCCTCCACAGTCGGCCTATTTTCTCACCTGTACCCACAGTGTATTTGCTGCCTAACTGCATTAAGCTATAGCAAAACCTGCTGATCAAACAATGATTTATTAAAAAAAAGAAATGTTCTTTGCTCTGGAGAGATAATGTGATATTACTTGCTTGACATCTTTTTCTAGACAGACCTGTTGCGTGTGCTCCAGGCAAGTCTCACTTTCCCAGACACTCCCTTCTTACAGCTTGGCTGCTCTGAGCAGGATTATGAAAAGAGCTTGTTAGATCTCCTGGGCTTTCAGCTACCTTCCCTGATCTAATTCTGTAGAAATATCTTCAACTGTGGATTCTTTAAAAATATTATTAAATAACAAGACACTTGTAATAGTCCCTCAAACAGGATCAATCTATTTGCTGGTGTTTTAATTACAAATCTTTGTTACAATTTTTATTCCTGAATGACATCAACAGATGCAGAACACCATGACTTATTTACTTACAAAAATATATACATATATACAAAAAAATCAGCTTTGGTAAGAACTGAACAAAAGCTACCCTCACATTAAAATACAAGCTTCAATATTAACAAATTCTAACCTCTAGGATTTATTAGATTAATTCATATGCCAGCAAAATACAAGAACCAGGCTACTCACCTTTTCAGGTCTCAAGAAGGAAAAGAATTTACTTTTTTGCCTGATGAGGAAAAATTCCTTGCTCTTAATAACCAAAGTTTTACTGTTAAGCAGACATAGGTCTAAATTATTATCATCCCTTCTAAGCCACACGCTCATACTAATTTAGAGCCCAGCCCACAGAGATATTGCAACCCTGTTTGTTATAATTGCCTAAATAATGAGATCTTCCAGGAAGTGCAGAGAGAGCAAACTGGTCTGAATTCCTGAAATTTATTTTGTTAAGCTAGTTTTACACTATAAATCCTAATCTGAGATTTGCATTTTAAATAAAATGAAAAATCTCTGGTAGAACTATTGTGCTCAGAGCCGATATCCCTTGCAAATTTCTTAACCTACATTCTCTATGTAAAACTACAACTTACTGTGTCCAAAAGGAACATAATATTTAACAGACATATTCACTATGAGAAAGATGTCCTTCAGAATTATGAAAAGCCTTAACTAAATTTGAATTTTTCATGGCTGGCTTGAACCAGCAGCTACCCAAAGATAAGAACATGAATATGTGAATTTAGGCAACTCAGATGTTTTCCCAAGGTTGCTCATAATAATGAGGTTACCAGCCTTATCGATTACAAGGGCTGTGGTTTTTGACAGAAACTCCAGAAATCCAGATCTTGTCTGTGGCCTACAAATTCCTCTTATATTTAGCAGACACATGTAATAATTAACTACCACCACCTTTTCCCGTAGGATGAATAAATACATGTTTTCAAACCGTTTAAATACTCAGATTTGAGTATTACATTGCTTTGTACTTAATGGCATAATGAAATATCAGGTGCCTTGGATAAGCCTCAGAAGTCTTCCAAGCTTTCCTTCAGCTGCAGATGACTCCTGCCCTGGAATGCAGAAATGTGCCCAACTTCCACCCTCTCTGTTTCCCACCTTTCTTTTCCCCCAGCTATACTGTGTAGCATCCAGACAGAACCACAGCCACTGACTCATCTCCCAGCTCATAGCACTATCAGTTACAAAAGTTATAAATGCAGATTTGGCCTTATAGAACCTGCTGTAACTCTCTAAAGGAGATAAAATCCTTAGTCCTAAGTAGCAATCCAGGGAACAGAATAATTTCTGATGGTCACTAGGATGACTGCCTAAGGAACCCTACTTATGCAGGATCCTCCAGGGCTATCCAGCCAGAAATCCTATTTATCTGACAGCTGAGAGAACTGGGGTTGCTCAGCCTGGAGGAGAGACAGCTTCACGGAGACCTTCCAGCAGTTCTCCAGTGCCTAAAAGGGGTACAAGAGAGCTGGAGAGGGACTTTTCACAAGGGCAGTAGTGACAGAAAAAAGGGTAAGAACCTTAAGCTGAAGGAAAGTAGGTTTGCATTCAATATCAGGAAGAAATTCCTTACTGTGAGGGTGAGGAGGCCCTGGCACAGGGTGACCAGAGAAGCTGTGGCTGCTCCATCCCTGGAAGTGTCCAAGGCCAGGCTGGATGGGACTCTGAGCAGCCTGGGACAGTGGAAGGCATCCCTGTCCATGGCAGGAGGGGTGGAACCAGATGATTTTTGGGGTCCGTTCCAACCCAAACTATTCTATGGTTCTAGCTTAAATTTCATTNGGTGAGGAGGCCCTGGCACAGGGTGACCAGAGAAGCTGTGGCTGCTCCATCCCTGGAAGTGTCCAAGGCCAGGCTGGATGGGACTCTGAGCAGCCTGGGACAGTGGAAGGCATCCCTGTCCATGGCAGGAGGGGTGGAACCAGATGATTTTTGGGGTCCGTTCCAACCCAAACTATTCTATGGTTCTAGCTTAAATTTCATTTGTTTCTTAATACAGACAGTACTTGCTGTATTTCCCCTTTATGTGCTTCACTGGAACAGGCAGAAAGGTATAAAACCCTCTCCTTTCACTGATTACCCATCCTAATTAGTAATCAAATTGTAAAAACTAAGATCGCAACAAGTAAAATCAAGGCTATTTCAGAGGGCTTTTAAGAATAGCTGGAATAGGAATGAAAAAAAACAAGGGTTTTTTTCAGCCCGTAACTGTAAAGTGCCCCCACAAATGCAGAATTGGCAGCTCTAAAGAGAAATATAGATTAGCAAAAGTTGAACAAAGCAAATTACTTCAGCTAGATGACAGAACTGCTAAAGTCTCTATTCAACATTTTGCTGGGGGTCCTTACATGAGGGAATATCCTTAAGTGAAGCACAGTACCCTGGCTCAGTAAAACCACCACATTTGTGTGCTACTGATCAAAGTCAGAGTGACAAGAATAAAGCAATGATGCTTTTAAACATAATATGCTAAATAATTTGATTTTAAAATATAAAGGGAATAGAACATCGTTAAACTTACTGCATTATGAAGTGGCAAAGTCAAAGCCAAATACGTCTTTTCAAAAATAAACCCATTAAGTTTGCAAATACAAGCCTGAATTTCAATTCTGGGGGGAACAGAGGGTGAAGGAAAAAAAGAAAGCCCCCTTTAAAAAATGCTAGGTCTGACTGATACTCGATGCTTTAAAACACACATCACCTCATAGCAACTCCTCCACAGGCTTGATGGATATTGAGTTACAGTTCCTACTGGTACCATAACCGAATTTCCTGACTCATGTTTGCACAAAGTCTCATCCATACATACAAAAGCTGACGCTGACAGAATGACATGTGCAAAGGAAGTTCTCTTCAGCTCCTCTCCGTAGCACTTCCAGCCAATGCAGGAGGCCCTTCACTCCTTAGTGTTGCTTTAAACTTTGTCCATAAAAGTTTAAAAATGCTCTTCAGCATTTAATTTCATATTGTTATCAGATGTACAAAGTTTTCTGTGCTATATGCAGTATAAAGGAAAAATGTTATAGCTTCTGACTTTGAAAATCTTAAAACCAAAATAGCATCAATTGTTACTGTATTAAGTCCAAAAAAGTCTAATTATTTTAGTTCACTTCTCTGTCATCTGATAAGTAGCTAAAATTAAAAAAAAAAAAAAAAGGAACACAATGAATAAATAGCTTGGATATAAACTGCACCTGAACGAAACACTACCTGATAACACACAGAGAGGAAAGTTTCTGAGCCAAAATATGAAAAATTCTGCTCTTAAAACAAACACATACAAAAGTCAGATTTGGTATTGAAGTTCACATCTGGGTGAGAGAGTTTTACAACTAAGAAAAGTTAGATCCTCAAAATTTCAACATTTAAAATAACCACTGTTTTTTTATTTTCCTTCTAATCTCGCGGGCCTCAAGGTCACAGCTCTGAATTTTCTTCCATGAAGGTCAACATTTCAATGAGATCTTTGAATCTTAAATTCAGCTACAATGCCTGGGAAACTGCTCAGACCACACCGTCCCCCACCCCCATGTTGTGAAAGTAAATTCATGCTCTGGTAAATTGAAAGGTGAGGAGTTATAGTAAAAGAAAACACAGAATTGATGTACAAATTAACTTTGCCCTAGAGTAAAGCAAAGGACAAACCCTTGACAGAAATGGAGAGAGATTATGTAGACGATAAGCAAAAGTTTCAAAGCTAAAAATTTAGACAAACTAAACAGTGCTAACACAGGACCAGAAGATCTTAAAGAAATGCGGAGAGGTCCAATTTTCAAATCTTCTTCAGTTCCTTGATGTACAAAGAGGATCAGTGTAAGAATCAGCTGCCTTGCCAACGAAGAGCAAACACTCCTCAGGCAGCTGGCAGAGCCCATGCAGCCCTTGGAATGCCGTGAGAATCACTCGAGGTGCATGGCATTTTTGATTTTTTTCCATGATGGCACAGGTGAAGGTATGAATGTTTCCATGCAGAGTAAAAGCCATGGATCTTTACAGGAACAACTCACTTTGGAGGTTTGGAGGAGTGGAGAGCACCAAAGGATCCTTAACAGGGGCAGTCACTGGAATAGGTGAGGATCAGTGAAGAAATTGGCACCAGTGAATGCTGAGGTACAGGTTTCTGCAGCAGAACCTCAGAAAAAAGGGCAGGGTTGATGACCCAGATTTCCTGCAACCCAAAGAGGCAATTCTCATCCACAGGATATTTCAGGTAAAAAAACCTGATGTCTGGGTTAGACTGCACAGAGAAACAGTTCAACATGTTGAAGAAAACCATTTCTTACAAATATTTATTATTACAAAACTATCTACTCTTAGGTTACTCTGATTATAAAGCTGTGGCCTGAATTTCCCTCAGCTTTACAAATGTGACATGAAGGCTCTTGTGAAGTTTAAGCTCAGCTTTAGATATAAAGGCTGAAAATGTTGACTTAAAAGTCAACTTTCTGACTTGGCAAAATTCATTTTCATATGAGTATTTTTCCCACTTTGAAACATTCTGTGCAGCAATTTATAAATAATGGGAAACATCAATAGGCTGGTTTAATATTACCCAACCTGCATCTGTGGATACAAATGTACTGAATTCATACTAACAGGAACTGACAGTATCAAGCACTTCTGTATAAATTGTAGCTTCATTAGCTATTTTGAGGAAAGTGTCTGTGGGAAACAAAGAAAAGAAAAACATACCTCTGCTAGAAACAGCAAATTCAACAAAATTGAATCCGCTCGGATTAAAAGCACTAAACTGGGAACAGCAAATGGATCACTGTGAAAAACACCATATCCCACATTACTCAGCACATCAACAAAAATAAAAATTTTAACAGCTGTGCTAGTTTAATGCCTGTGGTTATAAACAAAACATTCCTATATAGATTGCTTCCTGAAGATTATTGAAAATATCTTTGGAAAAAAAAGTAATCTTTGAGTTTTTCCTCCTTCTCTGCCTCAAGAATAGGTATAACTGTTGTCCCTAAATAGGTTATCTCACCTCATGTGCAAGAGACCAACTCACACAGGGAGCAGAGTTGCACCAGTTGCTGAGTTGGCTTTGTTACTTTCTTCCTTATCTTGGGAATTCTGCCCAAAGTCCCTGTGGCCTATAAATTCTGCATTCTTTGTGCCCACTATCAGTGGTACACTCTCCTTCTCAAGTTTTGTTAAGTTCCCCCTAAGATCATTGATCATGTAAAGTCCTAAACAAGACAATTCCACTGACAAGTAAGTCATCATTCCATCATAACCAACAGGCAAAAATTCTTCACGGCAAGTAAAACCTTGATTTAAAATGACATTTTTCATCGGTTTTGCTCCTCCATTATTGAGAATATGGGACATCTTAGTCCCTGCAGAACTGGTCAGGACAAATCCAGTTCCACAGCTGGATTTAAATTCCCAGCCTCCTATCATAATTGCTTTCCGTACTTAATGGAGGAACATGATTTCCTAAGTTTGAAAAAAAGGCATTACACAAGAGAGACAAGAAGAGTAACTGGACACCCAAGAGCAACATTTAATACTTCAAAGATTCACAGAGGTGAGAGCAACATATAGCATCCCCCAGCTGAAGAAACATTATTACAGGAGGCAGGAAGAATGCAAGACCCTTTATCCTTGTTTTTCCAGTGAATCCGAGAAGAAAAATTAATATCAAGATGCCTAGAGACAGATTAAGCATGCACTGAAATCAGAAGCTGACTTTAGAGGGAACACGGAGTATCCCACAATGAATGCGTGACAAGACATACAGGCCGCCTCAATGACCTGTATTTGCTCACAGAAACACATATTTACCTAGGGAAGGCTCATAAGGGATTCACTGCCCTGAAAACCCACTCAAGTGCTCAGCTCTTGTATTTCACTCTCCTCTGCGAGCACTGGTACTGTTTTGACTCTATCACCACTAACAAAATAAGTGAAGTGATAATAAGATAATTAAAAAAAAAAGTAATTGGATATCCAATTTTGAATATCTGGGGAAAATTTTTCTAAGCTTAAAAGGAGTTCTGAAGTGCTCACTGTGCTGCTTCCACAAAGTGAATACTCCTTTGTCACAGGATACAAAAGAGATACCGAAATGCTCATGTGATGTACTGCACCTTTTAGTATCAACTATGAGAGATGTTCTCAAGTTCTTACCATCCACAAAGCCCACCATGCTGTGTCTGCCAACCATTTCAAGATATTTATTCCAAGTTCTATACAAATGCAAAATGAATATGTTTCCATGTCAAATCATTTTATCAAGGGTAAGCCAAATCAATGTAAATTTCTCCTTATACATTCTCATATGATTTGAGGGACTAAGAAAGAGATAAGAAAGAGCAAAGCCTCAGATTCATGCATCAGGATGCCCTTTTGAATTTGCCAGACTCTGAAAGTATGTGTAATTTCCAGATAAGAGGCTAATTGCTCAGTAAAACTTTCAAGCCTCACCTTAGGAGTCTCTAAAGTTTCCATATTCCAATTCAGCCATTTTAGCTCACAGATTTGCTAAGACACCGGATTCAGAAAGCTTTTGGAAGTTTTGCAAATCAACCGAATGCAAGAGCTGAACCTAGGAACAGACCTGTTCATAAACTCAGTGCTCTTCTTGGTTTTATATACATACTTACAGCTGAAGTTCAGGATGCTGTCAGCATAATCCACCACTGGGTACATTTAAAGGATACCTTTTGTTCTCTGAATTCCCATTACTTTTAGGGCATGAAAAATCCCCAAGTTAAACCATTATAATGAACATAAACAGGATTTCTCTAGGTTCCTTTTCAGATAAGCATTTTGATAAGTATTTAACTACTTGAATGGGAACAATGACACAAAAGGATTTGCCAAAAAAACCCAGTAACTCTAGCTAAATTTCTACTGCATGTTACTTCCAGTCCCAAGAAGAACTCATTCATATGGTTAAAATAAATAGGAAAATTACATATGCTAGAGTATAAGGGTAGCCAAAACAATATATTGTTATAAATTTAGTCTGAAATAAATGCACTAGACATCTTTGTACAGACACAGCAGAAAACTGAAAGAAGAATTCTTACATTACTT
Source organism: Bombycilla garrulus (assembly GCA_013400315.1). Taxonomy (NCBI): domain Eukaryota; kingdom Metazoa; phylum Chordata; class Aves; order Passeriformes; family Bombycillidae; genus Bombycilla; species Bombycilla garrulus. Next base: position 165,326 of record VXBU01017253.1, read on the forward strand.
TAGAGGGCCTGAAAACATCATCATAGCAAGGCCAGAAGTCATAAAATGCACTGTCAAAACCAGGAACGACATCTGGGGGCATGATGATTGTCAGGCTTGTACACATCCTGTTTTGCTCCAGAGTATTTCACATTGAGACTCAGAGCAGCTTTTAGAACTATCTGAAAGTTTTGCTACTCATATTTGGTCTGGGAATGCACCTATGGAGCTTCCTGAGGTAATAACTTAATCATTTACTTCAATGCTTGATAGAAGTGCCTTTAGTTGAACTGTTTATTAATACAGCCACAAAATGAAATTATTTCAGGCTAATGACTTGCAAAGTCGTTTAATCCCTAACAGCTACCAGCTGATTTGCCTGCATGAAAAGTTGCTCAGAAGTTTCTTGCTTGTGGGGCCACTTGCAACAAAATCAAAATATAATATAGACAAAAGACTAAAGTATTGAAATGACCATCTGCTGGGTAACATTATCTTTTGCTTCTTTTTCAGGAGAGAAAAGGGAATCATAATTCACTATCAGTTTCTTCAGTTTATTTAATTTTCCAGAAAATGGATCAAAGTCTGCTCCCATATCAGTTAATTGAGACATCTTTGTACTCTTCTATTAAATTTGCAAGGAAAATTTGATTTGTTATTATAAGAGTTTAGTCCCCTTTCTTTCAAACCTCCAAGTGGAAATATTCAAGACAGTTTCGTTCATTCTAAAATGGTATAGATCCTGTCCATTCCAACTTGAAAAGAAGAATATGGCCATATTGGCAAACACTAAAATACCGTTCTGTCATGAAAAAACTTTTCCCTCTATTACTGTTTATTGATAAGGGGTAACTTTGCTTCAAGACTGTGCTTAAGCACATACATGTAACAGTTCTGTTTACTCATTAGTTAAGGAAAGCAAATAAAATACATTTAGGGTGAAATGGTATTTATGAACATTCTGCCTGGCAAACTGGGCATTCTGCCTAGCATGGCACTTTTATCTGTCTCTACTAATTTGGAAGCTCTTCTAAGTACCCAAATCTGGGTTTCCAAAGGAAGTGAACAGCTGCTACTCCCATCTGCAATTAGTCCTGGATAATCAGAAGCTTTGATTAAATAAAAACTACAAATGGCTGATGAATCCTAGCTAAATTTTAGAGTATAGATTCCTTCTATAACCATTTACTCTGAACACAAACTCCTCTTCCTATGATTAAAAAAAAGTGAAAAACACAGTTTTCTAAAGTCTGCCTTTTGCCAGTTAAATGAGAACCAGCTGCTCCTCACAATCTGCAGAGGAAACAGAGGAGGCTACCATGTTTCCTAATTAAAATGGAGAAAGCAGTCAAGGCAAAACAGATTTGGACCATAATACTTGAAATAGTTTTCTAATCCTTAGCCTGATTTACAATTATTATGAAATGATGCACACACTGGGCATAGTATGGGTGAGTAACTAATGAGGGTTATTCAGATTTTTTCACAACAGAGCAGCACTATCCTCTGCAAAGCAGGCCAGAACAGACCTTCTTCTCGCACAAAAGCTTCTTAGAACAACTTTCTTTTATTGACGAAGGTTCTAATATGATTTTCTTTTTTTACGTACAAAGTCTGCCAGAGCAGACTGAAAATTTTACTTCACAATTTTAGGTGAAATTTCTACTTTGCAAGCATTCAGCTTTCTAAATTGAAGAATGTTTTAATTCAAGAATATTTAACTAATAATTTTGTAATGCCTGTGACTGAAATTTTCAGGTTTAATGTAATCTGTACTAATACTAAAATACTTTGTACATATACTTTTATTTACTGTACATATATTTTTTCATTTACAGAAGATTACTTCAAGAAAAGAAAGTATTGACTTCACTAATTTTGCTTTTTCTTTTCTTCAGATGTAATGAATACTCTTTAAGAGAATAACATATCCTACTTCGATAGGTGATTTGTGCTTTTTTCCTACCTATCCATATAAAACAGATTATCTCCCCAAGGTCTCTGCTAGAGATTTTTTTTTTTTGTCGGGAGTGAAACATCAGAATTCTTCTGTTTGGGAGCTGACTGGATTATGTTCATTAGTTTATGATCATCTGAGAAACACACTCATAAATCTTCCTGCAATGCCATTAGAATAAGATGTTCTGATTATGCTTTATTAAAGCAGATGCTACCATCTGCACTGTAGAGGAATAAAAATATGATTTACTACATTCAAGAGACACTTGGCAAATATCTTCCCCTGTCCAAATAAGATTTCTGAAATAAACTTTGGGTTGAAACTAGTGCAAATTGGAATTAATTTTTTTGTATGAGCAGTATACACAGAAGGAAGGAGGCAACCCCAGCTAAATCACTTCTGAATGAAGAGCCCAACCAGACTTGTTTTCATAAGAGGATAAGGTAAAAGAGGAGTTCCCATACAGTAAGTGCTGGAAATCCAGATTAGAATGCAACAGCTTAGATTTATCTTCACAAATTACTTTAACTGCACACAATCTGTTGATCTTAAAGAGTATGAAGATTTAAGCAGCATTCTCTATGAATACTCATATACTTTATATTGCTCTAATGAAAGCAATGCTCACAGTCAGCATTGGATGAGCAAGACTTGTACCAGAGGCATCCTTTGGACCTGTGTTTACCTTGACTTTGAGCATTCAGTCTGATTTCACCTCTCCAAACCAACACAAGGTTTCATTGAAGGAGAATCAGCTCATCTGTTTTCTCCAAATTCACATCTGCTTCAGGAAATCACCACCAAGTTACCACCACTTTCTTGGGTGGTATGTCAAACGCTTACCACACAATCACCAATTCAGACAGGCAACTTTTTGGAAGTCAAATCCATTATTTACCATTCCTTGAATGACACATACTATCTGCTCACATCAGATCAGTTTCTTATTTTTACCCCTCTATAAAGTGCTCTATTACAACCTGTATTCAAGCCTCAACTTTTATTCTCAGTTACTTCTGATTTAACCTGGAAAATTCAACTAAACAGAGAAACACTGACTATATTTTGCATATCACATACACAGAATTGAGAAAACCACTAATTGTTCCCCATTTGTTTGTTGATGATCTGACAGAGAAATAATGCCGTATCTCAGGCATTTGAAGATACCAAATTTTTCCTTTTAGATCAGTATGAAAATATAAAGCTCTTTCCCCTCAGCAGGTTTTAGTCACAGGTTTTGCAGAAATATTAGTGAACCACACAATAATCATAAAATATTGCTTTACAGGCTATCAAATTAGAGTTTAAATTCCAGGTTGTGCTTAAAGTCCTCTAAACCACTATATTGGAACTTGGCAGATGCACGTTATAAACACAAATTGACCTAGACTGGCAACAGTGCCATCAGTATTTACTTTTTATGTTTGTTTCAGAAAGAAATTATGCCTGTAATTTAACTGCTTTGTTCTCTGCATCAATAAATTGCCAGATAAGAGCAAAGTGCTATTGAGAACTGGTTTTGTAGCAAATAAACCTGTGAAAATGGAAACAAATGAGGTAACTGTAGTGTTACAAAGTCAGAGAGACTTTAAATAAAAATGTCACACTAAAACATATAGGCAGAGGCATCCAGCTAAAAGAAAAAAAGCACCTTTATTTTGTTGCTTAATATGTATCTATGTAAAAGAAGAACTAACGTTGTAAAGGTGTGACAGGAAGAAGTTCAATTAGCCACAGGTTATCAAAGACATTTCAGAGCTGTTGCTTAGACAAAGGACAGATTGAGCAAAGGTGGGACTCAGTTTCTTCAGCTTCAAAGCAACAGGTGAGTTGATATCACTGAACAGACAAAAGCGAACTGAGGAAAATTTAAACAACTTAATTTACTGCTCAAACTTTCCAGTTCTCAGGGTATTGACTGAAGCGAAGTTATTTCAAACACATCTTCAGAACTCTAGTAACTGTCCCTCCAGCGGCATCCACTGCTCCTTAGCCCTCTTCAGTGTGAGTTTTTTACCTAAAGAGGTTGAAGTGATCTTTGGGCATCGATGTGATGGCAAACAGGGATTACAAACACCTCCAGAGACTGGAATGATACAACTCCCCTGATAGAAAAGTGACTGTTCTAATCTACTGCCCCAAACAATGCATCTTCTGCTGCATTGCTATTTCCACATCATTGGGTATTTCTGGAAAACACAGAAAAGTCTTTCTCTGCATAGCATGTTCAAGGATTTTGCACCTATACTGAGTGATCATTATCATAAAACACCTCCTTATTTATCATTCTCTGCTTTGGTAAACTAAATAATCATGTTGTAGACTTCTAAAGGAGGGGGTTTCATCCCATTGCTGTAAATGTCTTTTCTGGGGAAGGGAGCAGGAGGACAGTGGATTTTTTGCTAGTAAGTAGAGCCCTACTGAGGCCCTGCTTTACCTGTGGGAGCACAGTCCTCTGCTAATTTTAGCAGGTCAAAGCTGCATGAGCTCAAACAAATCCTTAGCTGTAGGGAAAATGAAGTTAGTTTCTGGTCTGCCTCTGAGTAGCCTAATAAGAGGCGAAGCAGTGTCTGGGGATGAGTGCCTTGTAGAGTTTTGTGGGAGTTTGTTTGTTTTGAGCAGAGAGACCAAAAAGAGTCAAACATGAAACAAGACAGGTAAATGAGGGCTGGAAGCAGAGCTGCACATGGAATAATTATGGTGGCTCATTGTCCCTTGTGCTCTTTCATTTTCTCATTTCTTGCACTCACAGGACAACGTCACTCTGCCTTTCCTGCCTGTTTGCTGGCACTATCAGCGTGTTGAGGGGAGGTGGTTATTAAGGCCTCCATTCTTGTTCATCTGTTCTCTTCCCATCCGCCATTCAAACACTGCCACATGAAGTCACATTTTGCTGCTGCAGAGCCTGCATGGTCTGTTTGGAGAAACCCTGACTCAGAGTAGCAAGCATGACAGGAAAATGGGAGAATGGATTCAAGAACCCAGAAAGTACTTCTGTGGCCTGTGCCTACACCAAAACATTCTCCTTTTGTCTACATATACACACCCTGATTACTTTTCCATACTGCTGGTACCACATGAAGAAAGATGAAGTGAGATCAGATACAGGAGGGGTGAGGGGAAGAAAATTCTTAGTATCTCATATTTACTTATTCCTTCCTGTCTTCCCTGCTTATCTTCATGTGGAAGGGGCTGCTGAGGTGAAATCAAGATAGTAGCAGCAGTGCCCTCTGCCACCATCTCTCTGATTCCTCTGCTTCCTGGGACAGGAGATGAAAGCAGCCAGGGAACCTGGAAACAGGGGACAATGCTCCCAGCCCAATTCCTACCACGTTCCAGTCACATAGATCAACCAGTTTCTGCCCCCTCCCTTTAATTTGGGCTTTCCACAGGGCAGAGTCCCAGATGTGTAACAGATAAGCTGCTGTATGTTTTGTCAAGATGCTTGATTACTACCTGGCTTAGGTAAATAAAGCATTTAAGTTTTCAAAAGTGATGCTAACATTAGTTCAAAATAGTTACGGGCAAGTCATGTGTCTCTACAACAGAGCAACAAAAAATTTTTAGCAGTCGATGGTGAGACCAGTCATGAGTTATCCCTCAGCTTAAGTCTTGCTACTGGGGACTTGAAATTATTTTATATATTATAAATTATATTATTATTATTTACACTTTTTTTTTTCTCATATTCTGCTACCGAGCTATACCTGTCCTAAAGACAAAGCTAAGGCCCTTTTGAGTTCTCCCTCCGCTTTAACTCACACTGAGTTTCCTTCTGGTTCAAAAGGCCCTTAAAATTGTTCTGTTTCCAAGTGGATAGAAAATCCATACCGTTTAAAAAACAACCCACATTTCCTTATGTTTGTCCCAGTTTGAACTTTCACTTTCCTGGTATACTGAGTTTTATTCCAAGTATTTCTCCATTAGAAAGACAGAGATAAGTGTAAAGATTCATTTGTTTTAAACCAGTTCATACAGCAGATGCAAGTGAAAATCAGGAACACAGGCAAAGTCAATAAATGAACGTGGAAAGCTGGAATTCTGCTTTCTTTGCCCTCCTACCTGCTCTTTCCACATTTCCATACAAGTTTTAGGATGAGGCCCTTCATGTACTTGCTTACATACTCCTTTAAAAAAAAAAAAACACAACCCCAGAAAAGTGCCCCTCACCGATTCCCCTCTTTCCACAAACTTAAAATTAAAAATCTGAAATTGCAAATGACCCTTTTTGGCTGAGGAAATATTAAGCGTGGCACATACAAATCTTCAAAAGCACACATTGCACTGCACCCACGCACAGCCAGACCCGCAGCTGCTGACCTGCCAGACTGATACTCAGCATCCTCTTCTGCCCTGTGCAGAGCTGAGCAAAGGACGATGCATGAAGGAGGGTGGTTCCTTATCCTTCTTGCAAATGTTAGGAGGAGGTATTTTTATCACAGCAGCACGATGTGAGCGCCAGCCGATGGGACTGGGATCACCTGACATCCCCTCATAATCTTACCTCCCTTATCTCTCTACCGCTCCAACAGCCAGCTTAATTTCCATCTGCTTTCTCCTAAACACCCCTGAAACAATCTTCTTTCCACCGCTGTGACACCCCACACGCAGCTTTTTTATAGCAAATTTTCAAAGCCTGGGGAGGGGTGAGTTCTCACCTTAGCGAGCCCGGCTGCGCGTTATTACTGACAGTTCTTGCTGACCCCTCTGCCCTAGACCAATAAAGCGCTTTATTTACCGACCTGCCAGTCGAACTCGAGTTTCGGAGCTTTGCTGGCCGCGAGAATAAATATTTACCTTCCAAGAGCCGCGTCTGTTTAAAAGCCCTGCTCCCGGCGGCATGGAGCGGGGGCGAGCGAGCGCGGAGACGCAACAGGCGCTGCTCAGCCTCAGCGCCGGCAGGGGCCCCGCGGAAACACCCGCACTCGCTGACCTGATCCTGGTCCTGATCTTGATCTTGGTCCTGATCCTGATCCGGATCTTGGTCCTGATCCTGATCCTGGTCCTCCTCCTGATCGTGCTTCCGCAGCGCCGGGACAGACGAGATAACCCAGCACAGCCGGGACAGCCGGGACAACAAGGACAGCCGGGACCGCGCTCCGCCGCCTCCCGGACCGGGGGTTCGGGCGGCTGCAGCCGGACCCTCCCACGCAGCCCCGTCCTGTTCCCGATCCCCCGTCCTGTTCCCGGTCCTGCTCCCAGTCCCCGATCCCTATACCCAGTCCCGGCCCGACCCCGGCTCGGGGCCGCCCCCGAATGACGGCGCCCGGCGCTCCGGCCCCCCCGCGCGGGCAGGTGCTCCAGGGAATTCCTGCGCTCTGGGAATTCTCTGCACAGCATTTCCTCCCACTCTGCTGCTGTAATCAAAACTATATTGTTTCAAGACGTGGTACCACGCGTATTTTTTTGGTGCGTTTTCCTGCGCCCCGAGGGGTTTTCCAGGTTAACGCAGACATGATAGTATTGACTGAGAAAAACCTGCTCCAAAAATTTTAAAATCGCCTGTTTGTCTACTTAAAGTGCTTCTTACCTACTTTAATTCTCTTAGTAAAAGAACAGCATAGCTCGTTTATATTGTTATAACTATTTAATATCAACCCCCTGTTGATTCCTGCTTAAAAATCAGCCTCAAATGCTCTGTTTATGACTGAACAAATCTCTAGTGCAGGAAGGCTCCAAGCACACGAACATTAAACAAAACCACGCTCTTGAAGTGTTACTTTTTTTCTGTCTCCAGAGATTCCAGTGTCATTGGTAGAGATATGAACAGTGCTGTGAGTTTTGGTCATTAGGGGCCTGGCTGAGCAAAAAATCTGATAGAGGGTTTCCGTTGGCCAAAGGGGTCACCCTGTGCTGTACTGGCACAGCTCTTTCACGGCAGCGCTGAGTGCTTCTGAGGATGTCAGCTTTCTGTGGAGCTAGCTAAGCAAAAGTCACTGCTTAGCAGAAAGGGAGATAAAGAGGTTCCAGACACATAAACAAAGCAATTAACACACACTCTTTGTGGAGTGGCTGTATTTCGGCCACCAGAGTTTGCTGTCTTCCTTCTGGGATGGTGATGTCTTTCACCCAAATAGTTTAAGCATGTCTAATATACGTGTTGTTTTAATGTAATTTTGTTACTTATATAACTGCTCCTCAGTTTTAGAATCTCTTTTTGCCTAGAATGATCTTCCAGCATTTGGGGTGTTAAAGCTTTTTCTCTGTTACCAGCTAAGCCACTCTATGACCTTGGAAAGAGTTATTATAATAAATAATATATATTATTTTAGTTTTGCTTTAAACTGACATGAAACACCAAGGCTATGAATCATATACCAGATATTCCAGATAAAGGATTGGACCTCATGTACAGAGCAGACATGCCCAAGGTGGGAGAGAGAGAAAATGGGAAGTGAAGTAGAATGCCTTTGAAACATCTCTGAACATGCTGAAGGATAATTTAAACTGGCAAGAATCGACTGTCTGTGTTTTAATTTGGCTTCTGAATGGTTCTTGTCTTTTCTCTCAGCTTTGAGGTAATCCTCTTAAATAGGTCACGTAGAGGAGCGGTGAAAATGACACTGATCAATAACATTTGCATCTTTCTTAATACTGATACCAAAGATTATTGGGCAGCACTGCTTGTTAAGTATTGCTAAACTGTTTGGGAAAGGGTCAGTGAAATTTAGAACCACCTGGGCAAAACTTAGTTGAAAACAGCGCAGTTTCCCCTCCTTTTTCCCAGGTCACTGGACGTCTAGGACAGGTGTCTGGACAACTTTCCACATGACAGAAGTAGCACCTGGGACCTTATTTACTCCATGACACAGGGTTGTCTCCTCCTGTCCTGGTTGTTCCTGACCCGGAATTGCCAAGCTCATGCTGGCACATGCTGTTCTCTAGTGTTTCACCAGGAGAAGCAGAGCCAGGCAGTGCCTGGGCAGGTGAGCATGGCCTTGCCCCAGTGCTGTGTAGCGGAAGGGGAGGGCTACAGTGGCCCTGCAATCACTGTCACTCCCTTGGGAAGAGTAGGCAGGAGCAGAGGGAGGCTGAGCACAGAGCACAAGCCCCTGTCTGTTCGTGGCTTGTGATTTCACAGCTCTGTTTCTTTACTGTTTGACATAATATTGCTGCACAACCAGAAAGCAAAGAGAATCTTAATTCTGGGCTCCCTTTGGCCTTGTTGGTCCTGTCTATCCTGTTTAATATCATTGTACTAAGTGACTTAACTCTGCACCTCTCTCAGTGTAATGGGTTCCAGGAGCACTCCCTCAGCTATGCTGGCCTCTTGGCTAATTACCATTCCAGAAGTGCCCCCTTTCAATGAGAGTGGTTTGTGTCTTTGCTGCAGTGGTGCAGACCCATGACTCTCACAAAGCTGGCATTGTGTTAAAGCTTTGCTTCTCTTATGGAACAATGGGGTTTATTCAGGGAGAGCAGAATCATCCTTCTTGGAAAAGACCTATGAGAAAAACAAGTTAGGAGCCCCAAAGCAGAGCATTGCTGGACATGGCTTTACCAACCATCTTCCTTTCTCCCATCTCAAAACAGTCATCTGTGAGATCCTCCACATGAGATCCCACAGTTTATCCTAATAAGGTTTAATCATCAGAGTTTATTTTTATGCTGTTGAAACTTTTTGTCATCAAGCAGAACTGACCAAGTTTCTCTTCCTCAGCATCACAGTCACATTATAGGTCACTTTGACCATGCATAGTTTCAGTTCAGGCCAGATTCCTGATCCTGCAGTGTGCCTGAATAGTGCTTAGGCTGATGCATCCAGTGGCTCTTGTCTTCTGCTGCTTGACCTGTGACTGAATTGTGCAGAAAAGTGGCAAAATAGATCATAGTCCCTGAGGAGTAAGGGCCAAAGCAGACTGTGAGATGAAGGCTCTAAATGGCTGTGCTCCCTGGACAGAAACTCGTGGTTATATACGGGGGGAAAAAAAATCGTCTTTTGATACATCACTTTGCAGTATGTTCCAAATTGCTGTTATATTTGCTGAAAGGTTTTTATAAAGCTATAATTTTCCTGTTCATAAAGGAGAGTGAATTAGTTGCAACTAAAGTAGTCTAAATTCAGTCCCAGCCACTCCGATATTTTAGTTTTAATTTGCTTAAGAATTCTCACAAGACCTCACATCCTTCTTCATGAAATCTTTACTCCAAGACGACAACAAAGGTTAGTCACAGTATGGTTTCACTGCTTCCCCCAAATCACAGTCCTCATAGACTGCAGGCTGTGAAACACCAGCATTAAAACAACAAATGAACATTGTGATGCAGGGCTGTGGAAGCTGCAATAGTGTAAACTCTCTGATTTTGATAAAACTGCCCCATTGAAATGGTCAGGGATTTTCTTTCATGCAAATGGAGATAAATCAGCTATAGATAGGAAATAATGTGTAGGAGAATCCTTCCCCATGGACTCCATGCAGCTAATACATTATGTTTCACTAGAAAGTGTAGCCTGCTTTATCTTTAGCAGAGATTTGTGGCCAGGCACATTACCAATTTCCTCTGGCACAACCTTCTCTTATCTTTTGAAAAGTTTCTTTTTTACATGGTTAAGGTATGCCCATGGTTTATTTTATTTGGTGGACTTAATTTGAAACATTCAAGTTGAGAGTTTGAATAAGGTGCTTTGCCTCTACATAAAAGTAGAAAATTTGCATTTAGAAAATAGAATATTGAGATTTTGCAGGATAGCTACAGCTAGCTGATACAAAAACAGAACTTTTTTTCCCCCCTCTGTAATTATTTAGCAGAACACATGATATAGAGGTCTTCTTGCTAGAACAGATGTGATACACATTAAAAAAATCCTTAATATGTAGGTAGTTTTGCCAGAGAGAACTATACTTTTTGAGCAGTTTGGGTTTTTTTTCCCAATCTTCTCTTTTTATTCCAGAAGCTTTCATTGACAAATACAGTCCCTAAAAAAGCCTTTCAGGAACACACTGTGCCTTTCGTTCAGCATTTGAAAAAACATTTAAGCAAGCCATTAATGCAGTTGATTGCTGTAAGTGGATTTGCACCTGAATCAGGCGGAATTATCCAAATTTAGGTGGTGCTACTATAAGGACTTGGCGCCATCTCGTGTTCAGCCTTTAAATCACTCGCGAATCATCCGGAGAGTTTTTGGGACGGAGCGCTTGGTCTGGGCTCCCCCACGTGAACGCAGCCTCCCCATGGTGTGGCATTTTATAAATTCCGGGGCTAGCAAGCTTGCCTTAGTAAATCAAGAGCTGGAGGGGGACAGCTGCAGTCTTTTAACACAGGCACAGCTGTTTATAACATCTGCATTTGCTCTCACCTTCAGACAGCTTGGGAGATAGAGAATTTATACCATGTGTGGCTGCATGTGTTTGTGTAGAGAATACAGCCTGTGTAAGCTGGTATTCCATCTCCTTCCATGAGGCAATGTTCTTGACTGAAAAGATATTTATAGTCATATTATCTCTTCAGGAAATCTCCCAGCCAGGTGGGGTTTTTTTCGTTTTTTTNAGGTATTTCTTATTTTAAAAAGACACACAAAATCCTGTAACTTTAAACATCAGGAGAGGCCATAACAGCAGAAAAACTCTGAGTTCAGTTTATCTGCAAGCTTGGAGGCAGGACACAAGCTGGGCCTCTGTGTGCTCTCTGTCCCTGATGATGTCCTTGCTCACCTCTGTGTGTCAGGATCGTGGTGGCTCTCACACAACCTTTTTCTCATTTTTCTTTTTTTTCTCACAGCCACACACCCAGCTGCAGCAAGTCACACCCTCACTTTTGGTTTGGTGGCAGACCTGGGGCAGCTCTTGCCAGTGCCCTTTGGTGCTGTGATGGAACAGAACACCCTGTGCTGGCTGAGCTGCAGGAATGAGCTGTGGGGCGGGATTATTCCTGCCCTCAGGCAGGCAAGATTACCCTAAAACCCTTCCCTCTAAACCCAAAATGAACTAGAACAGACAAGGTCAGCTCCTGGGACTCAGCTGACATGCAGAAGCTCACTCACATGCCTGAGCTCTGTAAAGCAAGATGAAGATCTTTGGGTATGATCACATATTTAGAAATAATCATTATGTGTATGCTATGTGTATATATTATTCACATAAGCATTAATTGGACTCTGTGGTACTTCAGGAATGGATCAGACTAGTTCAAAAGGCAAGTCAAACACCAAAGATTGAATATCTTTCTCTGGGAAACAGAGAATGGGCAAGCATAAATGGGCAAGCACATGTTCTGATGGTAAGTCTTCTTCATATGTATCCAAGTTGTTATACACAGGTTTTGCATATTTGGTTTTGAATACAGGATGGAAAGGAAATGCTAGTAACGTTGCCTGTCTTAGACGTGCTCTAGTCAGAGTATCTGAGCATCCTTACACTGATCATTAAACCCCCTGAGCCAAAAAACAAAGTAAACAAACAAAAACAAACAGACAAAAAAAAAAAACATACCAAAAAACCCCCAAGCAGGTATTTCCTTCTTTTGCACAGGTAACATGGTGCCTAGTTTTAAGAATGAGTTTAAGAATTGTTCTGCTTGTGGAAATGAACATCTGATTTCAAGTCATTACTTGCATTTTAATTTCAATGCTCAGTGCTGCTTCACCAGTTTAGCCTTCAGTGAGTGGTGCTGTCCCCATTCTAACATAATAATTAATGATATAGCTTCAGATATAGCTCCTAACTGTGCCTGTGTTATGACATTGGTTTGTTTGGTTTTTCTTTAAGGCAGAACTCATCCATTATATGAGTCATGGGCTACAAATGAAGGACTCTGTTTGAGCCTGTAGAGAAGTGGGATTTTTATGTCAAACTGCTCATTTTGTTTATGTTCAGCTCTGTCCTGCCGTTTTCTGCTGTTTGCTGAGAGGTGCTTTCTGTGGAGATTAAAGAGTGAGCAGTTGCAAAACTCAGTCTCTGCTGATTCACATCCTAAGTATCAGTCTGAGAGCAGTCATTAAGGTCTACTACAGAAAACATCCCACTGAAAATCCCAGCCCCAAACCCCAACCCAACGATCTCCAGTGCTTGTCCTGGACCCAGTAGCTGATAACCAACGTGGGTGTACCAGAGCTTGCACAGAAATTGTGAGTGATTGAGCCTGATTGACAAATCAGTGGGAACTCCTGGATTTACAGTTTCCCTGGGGACATGTGACTGTGTGTTTTGCACAATACAGGTTTCCTTTCAAAGAACCCTGCTTGACTCTCCAAAATCTGAATTTTAGCCATTTTCCCATTTCCTTTGTGTTGCATTGCACGTCCTACAGGCAGAGTGCCCAGACCAAGAAGAAATATGAAGCCATCTTTGTCCCCCCTAAAAGGTAAAGGAGCCCAAACATTCTTTCCCAATTAGGAAATGTTCTGAACCAGGACACTTCATTGGACTCCCTAGACATCACCTCAACCCTGGAGCTACCTGGATTGGACAACTGCAAAAGCCTCACCTAAGCCATAAAAAGCATTGGGTAGAGGAGCCTCGTGGCATTTCGGGGGTGTGTAGCAGAGACATGGACCTGTGGTCTCCGGTGTGGCTTTTTCTCTTTAGAGAGTTTGTTATTTTGGAAGTTAATAAACCATTTTTTGTTTCCAACACCACCCGAGGTGTCTTTCCTGCTCATTTTAAGCCTCTGGGTATTTGTAAGACAAAAACCCAAACAGGGATGGGAGCTCCGAGAGCTCATAACACCTGACTCAAGGAGAAATCCCATCACCTTTGTTTCTCTCTCTACCCTCAGAGATAAACTTGGTGTTTTTCTGAGACTTGATTTAGCATCTAAGACCTGTTTTGTTTATCCAACAAATTGCCGGTTTTCAACAGTTCTTCACTCTTAGTTTGTTTTTTGTTTTTCTTAAGTGTGAAGAGTCTCTTCCTTCTGCCCTGCTTTTGAGCTGTAAATATGTTTTGTAGCTGACTGCCCACATCCTGGTCACTATATTTTCATTACATTTTAGAAACAACCAGGAAAATGTCTCCTGTTATATTTTTACTTTCTTAAAATTAGCTAGCTTAGAAACTGGACCACAACTTGGGGGTAGAAGCTGTACAGCCTTCATGCACATTTTACCACCTTGGGACTGGAGCTGACAGGGAACCAAGTTAGTTCCAGCACAGACTCTCTCAGAATGATTGTTTTTAGCTTGGTCTCAGTGCCCCAGCTGCAGGGGTTCTGATTGACTCTGAGAAAACCTGTGTTTCAGTGCCAATGACCTCTGAATTCTCTTGTGATTTCATGCTGGTTGCAGCTATACAAGCCTCTAAATAAGCTTGTCTCTGTTTTAAAACTGAAACTTTACTTCTGTGCTTTGCCATGCTTTCTGTTAGTTCAAATAAAAACACAATTAGTCATAGAAAAAGATATTTATGAGCACTGTAGATGTTGACATTTGGGCAGTTACCAAGCCTTTTCAGATAATTTGCAGTTTAATTTCCTTTACACAGATCCAATCTTAAATTCAAGATGTATTTGTTATTGTGTGTTATCATAATGATTAATTTTATTCTTTGCAGCTTCTAATGTACTCTTTGACTTGTAATATTATTAAATAGTTGGGGGGTTCTCTCTCCCAAAAAATCCTCTCTGAACAGGAAATAATGATGGTCTGTTGTCTTAATTGTCGTTCTGATATTTGTTTCAGTAGAAGTGCTCTGCTCTTGATATAGAACTAGATTTTTTTGCAAATTTATAATCACCAATATTTTCTTCCTGGTATGAATTTGTGTCCAGCCAAAAGTAGAACCTCAGTATCAAAAATTTGCTGATGGGGCAACGGCTGCATTTCTGTCATAACTATAGATTTAGACAGTGGCTTTCTGATCCAGGTCTGAATTGTTGCTTATGGATTCAGCCTTAGAAGTGTTTCATTTTTTTGGCTATTGTAAATTATTTTTTTTTTTCTTCTCTTAAGATCGTAAGATTTCTTCTGAGATTTTTAGCTGAAATATTTAGGAGGACGTTCACTTTTTTCAGGCTCCTTTGAAAACCTCTTTGGTTCCTACAGCCTACCTCATCATAGGAGAACCTAAACCACTGGCTTTACCTAGTGCACTTGTACACAGATGAAATATTTGTTTCCCTGAAGTAATGAAATGAACAGGGACAGAAATTTAGCTTCTGCTTTGCTTTGCTTGTGCATCATCAGATATCAGGGTACACACCACATTCCTTTTAAAAATATATTCACACCTTGTTTGTGAGCATTCCTTGCTGTTTTTCTGGTTAGTCAGTCATGTGATGTTGTATTTCCTCACCAAACAACCCCAAAAATTCTTTTAGTTTGGACACGAACAGGGCTGAAATGAAAAGCAATATTTATGGGTACTGACATTTACAGTGTTGAAGTTAATTTGGTGTTGTGAGTAGTATCAGACAATGTTAATACAAACAAGTTTTGCTAGTGGACAGGATAAGCAGCACCTTCCTTGCCCTCTACCTCCATTAGAGGGAGACAGAAAAATAATGTCTAGTAAGAAAACTGCAAATTAATTGTCCCAGTGGGATATCAGTGCTGTGCTCTGATAAAACTATGGAGGTTTACATTGCAGAAGGTGAGTGGGGAGAACTCAAATGTTTTCTCATAAAAAATTAGATCTCTTCTGTTTTTCAAACATCAAAACATAAACATAAGCATATGAACATTCCCTACATATTTTGAATTGCTTGGATAGAAACAAGTACAATCTTCATACCTGTTGGTTAGCAAAACAAACATTGTTTTAAGTAAAAACTAGATGAGGAAAAGATTTATTCAAAGTGTATATTTAAAAGCACTTAGTGCTGTGGTGTATTTGACATGACAGCGTTTGGTCAAAGGTTGGACTTGATGGCCTTGGAAGACTTCTTCAGCCTTACTGATTCTATGATTCCCATTAATTACCAACTGCAACTTATATATTTCTTTGAAATTTATTAAGAAGTTATTTGTTTACCAGACTGGCTAGGAATGTAGTGGTAAAAATATGCAATGAGAATGTGACTATGTTGTTTCTCTTATGATACCAAAACCATGGGGAAAAAAAATTATTCAGGGTAGCCTGGAGGTAGTTTCAGTTTGTTTGCATGCTAGTTCTTTAAACTTAAAGCAATACATTTTTGACTTTACTGCTGCCATTATTCCTGAAAATTTATGTTTTCATTTTATGGCCAAACAACTGAATAAGAAATGCATTTTTTTCTGGATGTACTTATTAGCTCTCAAAATGGGGGATTAAATAAGCAAGTCATAGCATTCAGCAGAATTCCTCTTTTTTGCTAAAAAGATTACTGAAATAGAACTTTTTATAGGTCCTCATAGGAGGTTATATTTTCCATAGTGATACAAGTTCTGCACACACTTCAGAGGTGATTGCTGCTGGGCCTGAAATATCTGATTTCAGAGAGTTTCCTCATTTTTTGGGGATCTGTGTAAAGAGGAGCTAAGGCTTTACATCAGGCTTTGTACCTTTTCTGCCAAAGCTGTTTTTACCAGCTGTACATGTGGCACTGGAGAGCTGGCATTAAAGCAGGATGCAGCTTGCAGACACATTAAAATTGCTTTTGGAAAAATGCACAGTGAGCATAAAGCCAAAGTAAATCTTTGTAGCTCATCTGAGGAGAGCCATCCGTCTGCGTGGAACAGATATTGAGTTCAAATCGAGAATGGGCACAGGAAATGGCGTTGACACTTTATCTTCTAATCCTCAGCTGAAGAAAATGGACAGTGATCAAGCCAGCACCATAAGGTCTCTAAAAGTAAAAGCAATTGTTCATATGCATTGTTTAAATTAAATATTCTGATAAAGCACATGCTGTTTAAATTGAATAGTCTGAAAAAATCTATATTTAAAAAGCCTAAAAAAGCACTTAATTCTGTCTAGATATTTGTTAATAATTACAGAGAGTTTCAGGAATTACATGAGAAGTATAAAATATAAGATCAGTCCCACTCCTTCTATATAGAGGATTATTTATAACAAAGGATTAGATGGCAGGAAAATATATAAGTTCATGATCTAACTCATTACATTAGCAATTAGTATTCACATGCTGGATTCTTTCTTTTCCAGTTAATTAAGAAAAAGAAAATTATGACCAACTTTGAGGTCACAGAATAAGCTAGTGTAATAATCCTCTATTAAAGGGATCTTGGACATCCTAATGAAAATATAATTTCTAACCTCATGTGTCACAAACATAGGACAAGGGGACCCAGATAAGAGTTCTAAAATGTTCAATTTTTCAATGATTTCATGCCAATCATATTTCAAAGGCAAATGAGTGCGACACAGACAGAATGTCCCATGTACAAATGCAGAAAGATTGGTCTAGTTGAGTGATGTTTTTTTTTTAGTTTTGGAGCTCCCAGTTTCCAGGAGGAGCACAGACTCCTGTTGAGAAAATCGACACTTGATAATAAGTTCATTTTCTCAGTTAACATCGCAGGATGGCTCAGACAGTGCCCCAGAGACTGCTCCTCCTCTCTGCAGGTAACTGCTCTGTGATCTATCCCCTGACAGAATGCCGGCTTGCTCAAACCAATATTGCTGCTGGCAGTGGAAATTGTTAGTCCTCTGTCACTGGAAATTTCTGAGGTAAACGGGGCTGTGCCAAGACCCTGTAGTCAGACAGTTGTCTAATGTCTAACCTGGCTGCAGTTTGACTTATTTCTGTCCTTTGATGAGATGGGGAGCTAGTTCTTCTCCTCTGCTTTACAATATCACAACATCTGCTTTCAAAGCCTGGGGTTCTTTTGGAATTATGAAAATCATTCCTGCCTAAGTTTAGGTCTTTACTTTTGCCCTTGCTGTATTATTTCATTTTTTTTCTTGCCCATTTTTCAGATTAATTTTGATAGAAATGAGTAGGCCAAAAATGGGATCTTTATCAAGGACTGGACTTGATGGTTTGACTGCAGGGACCCAAGGCAGCAAAAAATGGAACCTCTGTTTAGTCTGTGTTCGTTAGAGATGTCACTGCCCTCCTCATGATATGGAGTGAGGGGAATACACTTCAATATGTATCAATTCTTTGAGCTGACAATTTGAGAAAAATTAAGCCCTAAACATGCCTCCTGGTCTGGTAAAGTCAAAATGACAGAACCATTTTGTGTAGCTGTGGTTTTGTTTTGAATTCAAACAAGTGTTACAGGTAAAACCAACCATGTTTTTCCCTAGCCAAGGTCCAAATTATCTGCATGGACTATGAGGGTTATTTAACATAGGCAGATTTTTTTTTACACACAGATATATGAACAGATATAGTCCCAGCATATTCTAAAGATGGTATTTCTACAGCTGCTCCTAAAAAGTCTGTATCTTTCAGCATTTGTTTTCAGATTAGTCAGGTGAAGATAGCATTGGGAAATAGAAAACCAGGTCAGAGTCTGCTGGGAACTCTCAAAAATTAGCCAACTCAGAAGTATTTACTTTTTGACGTACTTCTAAAGGTTTATAAAAGAAACATTTTCCACGGATTTTTTTTCCTTGTTCTCCTAATCTTAAGAAGTAGTTCAAAAAGCCAAAAGAAAAGCCCCAGAAAGAAAAGCTGTAATCATGGAATTATCACTAGATGGACTGAGTGCCATGGAGAAGTCAGCCCTAAATAAGAAGGAAAAGCAGATGGTTATCTACCATAAATATGACAGTTTTACAGGGAGCAGTTAAGAAGGTTCTTTTATTAACCTTTTCCACATAATGGTTTCATGTGTTCAAAATTATTTTAAAAAGGGATTTAAAATAACAAGTGCTTTTGATATATTTTCCAATAATAAATTCTGAGACAAATGATACCCATGGTTTATGCTGCCAGTATGAACAGCAGGAAAGAAGACTGAGCAGTATCCAGATATCACCAACAGAAAGGTAGTTAGAAATTGGAAGGGGCTGCCCAGGGAGGTGGTGGAGTTACCATCCCTGGAGGTGTTGTGGTATCTGGTCAAAGTTTGGAATCAATGGTCTCAGAAATCTTTTCCAGCTTTACTGATTCTGGAATTATGTACATTCCTTTTTCTGGGCTCAGGGCTCAATATGGTGGAAGTGTAATAAAATATTATTTCCTTATAAGCAACGCAAACACATGGAAAGTTCAAACAACTCAAAAAGACACAGGTCCTGATTTCTGCCTTCAGGAGGAGCTATTTCTTCAGTATTTGGAGAGCTGCATTTTAATGGTTTTGGTTCTGCAATTTCTTTGCTGAGCTTCCATGCATGTCTCTGCAGCTGGGTGGGAAAGTACAGGGGGAAAAACATGCACCATGACAGAGCAGGGTGACAGCAAGAAGGCAATAGTTGCATTTTTTAGTAATAAACCCACCTGTAACAAACATGTAGTGTGTGTTTTTCTCATATGGTAGCTGCTTGCATGAATGCTAAAAGGGGCTCTCATCCTCCAGGTGGGAATAAATAAGAAAAAGAAGACAGAAAGATTATTTTCTGACAAACAAGCTTATCTCTGTTTGGCACTGTAAAAAAGAAAACCCAGTTAAATTGGCATGCTCCTAGCATCATACTCTGCTCTACTGGTAAGTTGCTTTTAGCAATCACAGATCTTTGGTGTCCACAAAATCCAAATAAGATAGCACAGGGTTGTCAGAAAGCTTAAATTCATCACATGGGTGCCAATAAACTGAGAAAGCTGCAAACCTTCCTGTCTATGAAAATTCTGATTGCTCCAAGTGCAAAAAGGATGTAATCATTGCAGATTATTCTGACCTGAGCCACCTTTCTGTGGAAGAGATGGTGGAAAGAATGGAGGGAGGGGAAATGAGGAGCATCTGTGCAATGAAAGAATGCTCTCACTGTGGGAAGGGGCAGTCACGACTCAATGCAAGAAAAGGACGAGGTGACTGTAGTGTCAGGGAAGAGGTGAGGGACACTACAGCCAAAGCACTGAGGAGGGATGCTTTTGTTGGGAAGATGATGATCCTGCTGTCAAGCAGAAGGCATTGAATTCCCCTCTAGAAGAGGGTGTGGACATGAAAAAGCAAGAAGCTAGTGGTTCACATGGAATGAGCACAGTGACTCAGGCGAAATGAGCACATGGAAAAAGTGTAGCATAAAAGGACTTGAGTTACAAGGACAGTAATGGATGCATTTGTGTTTTTTGTTCCTGATGAAGACTCCTCTGTGTTCATCCCCTTGTACCAATTCCATTTCCATGGTAACAATCCTATAATCTACCTGAACTGGAAGTCAATGTCCTCTTTCATGCAGTCTTGTCATGGTTGTCTACTGTCTCCTGACAGTCCTTTGTCCTTGCCTTTTGGAGACTGCTGTCTTGGAGCAGATTATTCAGTTCAGCTATTTGTCGTTCTTTCCTTTCTGTTTCTGAACAGGCAGTCCTTTTTATTTTTTTTTTCCTTTGTCATCCGGGAGTTAACCAAATGTCTCTTCTGACTTTTTCAAAAATATCTGCTTGTGTGCTATCAGTTATGAAAATTGAGGGAATCATATATATTTAAGAGATAACCAGGAAGCTGGAGGAGAATGCCTGCCATCTTTTTCTTACAAGAATGTGAGCTGATCAGCAGAGCAAACATATTCTCAGACGTGACTCTCTCAACTGTGTTAAGCCCAGAGATACTGCTGCCGCTGCAGTCCACAAAATTTGTATGCTACCCCAACCCACATCCCATTTCCTAGATTATTCTGTGCTGCAGGACCAGTAGCCTGGTCTAGGTTGTGCTGCAGGAAGAGTGTGAGCAATGCTGAAGTGATAGAAGATGGTTTTTTTTCTTTGTCACAGCCAAGGTGAAACTCCCAGCTGAGTGCAGGATTGGGATGCTAAAATACCCATGGGGATTGGGAAAAACAAAAAAAGCTCAAAAGTTTATCTGAAAACTTTAAGATAAAGCAAGAGTGAACCTCAGACTGAAAAGTGCTCCCTCCCCTCCACCTCCAGGGCTGAAGAATTTCCTCAGTGGCCTCCCACAGACTCCTTGTGTGGTGCTGGCACAGTGGTGCAAAGGATGCCAACTCCTGTCCTGCCCTGTCCCTTGGGGCTACATGCAGAGAACATGGGATCTCCTCACGCTCCTGGGACAGAGCCAGGGGATGGGGAGGCAGAGCTCACACAGTGTCTGACAATGAGCAGCTGCTTTACACAGAGTGCTGGCTGTGCCTCCCTTTGCTGCGGCTGAGATGTCTGCTGCTTCATCTCCTCTCAGGCTTTAATTAATCATGAAGTTTGGATTTCCAGGGCAGCAAGGCTCAGAGAAGACCTTATCTGAACTTTTGAGGATTGCACATTAAAATCTTTCTTTCGAATGGTGACCTGGGCTCTCTCTGCTGTGTAATAGTGTGGCAAAAAGCACATCCCAAGAAACCCTTTTCTAAAAAGCAGACTCAATCATATTTACATCCAAAGACTTTATTTCTTCAATAAAAAAAGTTACACATCCTTTCCAGTGAAACGTCTCACAGCATTCCAGAGGTGGCTGATAACATTTTGCATTTACATGTTTGCAATTTTATAGACATGGAATGAAAGGCCAAATAATGCCTTTAACCCATGGCCACACAGGAAACCAGCCCACCTTCCTTCCAGCCTGAGGATGTGTGGAGCTACTACGCATCTTGTGTCTGCTGTGACACTGAAGCAGTTCTCCTGTCACTAAGCCTGTTTCGAATGATAAAGTTCCCTTTGCTGAAGGCAAAGTATCACTGGTGCAGCCCAGCAATCTATATACTCCTAATTTTACTCTGCAGCTCCTTCTCAAAATCATTCCCTGATGTTTGTCTGTTCTCTGGGAACTATTTTTAAACTGAACAGCTCTCTCGGCATAATGAACAAAATGGGTTTGCTGTAACAACAGCTGTGGATTGCTTTTCAAGTGCCATTATTTGTGGTTTTTCGGAGGGGATTTCTTTGGTGTGTTTGTTTGCTATTAGACAAATGCAGCTATTCTTACAATAAATAAAAATTACAGTCTATAGCCGTATCTCACACTAAAAGCCTTTTTTTTAAACATTATTTAACATTTTAACATTATTTTTGAAACAAAAATACCTGGAGTTTATCTGTGACTCACAAACCCAGAACTGAGTTGTGCCATGCCCTCACCTGCACTGCTGTGCTCATCTGGGCCACCTTTTCCTGGACATGGAGGATAGGATGAGAAAGATACTGCTATAATCGATGGAAGTGACTTGAAACATTGGGGAAGATGCCTCACAAGTACATGCTGAAGGAGACCTAACGAGAAAAACACCAAAGAGTGACTTGTAAAACCTTTAAAAGTAGTGTGCGATACAGAACAGTTCACATAGAACCTGTGTATCCTTCTGACACACAAACAATGATATGCTCAAAAAATAGTGAGAAGTGGCAACTTGAAGCTGATAAAATACATTTGAATACTGGCCGCAGCTAATGTACTGGCAGGATCAACAATGGTCTGTACAGCTCCATGGATAAGATATGTGGAATTTTCATGGAAATACTCTGGAAGTTCAATGAATAGAAGTAGCCTTGATGTGATGGATGAGAGTTCTATGTTAAATACAAACCATGTTTGTGAGGGTGTGTGTTCCTACACTTTGTGGTATAATAAAGCTTTCCTGTTAAAACTTATACCTAATTTCTCTGGAAGCATGTGATTTTATATTGCTTACTAGAAGGCTTTCTGTAGTGATCTTCAGAGTTGTGAAGGTTGTTAAACTGTGTTTTTGGACAGGAAGGATTTCTGATTTGATTTCCATGGCATTGAAGCAGAAAACAATAGTTTCAATAGCAAGAGAACTTCTCAGAAACAGGCTATTTTTTAATTAACCTTAGACTTTAAGATTAATTTGGAGGGGGGGGTGCCTGTGTGGTATTTAGTCATCATGTAATTTATATTAATGGAATCTTTACCTGTTCTTTATTAAGATTACTGGGGTATATAAGCCTTAAGTTATATAAAATGGATAAAAGTTGTAACAGATGGGAATAATGTAATTTTAGTACACATGCATGGCTGTGTTGACCTGGGACTGGGTGGTTTTTGGGTCTATTTGAAAAGCTGCTGAATGTTTTAAACTTTTTGCTCTGTGTGAAGCTTGTAAATGATCTGGGATCCATCACCCCAAGCAAAGAGCTGCTTTTCCTTAGGATTGTAATGCACAGTGGAGTGGCTGCCCTGGCGTTTTGGGAAATGCAGTCCTGGGTTCATGTAAGCATTTAGAGCATCCAAAACATCATAGACACACTGGATGCGGGAGGAGCCTCCAGAAGGAGAGTTGTAGACCACGTGGAGGGTGTTGCAGGCCATGAAAGCTGCCTCAGCATCCTTGCTGCTGCAGGGTGTGTCCCAGCTGTGCTCCACAGTCATGGCTGCCGAGTTGATTTTGGTGATGACAATGTTTCCCCCAGTCTCTGGTTCTGCATGGAGGGCCCACAGTCCCTGCTCATCAACAGCCAGGTCTATTTTTGTCTGTGGAGAAAGCTGGTAGGCAGGAATCCTTCCAGCCCCTGGCAGCAGCATCTGGTCAGCTACATTTCTTCTCTGGATATTGAATTTAATGATCTCATTTAAGGAGCCGTATCTGTGGTAGAAGAGGAAACCCTGATAGATGACCTGGCCAGTTCCTTCCCAGGGCAATGGCAAGGGGACTCTGCGAGCCTCCAGTGTCTGATTGTTTTCCATGAAAGTCATGATGTTTGCAAATTCCAAAATCACATTGTTTACAGAGCCACTTAATAAATAAATCTTTGTGTGCTTTTTGCCAGGATCTTTCATCCAAGAGCCATGCTTTCCTCCAGTCTTCTTAACTACCTTTAGGGACCTAATACCTGCAAGCATGTGGTCACAACCTGCAAGGAAATACCCAAAGACAAAAAAAAAATTAAAAAAAAAATCAGAATGTCTGTAAATTTTCTAGTTTCCTTTCTTTGATTTTTTCTTTGATTTACTTAGTTTCCTTTTAATTCACCTCTAAGGCCAGAGTCAATATATCAGTAAAGGTGTCAGGAGTGTGGATATGGTAAGTAGTGCTGAAAATAATTTTATGGGATATATGTCTGCTAAGAAAACTCTTATATCTTTATCTACCTGTAGAGTTTTGGGTTCTGTTCTATTTCACCAGTGTTATCCAAAACATTTGGACATTTGTGTGTCTGAGAGGAGACCAAGAGCACAGCTAGTGATTTTGTGATTATTCTTGTCTGTCCTTTTGCAGGGCTATAATTTTAACTTCAGAGAGCCGACTTCTGGTTTAGATCAATGCAATAAAGTAATCAAATTTATTTCCTTTTGGAGACATACAAATTTAAATCTATTATCCACATGTATAGTATTTTTGTTTCAGGACTGGTCTTATCCTCAGATAGCCTCTTTTTGATGCATTTATAGTACAAATAGAATTAAAAATAGATCAGCATAACAGAAAGCCAAAACTCTGGGCTATATTCCCATCCCCCTTCACCACACCTGCACATAAAGGAACAAGAACAAAATATGGATCACACAGCTGGCGTGGGCATGCACTGAGGTGGCCTCTGAAGGAGCTGTGTGATGTCTGTGCTGTCAGCTCCTGTGCCAGGAGCATGGCTGGTGGAGCCACACTGCCCTTTTACCTGTGGGGTTAAAACTGGCATCAGCAGAGAGCAACTCACAGCTCCAGCTTCTCTACATTTGGTGTGCACTCTGCAGGGATGTTTCAGACCAGAGAGCACCAAGCCTGTGAGCACTCAGGCCTTTAGACTCTGAGATCTTTATCAAGCAGCACCCTTTCCAGGGAAAAAATATTGCAAAGCATATTAATGAGCTTGTTTACCAAAGGCATTCATAAATTACAAGGCACAGCATTTGAAGTTGAAAGAATTGCTTTCAGTGGAGTGCAGTCATTTCAGTAAACAGGACAAACAAAGCTCTAAGGCAGGAAGTTCTGGCAGCAGATGAAATGGAGAAAGCAAAACAGTCCCCTACTTGGCCTGATATGAACCTATTGAAGTCAGTGGCAAGATTCCAGTTGCCTGTAGAAAGCAATCTTTATGTCATTTGTGTGTACTGATACCCTCTAATCAAAGCTTTTGGATATTGCTGCTATGGCATGGACTTTTTTTCCTTTGAGTCCTCACTCTGGAAGTGCCTTCCTTGAGCAAGCCACAACAGCTTTCTCAAATCTAACATTTATTGACTAGATAGATTAAATAAAATTAAAGCTGCTGAATCAAAAACCCTAGGCAGCCTAACAGCCTCTTCCTCTGCAGGGGAAATAACAAGATTTTTGTCTGATTGTTATTTTCTGTGCAAACTCGACCCAAACGCAGTAACAAAGCTGGACTTAAAAAAACCCTTTTCTTCTAGATTTTTGAAGTGACTCAGCAAAAATAATCATAGAGTCTGGTTAAGACATGACAGCATAGAAGCAGAGCTGCTATTTTCTAGATTTGAGGATCTTCCTACTTATTTCTAAGTGCTCTAAAATCTGCACAGGAAATATTTTTGCCATCAAATTCACTGGGAAAAGCATCCAACTAGTACTGACAGTAGAGAACAAATTGAAAATAAAGTTACTATGATCTGCTACAATAAAGTTAAAACTAATAATTTCCAACAAAGGAAAATGGAAAGTAATTTTTTTCCGTGCTGAAGCTCTCAGAAAGATACAATTTTCAAAGTGCCCTACCACAGTCAATTTAAAAATCCCCAATTTTTTTCTTCTCTGAAAAAAAAGCCTAATGTTCTAAAGTTCTCTAAATGGAAAACAGAACTATTGATATTCAGAGCACTGAACTGTGGAGTACGAGGGGAGCTCAGAAGCAGAGTAGGCAGAGTAGGTATTTGCTTCTGTAAGCACTGCCTTAATACTGATTTACTTGAAAAGTTAAAGAAAGAAATTGTAAAATTATGTGTAAAATTAAATCAGCCTAATTCTGCTGAAGTCAATGGAATTGTATAATTGATGATGCTGAAATTCTTTCACAAATTTTTAAAAAAATACAGCTTGTATTTATTTTTATTTACTCTTCATTTCTTACTACCATTAAAAGAAAACAACCTGCTTTAAATGTGTCTATAATACATAATGTACATCCATACAGCAACTTTTTAAGGTAAAGATAATTATAAAATGTCATTTGTTTTAAAAAATATTATAGATTGTGCATATATTCTTCATGCTGGGTACCATAACACCTAATTTTCAAATCAGAACTAAGCTTTGCTTACGGCCAAGCCTGTGTGCACTCTTATTAATGTAAAAGGAGGGGACAAGGAGAGGAAGGATGGCAGAGCAGGACACTAAAGCAGATTCAAATTGTAGAAATGAATTAAACTCACAGATTTACTTTTGAGTGGAGGTTTTGACCCTGCCTAGTCCAAAAAACAAAGATCACCATTAAGTCCTTAGTACAGCGGCAGTACTCAGAAATGTACTTTTCTGGGACTTTGCAAGAGTACACCTTCAGAGGATTTTACCTTATTTTATAATAAAAAGTAACTTCCAAATAATTAATTTGATGTGCAGAAGAATTTCTGCAAAGTAAATATTTGCACTGCATTTTCCTCCCTCCCTCTCCCATACCTTTTTTACATATAGATGGGTTTTATAAGTCTAGTATTTACACAGCCCAAACCATCTCACAATCATCTGTGGTATTCACACAGCTAAAAGAAACCTGTTGTCCCTGTATCAGCATGCACACCTGGCATTGTCCACACCAAAGTTCTGAAAAATAAACTGTTCTTACTCGCATTAAGCATGAGTTTAAGTCTCTTTTTTTCTTCTGCCTCTTCCAGCAGCTGCTCCTTCAGCAGCTCCTCGTGCACTTCCACGCAGGCATTGGAATCCATGACAGATCCAAAATAGTCGATGTCCCTCTGTGCGTGCTCGATTCTCATTAGCAAAGTGTCCATGTCCCTCCTAAGCTCAGCCTTGCTGGAGCTTAGTCCTGCCAGGCGGGAGAGCACCATCTTGGAAAACTCCCGCAATTCATCCACAAATTCCAGCACATCTTGGTTGCATTTCTCCAGCCTCTTCTTGAGCAGGAACACGGGAAGAAAATACATGGACAGACGTGGATATGCTGTGTACATTGTGACCTCACTCATGATTATTCTAAAAACCATGCTGTTCTCTCCTTCCCACTGCCCCTGCGCCCAACCCATTCCAACCCAGGGGGCTGCTGCAGGGTGTCTGTCTGAGAACATCTCAGACTGGCACACAATTCAAAAGTCTGGACAAAAATCCACATTTTTTCAACTTGACATGGTTACTGACAGCCGAATCCTTTGTTTTGCTGCCTAAAGAAAGACAACTGCTCTGATGGAAGCAGACAGGGATAATTAAGGGCTCATGATCTCTGATTACTTGCTTCCCATAAACTTTCTGGAACTTCTCCTGTAGTGAAGCAGTGATGCAGCCTGGTGAAGCAGTCTCAAAGGGTTTTCTGCAGGAGATCTATAGCCATGAACATTTCCCATGAATACACCTCTTCTGACCAAGGCAGAATCTAGTGTGGCTATTTTCACCCATTTAAAGGTGAAAATGAAAACACTGAAACACTATATTTGAGGAAGTTTTGTGTTGTTTCTTCTTTTTTATCCCCCCCTCAAATTATTGGCTGTATTAAAAAAAAAACTGACCCAAAACAACAACAAAAACCCAAACAACGAAAAGAAACAAACATAGAAAGCCAAAAAACCTATTTCTTTACACCTAAATTTAAATTAGCAGTGTTTACAAAGGTAAGTAATATGGTTTCTCTGTTGCAATGCAGCTGCTTCATAGGTGTCCTGAAAATAGTATCCCAGCTGCCACTTTGGGAAGATAAGGAATTTGAGCAGATCTTTGGTTGGTTTATTTTATGAGTTGTGGTTTGTTTGTGCTACCTTCTCTCTCCCCCATTTGTACAAGATCATAAGTCCCCAGGAAGTTGCTTAATTGCTTTCTACAAACCCTGTATTTTAAATGTTTTCAAGTGCTGTCTTCAGTATCTGCCTCACTCTTTGTCCCGTTATTTTTATGCCCTTTGCACCAAATGCCACAGGTTATCTCATTTTTAATGGGTGCCAAAGGAATAGAAATCGCCAGGTGAAGTTACTCTTAGAGTGGCAAAGAAAGTGTAAATCTCCCTCTACACAATGGGAAGGGAATGTCAGTTTAATCCTTCTATTCCTTCTGTGTTAAGAAGATAAGACTAATGAGGGCTTTGTACAAAAAGGGATGTGAAATTAGGCAAGTTAGAGCTTCTCTGTAAGTCTGCCAATGCAAGCCAGGAGAAAGGGCCATGTCAACAATTTAAAATAAACAATATATGATTATAGCACAACAATACTAAAGAGGTATTTTGCAGTACTGGTAGTTTTTTACTGCAGAAAAAGAAGCAAGAACTGGTACATTTATATAATAGTTGAAAGGAATTCAACAAATTGAAAGGATTGCAATTCAGTCTCCCAGATATTAAGGGTTTCTTTGAAGTGCAGATACACTGATGGTTTGCATGAATGTGTCTTAAACTACCCTTCCAGACAGGGATATCTGTACATAGGAAAAACAGCTGACACATTTCTATCTCCTTGCTAATAAATGCTTTACAGTACTTCTGCTGATGACAATATGTATATTGTCAGTATATATATGTATATGACATATATATGTGTATATGACAATATGTATATGACAGTATAACTGCTCCCTAGGATGGTCTGTGACAGGACTTCATAAACATTTGCATTTTTAGCTACATTCACTGATGTCATTGAAAAAACACAAATGATAGCAGAATAAAAACATAACATTATGAAATTATATCCTGCAGCAAATGATGTAGTAAGTTGGGCTCATTACAGTTAAAGTTCTAGCAACGATTTTACTCATTCATTGTAAAAAGCTGTAAATTCACCCTCCTGATTTGGTATATCATACAGACTGCCCTGGGCTCAGAACATCCACACATTTTCAAACCTCTTTTTCTGCAGAAGGATTCATCAGGCACATACCTCCAGAGACAGAAAACGTTGGTCAATGTAGCTCAGCAGTGCTGCATCCTGCATCAGGTACTGTGCTGCTCCCAGGATGCTCACGAGGGATGGAATCAGCAAAAAATTGACTTGTAAGGCTATCATTGTACCAGAAAGTTTTGGAGGAGAGTGGTGGATCGGTTCTGTGGACAATCCCAAATGCCACCAGTCCAAGGTCAAATGCAATTTACCATCATCTAAAGTGAAAAATAATGCTAAAAATTACTGAAAAGTTATGTCTGAAAAGTTTAAAAGGACTTAAAATGCCTGTTGCACTTCATCATTAAGGAAGTAACATTGCAGCAGAGGGACTGAATGTGTTTATTTCTAGGAGCCAGCTTAATATTTCTCAGTTTGTGATCCTATGATCAATCCCAGATGTTCAGCACTGAGTCACATCGAGCCTGTAGGCCAAATTTTATTAAATACAAATAAAAGTAATTTATTTCTCCCTCCTTTCTCCTCCCATCTGCTTTTCTGTGTGACCAGCCCTGCAGTGTGTGCTCGGTGCAAGTCAGAATGGATTCACAGGCCAACCCTTCACAGGGAGGTCTGGTGCTTAATGTCTGTGGCTGTAAACCATCTAAGGCAATTGATTTCACTTCCACTATTCAGCCTATTTACACTGGCACTAGAAACCTAAGAGACAAAATTACTTTAAAAAAAAGTTCCTTCTCCTTTTTCTCTTGACAGTATTTTCCAGCTGAAATCCATACCCTTCACACAGCTCTGTGTCAGTTTGGTGGAGTCTATGACCGACATCTTCTTTTGGAATAATAATTCTACTTAGTCTGACTTAAAAATTAATTGTAATTAACTTATATGAGCCTACAGGATTTGAGGCAATTTCTATTTATTTGATTTCATAATTTTCCTGACTGAATGCCTTATTTGGAAAAACTCATGGCCATACTAACACTGTATTTGCTGGAAAAACATGTGTTAGAAAGCTCCCTTTGTATCTGAAGCCAAGCTGGACGCCTCTGTTTCTCAGAATACTCCACCTCTTCACTTTCCATCCCACCCCCACCCCATTTTTCTTTCTTTACACTTTTTTTTTCTGCTTACATTTAACAAGCTTTCTTTTTCTTTCTAACTGCCTCATGTATAAGCATGTGACTGATTGCAGAATTCGAGAGTGTGTGTGTCACAGCAGGCAGAATTTTTTCCCTCATGTGTTTGATTTTTGCACAGTAGCTATGTGTGCTTTGCAGGGAAATTTCACCCAAGTGCACAGATGAATATTCTGTACTTTAGTTTTCCTTTACCCCAAGAAGGGGCACACAATTTGCCAGCTCAGTCAGTGATGCACAAAGAGTTTAATATTTGATTTTTCAGTCCAGTGATATTTCACTTTACTCCAGAGCTCCTGCCTGAGGGGACAGAGAGGTTTCATTGAGAGCAGACACCTTAGGAAGTCTTTATTTCCTTGATTCTGTCCTATGGAACATCTTGACATCACATGCTATCTTCTTTTCCACAAAATAATCAGCTGCAACACCGGGGAAGATCAACATAGGAAAAATTTCCCTTTTCTAACCTCCGAGGCTAACCTAGAATCCTTCAGAGCTGTTCCCTGAGTCACATGTCTGTCACGGGTAATGACTGGGAGATAAAGATTATGGAATTTAAAATTACAAAATTCCTTTCAAGAATGCGTATTTAGTCATCTAGATACAGATATATAATTTCCTCCCCTTATCTTAAGACAGGGAAAATGATCAAAAAGTGAAATATCTTGAATTGCTGTACACACTGGATAAGCTTAAACATTCTGCATATGGGGCTAGATTTTGTGAAATTGCTCAATCATTTCTTAGAATCACCAACCAGAAGCTTGCAAATATTTCTGCAAATGAGGCATTCCCATACTTATTACACCATGACCTCATGGAAAATGGCAATGCACATGTCCAATGCACAATTCTGGGAAGGTATGCTACAGCACCTCATCCTGAGCTTTGCTGGGTTTTTACATTTACTTTGCTTTGGTTGTTGTATGTTTTCCACTTCTGCTTAGCCTAGATATATACAGAAATGTTCGGGTTTTTTTCCAGCTACATATTATCTGTATAATAAACAAACAAATTTTATATATATATATATATATGTCTGATGGTGATTAAAGCAGGATAGTTTGGCATGCCTGGGAAGATACTGGTCTCAGTGCATGGGATATTACACACTAACAGAGGTAAAAAGTTTGGTTTTAACTCAAGGAACTCTTTTTCTCGTGACCATTATTCCCTTGATTTGACAGACCTCTCAAACCTCTAAAAGGAAACAAGTTTATAAATGTAGGTAGATATGCCTTTTCACTGTTCTTGTCCTCTTTCTGGCTGAGATGTTATTATTTTCTTGTCAGTGCTGCTTCTTTGCTGCATTTATTCCACCTTTCTACTACTTGGTGTCTGTTTTGACAGCTGTTAGATATTTTCAAATGAAAAACAGGCATTTTCAGTTCCATCTGTGGTTTTGGTTTTGATTTCAGATGTTGGATGGAGCTTTATGTGTTTTAAAAGCAATGTTGAAATCAGTTCAGAGTGTGTATTTGATTTGGGGGTAAAAAATGATATTTCCTTAAGATATTTTTTCACTCATACCATTGCATTCTATGTTCTGTTGTTTTGTTGTTTTTTGGTTTTTTTTTTTTCTTTAAATAAGTCAGTTTATTTCTGTCATTTAAAGTGATAAAACTAGAGAAGCGCCACAATAAATCTGGGTCTTTTTCCTCAGCATGGATGCTTCCTAGTACCATGCCCTGTGTTATTACAGCCCTGAAAACAACTGGGAAGTTACCACTCCTGTCACTTATATCCAAGTAGTGCACAGATACCAAAGATTTTACTCTCAAGATACACACTGGCTTTAAACAAGGTTAATTATGTTTTTCAACTTTAATTAACTTCAGCATGCAAAGCAATAACAGATGAAAAGGAAGAATCAGAGTCTGATTCAGAGCTTTCTACTGATTTTATACACACCTGCATCAGAATAATTGCTGCTCAGACTGATGCATCAGTGATATCCCAGTGCTTGTTTGCGCATGTGGGATTTTGTTTGCGGTTGCAATTTTGTTTAGTTTACAGCTGCCTATTTTGGTAGGTTTTGATGCTGGTGATCAGATTGGTGTTTTGTATTAATAATATAGAGAATATCATAGTTACTTCTGTATTTCCAAATTTTGTTAAGACTTGGGTCTGTAGAACCAAGCACCTTGTTACTACAGGCCACTGGTCTAATGCTGAGATCTAGGAGGTTAGAAAATATCTTTGTCACAGCGGGAAATCAACACTTAATTCAAGTTCTGCCACTGCCTTTCTGTTTTGTTTTTTTTCTCTTTAAGTTTTATACCTTAGAAAGTGAATCATATTTCTGTAAAAAACACAAACACATGAAGTCCAAGCAAAGTCCTTATGTGGTGCTCAGCTGTAAAAACAGGGTTGGGAGTGATGCCTTGAGAGGCTGCCTGGAACAGAGGCTAGACAGTGTTAAAGGAATAAAGTAGGGATTTATTAAAAAGGCCTTCAAAGGCCTTGGGCAGTACAAGAGCCTGGCTGTGGCTACACCCAAGCTGGACCCAAGATGGATGCCAGGTCATGAGTTTTCACACTTTTATAAGTTTTGGTCCATTTCCACATTGGGGTTAATTGTCCAATTCCAGCTCCAGGTGATGTAGTTCCATCCTCCCAGATTGCTCTCCTCAATTTGCTGTTTGCACTTTTTGGGCCTGAAGCTGCAACGGTATCCTTGGTTCTCAGGCTGGAAAAGAATTGTTCTGTCTGACTGAACTGCGAGGAGAACTTGCCAACACTCTATGTGAAGTTCAGAGTGATATGCTAATGCAGTACAGAATCTGGAAAGCTAAAACTTAGGGCATCAGAAGTGATACCAGTCAGGAACGCAGCTACAAGGAGGAGGATTGGCAGAATCCTGGGACTCATGGAGGACTCCACTAGGCGGCTCCCAAGCCCTGGGAATTGAAAGGCGAGCTCGGCTGGAACACACAATTCCAAAGCCCTTGGAGGAGATATAGCGCACAGAGGGAAGTGTGGTTCGGATGATGCAGAACGACAGGGAGCTGCTTCCAGGCTTTAGGAACGCGGTGTTTGGGGTTTGTGCCACCCCAAACAGGGAGTACCAGAGCTCCCTGGGGCTGGCAAGAGCCTGGGATGCCCAGCACCTGCAGGGAAAATGAGTGGTTGCATCAGGACCAGCTCTACAAATGAAATCATAATAGGGAAATAAAGATGTCCTTTATTCGGATAGATTTACTGTCGGCTTTAGATAAATGTTAGAATCATGGAATGCTTTGTTTTGGAAAGGACCTTTAAAGATCAGCTAGTGAAACCCCCCTGCAATGAACAGGGACATCCCCAGCCAGGGCAGGTTGCTCAGAGCCCCTTCCAACCTGGCCTTCAGTGTTCCCAGCAATGGGGCAGCCCCCATATCTCTGGGTAACCTGTACCAGTGTTTCATCACCCTCAGTGCAAAAATTTTATTTCCTGTATCTAGTCTGAATCTACCCTATTTTAATTTAAAACCATTTTCCCTTGTCCTATTGGTCCAAGCCCTACTGAAAAGCCTGTTCTCATCTTTTCTATAAACCCCCTCTAGCTACTAAAATAATCCAGAGAACTTCATCTGGACATAGATTGTGAAATAGTCTGGCATAAAAATCAACCATGTGCAGTTACTTTGAATGGTCTGTTTGTTTGTTTCTTGTCAAACTCAGAATCCCAGTTCCGTTGACCAAAGACAATTCCTAGTAGGTTGAAACTTAAATTTGTACAACCCCAGAGCCAAACAAACTTTGAATTATGTAATTAATTATAAACCAATATTAAAATTTTTGCTTCTTTTGGCTTTTTTTCCAGTGTGGAATCTGCTCATGAATATTGTCACTAAAAGTCGTTTTGCTTGAATGTTCATGTTCATTAAACCTATTCACAGGAGTGCAGTAGTCGAAATGACATTGCTTTAAATTCAGAGTATTTACAGAAAATGATTATGACATTTGCCCAACTCATTTCAGTTGAGAATGCCTGGTGTTTTGGTTTGGGTTTTTTTGGGTTTTTTTTTGGTTATTGTTTATTTTTCAAACAGGCTTTTTAGGTGTGAGGCATGACTTCTGAAAAGCTGAAAAGATTCTTTTTGAATTTTAAATGCTTGGGATGTTATGTCTTCAGGATTTTTAATTGTTTATTTGTGTTGTTTTCTTTTTCTTTGAGGGGTAGTAGACAAGGCAACATTTAATCATATAGTATTGTTTCATTTTTTGTTGCACTGAAGAAATAGGTTCATAACCTTTACTTAAGGGTTGCAAAGAACTAAGAAGGGCTATGTACATACCTGGTAAAGCTGTTAAAACTTAGCAAGTCACTTTCCTTCTGAGATCACTAAATGCCACCAGGCTGGTGGAAGTAATAAGTTTAGTGACGATGAATAATGTAAATGTTCATGTGTCAGTTGCAGGTGTGGAGAGTTTGTAGCAGGGTGATGTGCTCTGCGACTGCAGCAGTGAGTTCAGGACTGTCTGGTTTCCTTGTTTCAAACTAAAACTCTCGTCCTGCACTGAATTTCTGAGTGCTTGATGGTGACACGTTCAGAGATTTCAGTGATGGCTACAGCGCCAGAAACTTGAGCTGAGTGGAATGGAGTTATGCTAGCAAGTGTCCAATTAAATCTGCCCAAAACCTAAAAGATAGGAAAACATCTATGAAATGGGGGAACTAGGACACAAAAGGCCCTGAAGGGGAAAAGCAGGAGTTGATGAGGATGGGTGAAATTCATTTTGATGTTTTTTTTCACATTACAGTAAAAATGAGTCCTATAGCAGAAGATGGGCCAAGCCAGAACTCCAGAGTCATGCTTAAAAAAAAAAAAAAACTTTAAAAGAAAAATCTAAATATGATAAAAGAACGAAATACCTGGGATTTTTTCTTACTATTTATGTCTGCTTGCTATCACCCAGATCCTGGTCTGAAGATTAATGAGGCCTGTTGTGTTCTCCATTTTCTACATGGGAATCTTGAGATTTCCACTTCTGGAAAAATTTGCTAGATTTTTACACTGTCCAAGAATAATTCTCTAGATGAATTCAAAATTAAGAATTGCATTCAGGAATTGAGCCAAGGAGACATTCTGACTTTAAATCGTGACCTGCAGATTTCTATGTCTCTCTAATCTGATCCCAAAAATAAATTTCATAATTTCAATCTTTTTTGTTTCCAACATTTATTTCTGCCAACCGATTTACAATCTCAAAATCACCCTTGATGCATGCTAGAGAATATAAGCAAAATAAACTTAGCAATTATAGTGCAAAGCAAGGGCATGTGAGCTAATAAGCACAAAAAAGGTACATAAGAAGAGAGGATGTTTTTTTGAGGCATATTAATCTGAGCATTAGCTCAGGAAATCTCCTGACATGTCAGGAAAGGGTTTGTCTGTTGGACTTCCAGAGCAGTCAGCTGTACAGCTTTTCAAATTTACATTTTTCAAAGCCCCACCATGTCAAGACACTTCCATATTTTCATTCAGTGTATGCTTCATATTACGCTGCGCCCAATCTCTGAAAGTGAATAGAAAAGAAGACATTCACAGAAGACTCCAGATTGGAAAGAGTCTCTTCCAAACAAACACAGTGAACTCTAGGCATGACACATATGCAAGAAATGGATTTTGTGGCCTGTATGCTCTCTCTGAGGTTAGTACCATCACATTTGAACGTCAATGTATCATATGAAATGGTCCTGGTGCCAGTTTATGATGAATAATATAGCAGATGCACTATGCCTGGAAAGGATATGAACAAGTTAAGCCGTCATGAATAATAGATAACCATTTCTTTAATTCTTCTTTAGAAGTCAGCTTGTTGTTTAGCAGTGCTATCATTTATACTGAATCCATTCCCCAAGCTTTGTCATACCTCCAAAATGAATTATCTCCATCCAGGAAAAAGGTCACACGTTTCTGTGCACAATGTACAATGGTGCGGTGCTGTACCAAGCGGATTTGATCTGTTCCCTTTGACCTGTCAGGGCTCAGTGCACACTGATTTTGTATGGTTTGAAATGTGAGTTTCTGCTGAAAACATTTCAGTCTTTTCATAAAAATATGCAACTTACAGAGTGCTTTCTTTGGAAAAACGCAAAACACTTGTCTTAGGAGGGAGGCTGGAAAGGACCGACCCCATTCAGCAATAGATAGTACATGGTAAAATTTTCCATCTCTCTAGCCCTCAGTTGGCTAGACAATCAGAAACTGCTTCTGTTAACTGATTAAAATAGAAATTCAGTGCCACCATTGTGGTCTTTTACTGGGTTATAGGAAAAAAAAAAAAGGAAAAGCTGTTCTGCCCTGCAAGCTATCCAGCCTGGCTCTGTTTGTTTCTCTGAGTAGATAGGGCATGACTAACTTGTCCATATGTTCAAACATAAAATTCCTGCTGTGATTCTCTGCAGCAGAGGACAAGCAGCATCTGTATGTGGGGGGGATATCTTTTCTGCACTTGAATCAGCCTAGTCCTCCAATGGGAAATATTTATTCCTGACACTTGGGAGCCTGCACAGTGCTGCATCTTTTAGTCCTGCTGGTATAAAAGCGAGATATCATTCCCTTTTCTGCACAGGACACGTGAGCATCACACCCAAACATTCTGCCACAACCTCACTGTCTGCCCTGTGCACTCCTGCCCCTGGCAGGACCATACAGTCCCTGTGGAATTGTCATTGTTGTTGTCCTGGGCCCAGGAGCACAGCTGGGCTGATTTGGAGACTAGTCCTGGGTAAGCAATCCCTGCAGTCATGCTGTGCTGCCATGGCAGAGTTAGCAGAGAATATATGTGTGACATTGTTAAACTTGAATTTTGGGCTGTGTTACTGCTAACACATGTACAGGTATTGTGTATGTTCTGACACATGTACAGGTATTATATATATTCTTTTAGATCCTCTGAAAAAAACTATCTCTGTGTGTCTGCCTGAATGGTAATTTGAAAAGATGTCACTGGCCTCACACGGCATGAAAGTGACACATCAGATTTGGCCATTAGCTTATTTTTTGTGACTTTCTTCCGGGCTTTCAGTACAGTCTGGCTACTGGTCCTTCAAACTCCTAAGTACATCTGTCATTTAGTAATGTCACACCAAATGAAATGACACAGGATGTAGGAAGAAATCCTGTGGGGTATTTCTGCAGAGATTTTACAAAAAGAGAGCTCAATTTTTAATTCTAGGATTCATGTTTTCTTTTACTGAGAATGCCTCCTAAGGAAATACTACAATTTCCTGCATGTTTGGCACGTGCCAGGCATTAGAAGGCATAGACAGCTTTGTAATCTGTCTGAGTGATATCCTTTTGTGCTGCCTTTTGCCATGTGTATCATCCTTGGCTCCTCAGGGGCACTGTTGGGACACAGCTGAGGATGTGCCATGGCCTGTTAATTACAGATTGGGCTCTCAGCCTGCCTGTTCCCACCTCCATGCAGGACTACATATTTGCTATTGGTGTATGTTTCACATGGCTCCTTATTAAACCTTTACAGAACAAATGTGCTCGTCCAGAGCCTTACAAACAGAAACAAAATAGGGAGTTAAAGGTGACTTATAAAAAAGCAATGCAAGGAGACCTGGCAGCCCAGATAATGCATATGTAGCCCTACCGAGAAAGAGGCCTAAAGCTGCAAACACACTGCTTTTTGTGGAACAACCAGATGCTGCCACTGGAAAATGTCTCAGTTTGACATCTATGGCCAGATGGTCAAACCTGTGCCCTCTGTATATTGTAACGCATGCAGAGAGTTCTGCCAAGTGTAAAAAAATAGGAATGTGATCCAGGCACTGTCAGCAGTTAAACAGGATTACAGGAAATTCTTGCATATGCAGCCAAGGGACATCAAGTTTTAGTGATGGTTTATGCTGCATGTGTGCCCCAGTTGTGAGATCCAAGCTTTGGCTCAGCAAAGTCCTACCCTTCAGCAGCTGTTTCAGTTTAGGATGGGCAGGTGCTCATCCCAGGAGGGGTTTAGAGGCACTGGACCTCTGGTACTGTGGCTTCTCAGTTGCTACTGGTCATGGATTTCATTGTTTCTCTTCTGTTCTGCACTGATGTACACAGAGACGGAAACCATCCACAGATTAAGTTAACCTGACTTTGAAACAGAAACAGGAACAGTTTCTGAGAGCACATAGGAACAGGAACTGAGAACCCTGCAGCTTAAAAAACATCCATTGCATAGAAAAATGAACTTGTGCTGTGTTTATTGTGCTGGCTCTCTGCTGAGCAGACTCTTGTCAGGTCACTCAGTTCATCTGCCTAGGTGGGCTGGGAGTTGGGCTACAAACACAGTCCCAAGTCCAGGCCAAATAAGAATGTGGATAGCTGCAGTTAATTTACATGGGGATATGAACACCCATAGGCTGTCTTGAACCATTCGGGTTCAAGTCAGTTAGGGGCTGGTATGGCTGGTATGGCATGGAAAGAGAGAGCTCTTGCATAACACTGGCAGGTCAGTAA
The DNA here is from genome assembly GCA_013400315.1 of Bombycilla garrulus. NCBI lineage: Eukaryota > Metazoa > Chordata > Aves > Passeriformes > Bombycillidae > Bombycilla > Bombycilla garrulus. The sequence continues at coordinate 203,686 of VXBU01017253.1, forward strand.
AGTGTTAATTACACATCCTATGGAGTGCTTCATGATGTGGAATGTGGCTCCAGCTGGACGGTCTGGTAAAAGGGATCTCTGGATAATTTCTCTCTTCTTGACGTTGGCATTGACTAAAATGAGTTGAAACCCATTTTCCTTTCTCCCTCTAAACATTACTCGGTTTCTTGGCATTATTAAGCCGTTGTGTTTTTTTACAGGTACTGCATTTCAGTCATAAACATGGAAAGTGAAATTCACCTTGGATGAAAGTTGCCACAGACCACTGAGTGCTATAATGGGACTTGTTTCCATTGTAGCTATTGGAAATGGAATTGTGCACTTGAGATTTTTTTACCTACATAATTACAGAGTTTTTCTGTCTACAACTGGGCTAATAAACTTTAAAAACCACGAAAAGATTTTACAGTGCTAGTGGTACAAACAGAACATTTGCCTTTATTCTTACTGCTCCAAAGCTTCACAAGCTGTGCTATCCCAATTACTTATTTCCAATGAACATCATCTCATGAGAAATGTCCAATCTTCTGTAATCTAACTGGGTATAGGCAAAATGGAAAAATGCACATGGAAAAATCAGTTTGCCCAGCAGGACTTTTGCACTGACTAATTAGTAGAAAGGAATTTCAATCAACTCCAAAATACCTAGGGTGATTCTTCTGGGTAGCAAGTGCCAATTTATGCTCAGTGAGAAACACACAATAAATTGTTGTATGATGTATTTCTATTCTGTGCAGCAGTATCCTTGATGCTGTAGAATGGCTGTAAACTCCCCCTTTTTCCAGATTGTGAAATATGTGAGCTGGCTACTATAGGGCTGCTTTTGCTTGTATCAGATGGGATTCACTTCGAGCAGCACTGGGAGTGGGGGTGAGGAGAGGGAAGTTCTGTAGCATCAGAGTTGAGGACATAGCCAAGCAGGATATTAGAATGAAATTCTTCTGGTTTCAGTATTACATTACAGATTTCAGGAGTTAATTGGGGATTAGATATTCAGAAAATATGGTTCTATAACATGAATTTGTGTGCACAGTGATGGATCTCTGGTTTGAGCAGTTCACGTGCCCACAGAAAAAATGCCACAAAGTGGTTTAATACAGAACAGCATGCAGACAGTTTGTGCTGGATCTAGAGCCTTAGGGTAAGCAATGGAATTGTATTTTTAAGCAAAGAACTGCCTAAAGTTTGCAAATATTCCCATCTGGCACGTCTTTTGGTTTTATTTTCCTTTTGGCTCGAGTTCAACCCTTTTATGGGGTGCAGTGTGCTCAGGAGGCTTCAGCGTCTGTGGTGCTCCCCTGCTGCAGCTTTCCCCAGTCCTTCAGTGTCTTGAGAGCCAAGTAAGAAAGCTTGTGCAAACTTGCTGAGGTCGACATCACTCTCTTGAGAGAATGATGAATCTAGAAATGGAATGGGAGAGAGTGTTGCTGGCTATAAACTATATAATTATGCTAGTGTACTGGCATTGTAAAAGTATGTTTATCCAAACACAGCAAGTTTTCTGAATAGTATCCAATATAGAATGGTCTTTCAATTGAATTTTAAAAGTCTATTTTTGAGATTTGTGCTTACCTATTTTGGAATGTACCGATGCTTCACATGCTCTGATTTCCTTTTTCCTCCCTTTCATAGCTGTTTGTAATATTAACTATATGCTCATAAATAAAAAAAAAAAAACAGCTTTCCTGCCTGAAGAAAGTTTATTGTGTTTTTGTAAAAGATTGGTTCAGGGAGCTGAATTCCACTGGACCACACACGCTTGCAGGAGCAGTCATAAATTTTGCAATGCAAGCATGGTTAAATCTTTTATTTATAAGTTGACATACCTTCTATACTGTCAGAAAATAGTGAGGAGACTGTACTTCTGGTGCATCTGTCTTAATGTCAGGAATGACTGCCAGTTTACAATTTTTTAACAGTTTGTTGTAATCTCAAACATTAGTCTCCAGCGTGAGCTCCTGGGTACTGAAAGGAAAAAAAAGGAAACACTGTCTTGCTATAAATAGAAGGCAAACATGTTTTGAGAAACTAATTTTAAAAGAACCATCATTGAATGCAAAATATTGTGGTGAAAATACAGATTGTGAAGATCTATTTAATTATGACTGGCAAGTAGAGGGAGCTGGACAGATTGTGGCTTTTAATTCTCAGCACTGTCCATGGGGGCTGGGGAATCTCGGTTCTCCCAGAACTGGTTATAATCCATCTGACGTAGCGCTGCCATGTCAGAGAACTCTGAAATACAGAAATTCTGCAGTAAGACAGCAACAAAAAAGGCTAAATCTGTACAGAGATCCAGGTTCTGTGGCTTTTAAACTCTGTCTGCTTGGCCTGTGTGCAACTATGTGCATGCAAGCTAACAATTCAGAATTCAGCTTTGTGTCTTTGAAAGCCTTGCTTGTCTTTTTTTCCAGCTGCATCCCTTGATGTAATAAAAGGTGTTACGTATCATGTCTCCCAATAAATCTTGCCTGGCTTATATACTCAGGCTATTGTAACTAGAGCAATGCTAGCTAATTTGCCAGCTTCTGCATGTGCATTTCAGCCAGGCTGTGGAGAAATATAAAATAAGGCAGGCAGAATTGGATGCATTATGTGATTCACTACACATTAGTACTTAGATTATTTTTAGTCTGTCTTCTGTAAAGAGCTGGTATCCAGGACAAAGTAGGAATAGCTGGGGAAGCAGAGGTGATGAGTAGCAGGGCTACTTGTTTATACCTCAGCAAAAAAAAAAGTGCTCTTTTGCAATTTCATTTTACATTCTGCACATGAAACAATCAAATTTAAAAAGCTGTCTCTTCACACCTTTCTGCATTGAGTAGCTTTCATATTATTAATTAATAGAATAGGAAATGTTTCTGGAAGACTTAATCTGAATAATAAATAAGCAGAATAATTTACTACTCACCCTTTGCTAAACACATACTCCACAATTCCAGTTAAAAGCTGCATTCTGCTGCTGTTCAGTGAAAGTTGTATTATGTGAAGTTTTGACAATAAAAACTACCAGCAGGAAATTCAAAAGGCATTCAGTAGCTTCATTTTTATATTACATACAATGTATTGTTTTACTAATAGTCTTTATACCAAAATAGCATGGAAGTCCACCCAGGTATTAGGCATGATTTAGTTCTTTGCTTTCATTTATCACAATATTTACAATATCAGTTTTTACTGGCTGAAGTGAGCCAGGAAAAACAGCTGCAGAAAGCAGCTTTTGCTTTTTGCTTTTTAAAATGTTACCACAAATCTCCAAACTCTTTTCTCTTTTCTTCCAATGTTCAGGGAATGCCACAGATAAATTAGAGTAGAGTATCCATTATGGGATGTATCTTGATGATCGTTTACCTCTCAGATGTCCTTCAAACTAATTTGGGCTAAAATAAACAATGGAATTTTCTGTCCTGAGTGCTTCAGACATGATTTCTCACTGACTAACTCAAATGACTATTTTGTCATTTGGCTTCTTCAAGTCAGGATGATAAAAAATGGGCAGTGTCAATTGAAAGCACTCTAAATAGCTTAACAGCCATTACCTTAGGCAATAGCTTTTACTCTTCATTTCGTCTTGATTCCAAATATGACCTTATCTTTATCATTTGTTGACTACTTTCTCAGATTTGCAGCCTCAGAAGATGAAGGTGCCTTCCTGCACCCAGAATAGCTCCCACAAATCTGCCTAAAGTAGTATTTTGGAAATGCATCACCATAAATCATTAAATATTTGCACCAGAGGGTAACACATCACCACCCACAAACTGAGTGGTATTTTTCAGTGCCTGGCCTGGAAAAGACAGGAGTGTATTGATGCAGCTGAGTGAAGCACTCATCCTTGGTTTTTATTCTTTTCACTGTTATAGGTACAAACATAACCAATTCCTTCAGAAGCTGAAGGCATACAAATGTTCTCAAGAATAACTAGAAGAGTACCAGAAAATGTTGTTTTCTCGGAATTCCACATGGTATTTAATAACCATACATAAATGTACCATGTGCCTGTCATTTATAGCCAGGGACCTCAAATATTTTATGGATGTCAATTGTGAACAATATCCAATAACGTGTGTAGTGAAAGAAAATTTATTTTAGTTTTATTTTATCTTTCTCTGAGTTTGAAGGTCCTTTTGTTTTTTCACATCTGGAGGTATTAGGAGCAAGTTTAGTGACTGGGGTATTCATTAAAATCACTTTTAATTTGAAAATTAGAGCCCAATACTTAACCCTCAAATCCCATTTTATAAACTGGAATATAAAAACTGAATTCCTAATTCAAGGTGATTTGTCAAAGATACCAGAGTTTGAATAAACTCATAAATTTTTACAACTTAATGTTCTATTTCTGTTTATACTTTCTTGGCAAAAAACCTGGGCATTTAAGTGACCCTGTTGAAATGCTTCAAAATTACAGGAATTAGAGCTGCAGTTTAGAGATAGAAACTGCTTTTTGAGAGACTGAAAGTGTTCTGGAAACTGTCCTGAGCAAGCAGGACCCACTGTGAGCTGCACCAACTGTTTTCAGACACTAACACTGCACAAGCTTGGCGTTCCCTCAGATCCCACAGATGGTGGGGGAATTTTCTGTGGGATTTTCATGCTGAGCCATGGAACTTGCTGTAAACTTAGGGAATGCACTGAACAGAAATGGCTCTTCTTTGGCTGAAAGTGTAAAATATGCATGAGGGGAATTTTGGGGCAGAATTTTGGAGGGAATTGGCCCATGTGGGCACACAGGGTCACCCATGCCACCTGGATTTTTACTGATGTCCTGTAAGAGCTCAGTGCTCCTTCTCTGCAGAAAAATAATAGAAACGGCATGGCTGGCTGAAGAAAAAGAAATCGGGATGGTAGAGAGAGAAAATCCTTAAGAGAGAACTTGGATCAGCCAAGCTTGAAGAATGTGGGTTTTTTTTCATTTGTTCCTTGTGGTTGGTTGAGGGAGCATGTTGTACCAGCTCTGGAAAGGAAAAATTGAGTGTGGGGGGATATTTTGTTGAATGTTACACTGATTTACATGTGCAAACAAGGACAGAACTGGTTTCCTTCATCAAGGCCAGGAAGGTAATTTTCTGGAAATCCCCTAAAATGGACACTGAGTGCAGGACCACCAACATTATCTGCACCATTCCCAGACTTTATGACCTGTATGCTCCATTAGAGGGGTAAGGGATTGCTTCTGTGTATGACCAGATGTTTGATTTGAAGACCATGAATCAACTTTCCCAAGGCAAAAGAAACATAAAGAAATTAATAAAGATACAGTATAAGACTTTTAAGAGTTCTGACTGCATTAATTAATCAAACCAAGTAGGAAGATTTTGTTCAAGGAGCTCTGAAGCACTTTCTGATGTACTTCAGAGAAAGGAGGTGTAAGAACTGCAGAGGAGGGCTGAACTATTCTAAACAACTGTTTTGTACTCACATCTGCTGCCAATATGATGGATTTTGTGTTTTAAAGTCATGGTGAAACCAAGATTTTTTTTGTAGTAGTAACAAAGACCTTTGTAGTAAGCTGCACTTTGGTGAGACAAGGGAAGCCCACCTTTCCCTCTGATGAAGCAGAAGAAAACTGCTTTGAATTTTGAAGGTGAAGTCAGGCTACTATTTCAAGTATTAACTTTGGGGAAATATGTAAAGAATATATAGTTAGGAAAAGCTACCTCATGATTATGCTCATATTTTTTAATGCTTAATGCAACAGCATCTAGGATCCATGGTTTGAAGGCCCTCTCTTGGGGACACTGTACACTTTCTGATGAAAAAAATATTCCTGTGTCACTAGCACAGTTTAAAACTGCAGATTTCTTCATGTTTTCTCTTGATGGGCACAGGCAGATTCTTTGAAGGACAAAGTGAGAGGTTCTTCAGATTTATATAAACAGGATAGCAACTTTCATTTGGCACTGAAGATAACAAAGACTGATCTGTTGGCTGATTTTTATTTGAAAGCTTTTCAAACCCGCCCTAATTTTAGAACTCCTGTTTGGTGGTCTGTTCTATGAAGGTCCTGGACAAGGACCTCCTGTGGACAGTCATGCAGGAAATAAAGTAATGGAAATTAGTTCAGATGATTCCAAGACTGTATTAAAGAAATGAGCCATTAGGCATGGAAATACATAAGAAAATATCTCTTGACACATTAGCAATTATAGCAAACTGGAAAATTAATGAAATATTGGTGTAAATTTTCAGACTAACAGTTAGTAAGTGAATGAATGTATTTGGTTCCTTGTTTATTGAGGTATGTCAAGAAACTTCCACAAACTGACCTGACTTTTTGGGATAGGTGTTGGTTGGAGAATATGCCTATGCAGAAGGCAGAGAAAAAGTTCATTAATCAAAAAGGTGTGTAGCACTTGAAATTGAAAATATAGAGCCTGTAGGTGTTAAAAAATAAGAAGTAAAACGTTTCTGTGTCCTGGAAGATCTCTGACAGCTGAGGAAGCAAAATGGATGGGGTTTTGACAGGCCAAGTCAGATGAGAGGACAGGAACTGTGTTGTGTGGGGTTTCTGTGATGCACTGTGGCTGTCAGCCAGAAAGAGATTTGCTAACTCAGTCAAGGCTGAACCAACACCAGCCAGGACTAACAGGCAAGCAGTGGCTGTAGCAGAATTTCTCCAAAACAGGTAAGTGTGAAAGTAAAATGTCTTTACAAAGGTTAAGAGGAAGAGAAAAGAAAGGAACATGACTGGGAGACTAACTTGGCTGTCAGCTTGGGCAAGCAGCCAGATGTATGTTTCCATAGAAACAAAAATGACAGATTTGTTTAAAAGGTTGTTTCAGGGAGAGAGTCTTACCTTGGTGCCTAGAGAGGGTTCATTGGCAATGGATGGAACAGACAGGTGCCAAACTGAGGATCATCACTGGTAATGAAACCATTGATTGAGAGGGAAATCTTACAGGAGAAGCTGATACAAGCTATCATGCAATGCTCATCCATCTCTGCCAGCCTATCTTTTTGAACTTTGCTAATTGGTCTAATAAAATATAGTACCTCTGCCCAAAAAATTTATTTTTCCATTGATAGATTATCATGGACCAAACATTGTCATTAAAAAAAAAAGTGCTACTATTCAGTTTTAGCTGTTATTTATAACACTTTTTTTCCTGAGTTCTCTAGATCTCTTAGGAAAACTTTGGACACCAGTATTCATGAAACAACTCAAGCAGTGACCTGGCTGTAGGAGAGTTGCTATAGTTTGTTACGATACAATTAAAAAAGCCCATATTTTTTATGCAGAAAGAGCTCATGTTACCCTTATTCTCTTTAATATTTAATGGTTTCAGGTTTCCAGCCTCAAGCAATTTTTTCTCCCTTAAACCACAGAATCTCAGAAAAAAGTTGTACGAGACTGATAGCTGAGAGGGCAGATCATTTTGTGTTCATTGTTCAGATTAAATAACGTTGGGTTTTTTATCACCTATTTCTGCAATATTTCAAACTTAGAAACATGATAGTGCTGCATTTGAAGAGGGATTAGGGCATATCCCGAGAGATGAAAGTCTGAAATGAGGGTAGACTGCATTGGGATATAGTTGGGAAAGTTATTTTCATCATAGCAGACATACATGTCTATACAGCTTATCCCAATTAGTAATTATAAGTTGATTTTTTTTAAAGGTCATGCATGTTGCATTCTCCTGAAGAAGTTAAATCTTAGATAATATGTATTGGATGGAGCTACAGTGTTCATTATTTCATAATGAAGTATTCATTTTTTTATATTTTTAATTTAAAGTCTGTGTCACTTGAGTACGTTAGTTCTACTCCAGAAGATTTATCAGGCTAAATGGGCAATATTGTCATATGCTTAAATAGTTTTATTTTTACACTTATAAAAAATTCTACTTTTTTTGATAAAATAAAAAAAAATTTCCTTGTAGCTTATCTGCAGTAGACATTTATTTCTTTGAAGTGCATGCCATCAAGGAATTATTGTGAATATTTACCTTTCTGGGTAAAAGGTGGGACTGAAGGGGAGGAGGAACAAAACAGGGAAAGTCAAATATGGACTCAGCAAAGTCTGCAGCAAAACGTTCAGTGATTGGGACCAAAATTTCATAAAAGGTTCTAGAAACATTATTAATACCTGAATATTATGCCTTTTCATACTGTTTCTATGCTAAATCTGCTATACCACCTTGATCCTGTGAGTCTTTTTTTTTCTCTTTGTATTTTTTTTCTCAGTGAGTCTTTTTTTCTTTTTTGTGCATTTTTTTTCTTGTCTTTGATACTATAGTGATTTATGTAACACAGTTGACTTTATATTTTTGTAAAGTCAAGTTGAATTAATTGAGTTTGCTTATAAGATTAGTAAGCTTGTCCCTCTTACCCTTGCAATCTGAAATATTTGTGGATTTTAAGTGTACATACCCAATGCAAAATCTACATAAAACCAAAAAAAAATTCTGAAACAAGAAAAAATTGTTCAGTATAAAAGGTTTGTTTTTTGTTTTTTGTTTTTTTTAATTTCAGCACAAACATAAAAAAATAAAAATCTGGTTTGTCATTAAAGGTTGTGATGATTAAACCAAACTACTCTCCTGCTGTTTACAAATCTTCTTTTAGTAAACCGCTTCAATCCTTCTCCAGATAGTTTTGTGTGGCTCTTTTAGGAGCCCTTACTTCAGTATAAATGGAGATGAAATATAGTTATATGAAGTTTTTTTCCTTTCATTTTCTGTGATGGCACCGTTTGCACAATTGTTTAGTTGTCTTTTGTTGTTTTGCATCCCTTTGTCTTTGTTACTTTGCATCCCATCTCAGCTTTGATGTAAATGAGTGCAGCAGCTGACACTCAGGTTGGCCCTTCCAGAGTGGGGAGTGTGGAAAGATTCCAGCACTGAGCTCAGAGAGAGACAAATCCCAGTTTTCTCTGGAGTCCTTCTCCCAGGCACAGTCGTATCAATCAGATCACTACCAGCATACTGATGTATCAAGCAAGACAGCAAATAAATCTGAAATCTCTTTCCTTGTCTCCAGCTGTGAGCTTCGTGCCCCACACAGCAGGCACATCCTTTCCAGCAGGAGCAGGCAGGCTGCAGGAGCAGGAGAAACCGTAAACCCAAGGAATTTGCGTTTCAATCCCAGTTTGCACACTGACTTTCCTATGATTTTGGCACACCAGTTCATTCTGACCTCTCGCCACCTTTCACAAATCCCTGCGTGCATCACAGTCTGATTCCAGAGCAGGAAATGCATCAGGGCTTTGGCTGGGAAAGGCACGTGCTTTGTTATGGCAGATCTCTTTGTAGTCTCCGATATCTAGGGCTGACAAGTTATTTTGGAGCAAATGAGGCTTCTCTTGGCTTAATCGGTTGGTTCTTTTGTTTGGCTCTTTATCCTAATGACTTCCAGCTGATCTTTTCACCAGGGGGAGCAGAAGTCCCCTGCATTCTCTGCTGGAACAGAGCACTGGGCTCCGCCTTTTAAGGGCATTTCAGTGTGTGCAGGAAACTTCCCGAGATGAGGAAATGTTGAAGTGGCTCCTAGCGTTCTGTCACTGCAGAAAAAGAAAGCAGTATTAGCCTGTGATTTGTCACAAGACAAGAAATAACCTTTGAATATTGGTCTCATTAGGTAGAGGTTGTTGTTATGGTAATATTATCATCCGAGTTGATGCAGAAAACTGAACAAGATCACAGAACAGCAATTAGAAGACATGTCAGAATGAAAGAACTGGGTGAGAAATAGTCTTTCAGAAAGAGATTGTTGGCAGGTTTCCCAGGAAGCTTCTAACACAGGGATGCCTGATCCACCTAATTCTTTGATGCAGTCCACAGAGCACAGCAGTAATTGCCTGCTTTCTGAACGACGATCTTGGGATCAAGGCCATTCACTAAATCCTGAAAGCACCACATTCAGCTAGATTCTTTTCTCCACCTGTCCCATTTAGGGACAGGTAGACTTTATCCTGCAGGCTCTTGGGGCTCTGATTGTGATACAGAAACCTTTCAAAATGTTCAGAGTTTGTGGATGAGGTGATCATACTGTCTATATGCAGTGTTTAATATATGCAGAAAGATGGTTGCAGAAGGGAAGATTTAGAAATTGGTGCTTTTGAAAAGCTCAACAGAAAGCATTGAAAAGCAAAAATAATTTCTAAAGAGATGGAAGATTAGGGCTGTTAGCATGGGAAAAATCCTTTTCTGTGCTAAGAATAACTTTGTTAAATTAAGTAATTTTTAAACCATATTTAATGAGCAAAGGGAGCATTTAATTAAAACAAACAGCAAGATTTAATTTTTGAGAGTAAAATTTATCTGGAAGTTAAATAATATCAGTGGCTGAAATTTGCTGAATGGTCTTGCTCCACCCTGTTATGAGGTGTTTTATCTGCTGCAAGAGAGACTATAATAGAATCAAACCTAAGGGTTGTGTGAGAGTTTGGAGATCCTCATAGGTACATTTTTCAAAGGCAGAGGTGAAGCATTTCATGGTTGTGAAGATATCTCACAAAGCTCAGTGCATTGGTATTAAGAAGCAGCATCCCGTTCTCTGCCATTCAGACCATTCAGCCTTTCTTCCTTAGAGCAGGCACAAGCAGCATTCACATCTTTTACAGAGGACTAAATGCTGCCTAAAATATTTTCCTGCAAAGATTAAGAAAATGTTTCTACAGCCTAAAACCAGGCTTAGCTCAACTTTAGGACTTCCTTCTTAGGCTAAAAGAGCTTCTTGTCTTGTCTTTTATGCCATCCAAAAGACACAATGATTTGCACCAACAGAACCGGTACAGCAATTTTGGTGCTCTTAACTGACTGTTTCCTCATTTCCTTAAAAATACCTTAATAAAACTCTTATGTGAGGAAGCAAAGTAGGAGAACTGCCATGGTGCCACTGTCCTTTTTCCAAGCCTTCCTCATGGCGCAGGATGTTTGAAATGAAATATTAGGCCCCTGGAGTCCCAGACTGACTGAGCCATTGGTTCCTCTACAACTTCTATTTCAATTAGCAGTGCTTAAAAATGTATAAAATACCTCGTATTGGTGTGCAAGGTACAGGAATTTATCTACAAAGAACCATTTTTTCAGTTCAAGAGCACTCAAGATATGTTGATTCTCATAAATTAAACAGTGCCAGGGGACTTCAGTGTTTACCAGAATATTTTTTTTTCTATTGTCACACTTTTCAAAAGGTCTCCCTCTCCCTTTTGGCCTGAACTCACCGACATTTCCCCAAACAGGAGCTAGGCAGGATTCAGGCACCAGTGTTGGTCAGGAGCCTTCCCAATCTGCAATCTGGATGCAGCCTGGTTTGGCAGGGAAGGGAGTTTATTAGTGTGATGTGAGCCATTCCATGCCAGGTGGCCTGAGGGCCAACCAGCAGGCTTGGGCATATTAATTTATGTGCATACCAAAGACATACTTAAAGGTTTTTTCATTTTCATTTTTTTGTATTTTTTTTCTTTTTTGTAAAATTAATTGTAATTAAATCCAGTTTCAAATTTTCATTTAAAAAAATAAAGTCAAAATGGTTTCAAAATGCCAGAATTTAATGTTCCAGCATTAATACACAGCAGCTGTTTGGTCTTTGATAAACTAGCTCAAAAATTCCTTTATGTGCAAATAAAAACTCCTTCTCTCTGAAATGGTTTGGAAAAAGTTTTAGTGCTCAAAATTCTTTCTAAGTGTGAGATTGCTTTGGCTTCCACAATCCTTCATGCTCGTAATTTGTTGTATGGAACAAGAAAAAGAATAGAAGTTTTCTATGATTTTCTGTGACATTGATCCTTAGTAAAATGACAAACTCAGAAAGATATGCAATGATGAAATAACAGCCATGTTGCAGGGGGGGAAGCAGAAAAACCCAGAAAGACCATGACAGAAACAGAGGCTGCATGTGGTTAAACCAATGTCTGTGAGGAGGAATGACATTGAAATAAATGTCTGGAATTCTGCCAATTCTGCTCAGGATGCACAAGGATGGGGTCCCTGGGCTTGGAACATGCTGGTGATGGCTGATGATAAGTTGGGGCTTGGAGCACAGCATCAGCTTGTACACTAGCGTGTGCAAACATCCAGGTTCTGAAACTTGACCCTGTTAGGGGAGCCAGGATAAAAAGTCCATGTCTGCCCAAAAAATGTTATTATCTGTTAAGCAAGAGTTGACAGAAAGATGCAATGGGTCAGGTAAGGTGAATCTCCACTACTTTAGATCTTTTATTGCAACAGCCAGTGAGTCCCTTTGTTCTTAGAATTTGAGGATCTTTAGTGAGCCAGATCCTAGAGTGTGGCAGAACCTCCCTCTCCAGGGAGTAGAGCAGAATCCTAAATATAGCTCAGTCTGGGAAGTGTTTGGATGTCACTGGGGTAGGGAATGTTTTATGAGGTTTCCATGTATAAATAAAAGATGAATGCAATTAGTCCTCACCATAGGATATTTCCTTCTATGTGACCTAAATTTATTTTTTTCTATGGCTTTCAGCAGGAGATGTGCCACCAAATGCCTTTTGAATATCAAATTATTTGAATGAGCTGCCATAATCAGCTCCATAACTTTTTAGAATCATCTTTGTGCAGAAAAATTTTCCCTTTGAAATCCATATTGGCCATTCTCTTTCAGGTTATTACTTCAAATATGCTCTGTAGCTCTCTCCTAATTAGTGATTCTAGCTTTTTTTGTAAGCTGCAAATGAGCAGTGCTATTTTGCTCCCTCCAGGTCAGGGCTGCACACACATTATAAACACTGTGGCCTCATCTTTGTGCTTTTGGACTCTCCACACTTGATTTGTGCCAGGGATGTTTTCGTGATGACTGCCGCAGCCTCTGAATCCACCCTGGTTTGAATCTGGACTATCAGGTTAATTCAGAGCCTAAGATTTCCATGAAGCCCCCGGTAGCCAGATCTGCTCAATCCCTTCAGTGTTCACACCTGATTTTTCTCCAAAACTAGAATAAGATTAGCGGAGTTTTTAACATTATTAAAGTACTGATGTAAATTACTGGTTTTACTGCTGTTTAATCATGAAATCGCCAGCATTAACTAGAATTACATAAAGTCCGTGTCCAAGCCCAATGTCTTCTCTAGAAGGTAACAATTTGAATGAACACTGAAGGATAATGAGAATAGTTTGGGGCGTGTTTTTACAGTTGTGCTCCTCTGTAAGCAATCAGTTTTAGTAAAACTGTGCACCATCACACTCACAGGAGTTCCAAAATCCCCACTAATGGTATTATTGTGCATGAAGGACAGAAGGGATACTGACTTCACTGAAAAGAGCTGGCCTTCACATTCAATTGCAGAGCTTTGAAATCCATCTTTCTTTGGAATTTCTCTCTTCTTGATCCTAATTCTGTACTTGAAATAATCATTACCTGTTTCTGATATCACCACCTCTGAAGCCTTAAGTAATTACGAGGAAGAAATATAGAGGCAAGGGAGCGTCATATGAGGGAATATTTTTTTTTCCTCTGGATTTATATTTCCAAATAATACATCGAAGATAGAAATGGCAAGTCAAAGCTCAAGCTATCACACGAAACGTAAAGTGGGACATGAATGCTTAAGATCCAAAATTCTAGACATTTCAGTGAAAGAAAGTTTGAATGAGAGCTTTGGAGGAAAATGGTGCTGGGTTGCTGCTGACCCTAAGATGGATTTTGGAATGCAATTATTTAATTTTGCAGAGGAAATCCGCAGGTTTTGTTAAGAAGCAATATCTCCATAGAAGCATTACGTAACGAGGTTGTGCGGTGCAATAGAAATCCATCACACTGCTTCAGATTTCCGGTAATTGTGCTGCAGCAGTGGAGCAGCTCAGTCCTCATGTCTGTAAATAGTGTTGTCTGATTAATAATCTCAGTAGTTATGATCCTCCAAAATCCCTCAGGCTGACGGAAAACCAAGCAGAAAAGACTTCCTTCTGTAGTGCTGACTAAAAGAGACTTAAATGGGGGAAATGAAAAAGACTTTATATCATGTGGAATCATCATCAAGTGCAGACAGAGCATTTGTCACCATGGAAAAATTTGTATATGCTGAAGCTTTCAGTCTGTTTCACTCATTGTGTCTCACCAGTGCTACAAACCCATAGATACTGCCAAGTAAATTATGAATTTTTATTTGATTTTGCATTTGATTACAATGCATTACATTGTAAATCTCAGTCACCACAATAAAACTGTTCTGAGTATCCATTGGGTCTTCCTGTTTTTGAGAAAAGGCAAGAGAGTTGCAGCTTGACACCACTGAAGACAGAAGAAAAAGTCCAAATATTTAGACAGCATGGAAACCAGATCAGGACATGCCTTGTGGTTTTTTGTGGAAAAAAGAGGAGAAATTGATTATGCAGTCAATGACTTTCTGCGACAAACTAGTGCTTGTTGCAGAAATAAACAACAAATTAGCCTAAAATATGAGAATTGTAAAGTTTCTTTGGAGGTAAAATCAATTGACCTTCCATAATACCAGTTCTTGTGTAGAAACACTTGTAGATGACTGGATTTTAATTGTCTATTAGAGTAGCAGAATATTTTTATCTTGATTTTTCTTAAATAAAATGATGCTATATTGAGACAGGAATTCTCAGCTGAGTGAGATTTTAGCTCAACTTTGGAGCATAAAGTGTTAACAGTTCCACGACTGCTTATGATCTTCATAGAATGTCATATCACTAATTTCATATGATTTATCCAATTTATCTCTATTATCTTGAGTTATGGTCCTTTCACAGCTGTGCTTGAAATTCTATTTTGTTTCATTAGAACGTGTTGGCCACTATTGAGAAAATATTTGTTTGGAGCGAAGGGAAAGCTTTTTCTCTTTTTAACAAATCCTATGTGAAATACTGTCAGGCATTTGCACTTCACTCTTGTGGATGGAACTGGCATTTTGTGCAAGGGATTGCCACTGTTTTGTTTTGTTTTGTTTTGTTTTTTAATCAGTGTAAAGCATTAAATACTTGGAAGCTTCTGGCTTTTTATATAAGCTGCTGATTCAAAACTTATTTCTGGGTACCTGCTCTAGGTTCAGATTTCAGATTTCCCACTGACACCAATACAGAGACTGCTTTTACATTTGGCTCTGCTTGAAAAAGCTGTGTTCAGTGCTGGTGAGTAGGACTTCCAGCATTTTTACAGATGTCTGTAATCACTGTATGTTTATGGTAGTCCTTGCAAAATAACCCATCATCAAAACAGCTCAAAATACTTTTAGATGAGAAGTTCATGTGTTTTGCTTTTCGGATTTTGAACTGAGTGATTGTAATAAGGCCTATTTTGCAGTGGTGAAATTTGTGTCATCCTTACAGTCATTAAAGATGTTATTCCGGCTAATAAGAATTTGATTTTTTTTCAGGGTAGAACCAGTAAAAACTTCAGTGCTGTTTGTTAAGCAGAGATCCAGGCAGTCTGAACGATATGGTGCCATGAACTCTTATGGCTTTCAGTACTTCCTTTAAAAAAACCACAAGATGTATGTGGGGATGCTCCGAATATCTGTGTCCTTATGTGCTTCCAGCATCCTACAGATATGTCCAGAGAAAGCTGGAGTTTTGAGGCTGGATGGTGCAGCTGAAGTGGCATTTGGGATGCTTATTTTGAAGTGCAGCAATTTGGTGTACTTCTGCAAGTTTTGTTCTGCAAGTTTGCAAGTGACTTCCCTAATTCAATTCCCCTCCCACATAAGCTCCACAATCTCTTTACAGAATAATTTTTCTGTGAGCTTTTAAGAGAGCTACTCCACAGCAACATTAAACTCTACTCCTACTTGTATTTAAACTAATCCTGATAAATCAAGTTATAATTCCTTCCTGCATCAAGGGCTTTTTTTTTTTCCATTCAGTTTTTGGCAATTGCAAATTTATATAATTATCTGCATTTATGTCCCTTAAGACTGTACGGGTGTTAGTGCTGTGTTGTAGTCAAATAATTTTGTAGTGTTTTAAATACAAGTCAACAAGCACTGAGCATCCCTGATTTCCGTCCTTTTTTCTTTTAATTTTGCTTTTTCACTTGTGCTTTCTCAGCTTTTAACTTTGGAAAGATTCATCACTACCATCATGAGGTTCAGCAGTGCTGATTTTTTATTTTCAGTAACAAGTTCCACAATAATTCGGTAATTGCTGAGTAAATTGTGTGTGTTACATTCATTAATTTTTCTGAGCAATGGTGTGACCATTCTCATTTTGCAAGGTAACGTGCAGATGAATGGAATTCCTGCAGTGGGAGATGATTTTGTGTTTGACTGTTTGGTACAATCTGGCACATCTGGTCCCTGAAGAGAAGCTTTCTAAACAATCTGGAAAACCTTTTTCTGCCATTTACCAACACAGAATTTCTACTGCCTGATCACACTACTGGGCTTGAAGTGGTAGATTGAACGATGTAAATGAAAACACAGTGAGCTAAATAAAATGCTATTTTATACATATATATGTATTTATATATATTACCAAAGCACTGTGTTTTTTCATTTGGCATAAATGTATCACTGCCTTTGCTTTCCTGTACTATTTCTAGTATCAACTGCAGTTAATGCTTCTTCCATCACCACTAGATTCCACCAGTGTTTGTTCACTTCTCCCACAAAAAAAAACCTGAACAGAAAAAGTGCACTAAGAATCAGAAATAAAATTAATTGAAATTCAAGTAAATTTAAAAGTTAGAAAGGTTCTTAGCAATTTTCATCAATGAGGCAGAAATAAATGTCTTAAGTTCTGTTCACCAGTGAGAACAGGAATGTAGTTAGCATTTTCCTATTCCAGCTGTTATAAATTATGGGGAGTTTTTTGGGTCTTTTAAGTGTATATTATAAAACAAGACAGAAGAGGTTATGCAAGTAGCAGAAAGGCTGCTGGCTGTAAAAATCCTGCCACAGAAGCTCCCAGGGATTTCAGAGTCACAAGGGCCATGAAAACACAGTCTGACCAAATATTTGAGTGAGAAATTCACAGATTTTGGGGCACAAAATCAATAGCTTGAAGGCCAAGGTGTGGTCAGAAATGTTACCTGAAAATTACAGATGAACAGCTTCATCACTGAAATTCTTGACAACTCCATGCGACATTACAGTTTTCGTATATCCATAAACCTTCTCTCTGAGCATTGTTTTTCAGTATGAAAACCAAACCCAGTCACACAGTTTATACTGAAGAGTTTGCTTCAAACCATTTTAATGCCAAAGACGATCTGGGAAGCAACCGCAGAGTACACATGGAAGCTCATATTTTCCAGAAATGGAAAAATTGAAATGATTGGAGGCTGCATTCTACTTTTATTGAGAGCAACAGAGGAAACAGGCCAAAATGAAAGTTCTGTGAAAAACCAATGAGCATGTGCCTGTGTGATTTAGTCTCTGCCTGTGTACATCCTTTGAGACAACCTGCCTCTGGGCACAAAAGAATATCTGCATTTGGGGCAGGGATGTGAGAAAAGATTCCCCATTTAAAAATTCATCAGCTGTAAGTAATCAAACATTAAATAATCTGAATATTTTCATAAACTATTGGTAACTTAGTGGTTGTTTAGCTTTTTATGCTGGCTTTTGTTCACCGAAAATCTGTTAGAAATGTATAGTTTACACCAACTTACTTCTTTAGTGGCCACATTGATTTACCCCATTCTTTACATTCTGTCTCAATGATGATTAGTAAACGTGTTCTCAGTAATGAGCTTTTGCTGAAGATTGAGATATCACAGAATAATCTTCTCCAATTCTGGATGGTGTTCTCAGCATTTTTCAGAACTCTTAATTCTTTGTCTTTCCTTACACGACTATGCTGTTATCTTGGTTCTGGTGAGCTAAAGGGAGAAGCCAAACACGTTGATTTAGAGAAATGAAAACTACCAGCTAACAAGCTTCTTCTCATGGGCTTTTTACCTAAAAACCACTTTTCCAGCTGACTTCCCCAACATTCACTTGCATCCCTGACTGCAGGGCACTGAGACACTGCACACATTTGTTTTCACATTATCTCACAAGGAGAAGGTGTGAGTTGGCAAATTTTATGTCAATTGCTGAGAATTTCATGGTGGCTTAGCAGGAACCTGTGCAAAACATGACCAGTGTGGAGGCTGGCACCACTGACAAACTGTTCTGGCCACATGAGGTCCTCTGGGAAAATGGATATGAGGGCAGGTAAACAGTGGAAATGGATATGAGTGCTGCAAACACTGAAAAAGTGATTTTTGATCAGGCTTTTTTTGTGGGTGTCCAGAGGAAAGGCAGCAGTGGTATTTCCTCTGTCTGAGCTTGATTCTGTGTTGCAGAAAACAGGTAATTAAATTATGGGCTGTTCAGCACGCTAGGTTTCTCAGATGCCCTGGAAGAGATTGGTAGCAAATTTGCAATTAGGAGAGCTGCTCCTAAAAATGAATTAGCTGATCACTGAAAGTGATAGTAAGAGAATGTGATCCTTTTTTTCCCCAAAGGCTGTGGATGGAAAAGCTTGGGAACAGCTATGGTTCTGCAGGTATCCATCTGGGCAAAGCTAAGGCAAATTGACTTTGGAATTGAGTGCAGGAAACAAGGTCTGGGGCTCAATGCAGCTTCTGAGTATTTTGCAGAAAAGCTAAAAAATAGTGACTTTTAGAGACCTTCCTGAGATCAGATGGAAGGTGACAGCTGCGATTAGGAGGTGTGACAGATGGTCCCTGTGGGGGCACCTTCAGAGTACACTGAGCTTTTTGTTCAACACATGCCTCTGAGGCCCGAGGCAGCTGTAGCTGGGATTGCAGACCTTTCCCAGAAGGGATCTCAGCTCCACCAGAGTTACAGGAGTAGCTGAAGTGAGCCAAAGTTATGTGACTGAGAAAAGTGATATCTCAAATAATAAAGTGCTCTCCAAAAGTGTTGGAACCCAGGGGGTTCCTATGATGCCTTTGGCCGACCCAAAACCTGATCAGGAGGCTTTTCAGCCTTGCCAGAGGTGTCAGAGACCCTGGAATGATACTAAAAATACCTGTAACTCTGATTCTAACCCATGGAACAGGTTGTCAGCTTTGTATGAGGAATTTCAGGTCACAAAAACTTAGATAGTAAAATAGTAGTAGTTATAAGTAAAAAGAAGATAATTTGAATGTATGTACAGGGGGGTTTAGGGCCCTGTACAGGGGGGTTGGAGATCTGTACAGGGGGGTCTGAGACACAAGATGGAGGATTTTTACACGTGGCATGTTATCTTATGTTCTTCTTCATAACCTCCATCTTCTTGGTGATGCTGGCACTTTTGGATAGGTTTGACACAGATCTGGACATGGTGATGTGAGTGGCATAGATTGGTACTTAATTGTAAACATTTAATACGTAGTTTTTAGTATAAAAGATTACAGCTCACCTGGGGCAAGCACAGTGTGTCTCTGGACGCGTTCTGTGTCAACCCTGGCAGGGCAGAGAAATCTCTCTTTGATAAGGAATTAATAAACTGCCTTGAAACACGAACAAGCAACTCCAGACTACTCCTTCAACAGTACGGGCCGGAAACCTGGACTTTCCTACATATTGCGGGGTCTCCTGGGGTTAAGGAGATCCCCACACAAAAGTGCTCATGGCTTGATAATGAAGCCAACACAGCCAATTCCTCTGTAATTCTTCTTGTACTCTCGGAAATTCATATCAGATACTTCAGGCATAAGTGGCCAGGTTATTTTGATTCCAAATTTAAAGAATTCATTATGTAATTACTGGAATTCATATGGCCTCTCAATATTTTGGAGGCTATAATGATGCTGGGATATTCAGCTTTACAAGTACTATTGAACCTGTTGCAATCAATAGCAATGATTTTTGGCTTGGTGTTTGTTGTCCCTGTCTAAATGTGCTATAAGTGAAAGTTATATTAGGATTCCAAAACCTCTGCCAGGAATGTGCTTCTGAATGTTTAATTTGCATTTGTTGCTGTGTTTTCTCTGTCTATATATAACCTGTTACAGATTCCTATAAAAATAAATTCCCTTTATGTTAGAAAGATCTTGGGAAAGAAATCTTATAACATGGTTGAAAGTTCTACAGAAAATTCTTCCAGAAGCCTTGTATTTGGGAAATCAGTGTCTGAGACTGGAACTCCAAAAGAAATTTTTATTATTTAAAAATAACTCTGGTAAACAGCAGTGGCTGTCAGAAAAAGAGGCTGGGCAAGGCCTGGGAAGGGAAGTGTTCACAGGAATTGTGTGCCAGGAATGTTCAGGTATCTAATCTATGTTGGCTTTCTCTTCCCACCAGAACAGAGACTTCTGTGTCAGAAATAAATATCATAAAACAAATAAAATTTAAAAATGAACCTTATAAGATGTAAAACTTTTTTTGTGCCAGTTGAATAAAAATTTTGTAACACATGCCCTCAGTGTGATCAGACTCTATCCTGGCACTTTTGTGATGGTTAGATCAGGACCAGCCAACACCTTTCAGGATAAGTCCTTACGTTTGTGCAGAGCATTCCTGAGCAACTAAAGCAACAAAAACATTGATGATAGCCTGCAGCAAGTGAATTAATAATGTCCCATAAAACAGTCACATCTATTTGTGTCCTGTCTTCTAAAGGTTTCTGGTACCATTAATGACAAAGTAATTAGGACAAGAGAATGAGAGCCATGCCCACATGAATGCTGCACTCCTGGTGTGCTGCAGATTTCAATGCTGCAACTCTGAATCACAGTGAAAAAAAAACTTTTAAGAGGACTGTGAGGTACTTGCAGTCTTCTGTTCCTGTACCTTCAAGACTTTTCCCCTCTGAAAGTACTTAGAAAATGACCCTATAAAGGGTCGTGAGGTGCCAGAAACCGTTGTAATAAAGATTATCTAAGTACACCCTCTGAAAACATTCCAGATCAAAACCATATGGAATATGGGGATGATTTAGATACACACACAAAAAGTTTCAAATTGATGCAATAAGAACTGAAGGGTCCAAGTTTTGTCTGGCTCAAAAATGCTGTCTGCTCTGAAGTTTTCTCTACTAGTTTGTGTTTAAGATCTTTCTATCCTCTGGACAAAAGGCTTCAGGCTTGTTCATACACAACCCTGCCTTTTGTTGTTGAACTTACAGAGAAAAATCTGCTTTTTGAAATCTTGTGGTGAGGTAGCATGTGGATTGATACAGTGAGAAATTGATCAGATGTTTTAAAGATAAGGGAATGTGCACCTGACTAAATACGTAGTGTAAATAATTAATACTATATTTTTAGTATAAACAATAATAGTAATGTACATCAGACTGAGCCTGCCTGGGCATCCTGGAAGAGCTGTGCTGTGTGTGTGCCCCATGGGAACAGGAGGACCCAGGAGAGGTTCTGCATTTCATTAGAGCTCTAGACAATTTTGTAAATCTCAGGCCTGTTGGGATAAGAGATTGGCCTTGCATGACTTTCGCAGATGAGATGTAGTGTAAACATGTTTCTTTGGCTGGAGTTTTCTCAGTGTTTTCCGTGATACTGAATGTTCCTGTACAGATGAGCAGGCAGCTGGCAACTTGTGTATGCTTTGAGCAAATG
Organism: Bombycilla garrulus; assembly: GCA_013400315.1. Lineage (NCBI taxonomy): Eukaryota > Metazoa > Chordata > Aves > Passeriformes > Bombycillidae > Bombycilla > Bombycilla garrulus. Next base: position 225,118 of record VXBU01017253.1, read on the forward strand.
CACTGCAAGGCATCCTCAGCCCTGCTATAAACTGATATAGGTCAGGTGTAACAATGGTCATATTCTGAGGGAAGTGGATAGAAACTTTCTCATTTGTTTGTTTTGTTTGTTTCTATCCACCCAAGATGCTACAGAGATTATGTCCTGCATTTAGGCAGTTGATGAACTATTTCATTTAATACATGTTCTGAAATCCTGTCAAACATTGCAGGATCCAGGATCCTGTGTCCTCCCTTTGCTCTCTTTTACTTACCTGTACATCTGGTCACTAGAACTTTGTACATTTTTCGTTGTCCTGTGTTAGCAGGACCTGCTGTGCTAGGAAGAGCTGAGCAAGATCAGAAACTTGAGATTAGTTTAACTAATTTCTCTGATTATTTAATAAAGATAGTCATCAAAACAATTTTTTTTTCAGCAGTGAGGGGAATACAGCAGCGACTCCTGTCAACATTTCGTTATGGTAGCAGATAGGTGTAGAGGAAGCTTTGCTACAGCTGCTGAACTTGTTTAATCTAAAATCTTTTCTTTGTTTTTCACTCACTCAAAGTCATGATGTGGAAGTTTCCGCCACTGAGGATGTCCACGGTGTGCATGTATTCAGCACTGAATAAAGCTAAAATCCTCTTTATGTCTCTCTTTTAGGTGACTGTAACTGCTTTTTTCATTCTGAGGGAAAGATTCTGTAATTAAGAAATAAATTTTTTATTCTGCTGGTATACTTTATTTGGGTTTACTATTCCTCAAAATCATGGAATTGCTTGGTAGTACTTTTAAATGATTGTAACACCCTTTTTTTTTTTTAAAGAAATGGAAGAATAATATAAAATACATTCATATATATAAAAAACACCCCAGTAGTGTTACAACAATCCTTTAAATTTTTTACCAGTGACATACACTTTGGCTTTATTGCTCTGCTAGATCCTATATGAATTCCCTATGCTTTCAAGGTTCAGAGGGTGGAATTATGCACTAAGAGAGCTCAAGGGGCCCCCGCTAGTCTTTGATTATGATATTTTCTGGGTCAGATTAATAATTCATACAATATTTCTCTGTGAAAAGAAATATGTTGCCTGTCATCTCCTGTCACCTTTTTAAGGTTTTTTTCAAGCCTCTACAGGACTGAGGCCAGATATAAGTTCACTTGAGAATTAAATATCAGGAAAAATTATAATTACTAGGTTAAACGAGCAGGTGCCAAGAAAAGAGCATTCTTAAATTGGATGTGTTTTCTGGATCTTTAGCTATTAGACTGTGAAGCATCTTCTCATGGAAAATGATGGAATATCCATTTCATGAGGCACTTAAAATGCAATTTATAACTTCTGATGGGGGAAAAAATTCACTGTGGGGAATAAATTTGCTCTGTGAAAGAGCTGTAGAGACAAATAAAATTTGCAACATATTTGAGGGAAGAAATTAATTTTTCATGCATCCTTTATCTGGGTGCTTTAGGCCATTTCATTACTCATAAGATCTTGTTCATGTTCATTGGGGTACAAAAGTTATTTGATGTAGATTCTATATGTTTTAGCTTTAAAAGATGGTGTTTGATTTTAGAAAAAATGTATCAGTTTACCTCAGCTTGTAACTAAGTGAGGAAATCCATTTTCAGGAGAGAAAGTAATGTCATAAGCACGGATTTGAACTGAGCACTTTAAATCACAAAAAGATGCCAAGGGATCCTGATCACCTTTACATTGACTCATGTGGTTTTTGGGGTTTGGGGGTTTTTTGTTCTGTTTTCCCCCAGCTGCACTCTGTTTGCCTGTGGTACTTGGGACAGAATGTTAGCTGTGCCCTTGCCTGTTGTCTTCTTTCACAAGCAAAAGAGGCCAAGTGTGGCTTGGCAGTTTCATTGGGCTCCTTATCCTCTGGAATGATGTCCAAGGAGAACTCTGGGCAAAGGTTGAGGGGAACCTCCTTGTATTCATAATATCCATGGCTTGAGCAACCCTTCCTGCAGAGAACGGATAGAGAGAGAGGATGGTCCAGCCCCAGACATGGCAATGCTTGCTGAAATCCTTGTCAAATCATGGAATTTTGTATGACTCTGGAAAAATCACCACTCTTTTATATCCCTGCCTACGTGGCCGAATTTGAGAAGAAACCTGTTAATCTGATTTACTCTGTACTGGAAAAACTGGACTGTATGAGTTCTTCTTCTCCTAGAACCATGGCTCTGACATGGAAGAAGGCTTTTGCTTCACGGCAGCCATGCTTCACTCTTTAGCTAAAGAAAATGGCAACTTGACTTCACATTTAATCTCAGTGTCCAAGTCTGAAATTATTTGGAGCACTTTACATTGAATTGAACCAAATAACTGGAGTATGAATAATATTGCAGTACCAAGATAAAGTCTGGCTGTCCTTGTGTACAGAGAGTAATAATATTAATATTTTCTGCATAGATAGTTGATGAAAACTGTGCTTTTCTTTCACATTCCAACAACCCAGGAGAGATTAATTTCTAAAATATCAGCAAGAATTACAGCATAAAACCTTCTGATGTAGGAGGGGCATAGAATTCCTCTCTTTTTAAATGGTATGCATATGGTTAAATTGCAGATGAGGAACTGAAACTTTTTAAGTTGGCGGTGTGAAAAGGTAGATATGGCTAAATTACTCTTTGAGGTGCAAATTTCAATAATACTGCACAATCACACTGAGAGATTGGCAATGTAACTTGCAAGGGAATTATTAAGCACTAAGAAATTTGTGTTGAGATAGAAAGGCCTAATCGTATATGTAAGTACTTAATCTGTGGCAGAGCTTGAGACAGCTTAGACTGCATCTGGAAAAAAGGAAGAGGGCTTTGAGATTATCTGTTTTACAGTCTCTAAGGAGAAGCCAGGACTTTTTTTGAAGACTAAAAGCAGCAACACCTGGTTGGCATGAGCTGGAATCAAAGGTATCCTTAATCACAGTCTCCAAAGAACTGAACTGAGGAGAGCTGTCAGTTTTTGCTGTGATCCCAGCTCCAAAATCTTCACCCTGTTCTTTAATTCTGGTTGTACCAGGAGGGTGTGAAACAGCTGCTGTGAGATTTGCTCTGCCAGTGTTGCATCCTCTGAGCATTACTCTGAGCTGGGAGAATCCCATTTCTCAGACAGGTTTGAGAGATTTCTGGAAGTGTTTAACCCACACAACTTTGCCTCACACCAAGCAAAACTGTGCCTTGCTGTTCCTTGCTGACTGGCTGGACTAGGTGCAAAAGGAAGGTTTGTGTTGGAAACAATAAAGGATGCTGTGGATGAAATCCCTAGTGATTCGTCAAAATGCATGTGTGGTATAGAAAAATGAGAATTTTTTCACAATGACCCCCATGTCTTTGTTAATTCCTTCAGTGTTAGTATAGAACTACAATTACCATCCCTTTAAAGTCAACAAACACACTGGAAGAGCACAAATCTCTCTCTCTCCTGTTGTTACTTCTCTCTTATACAAGTACTTATGTTTTATACCAGATATTATAACACCATTTAGAGGACTGCAACCTAATGATGATCATGGTTTTCTTACACGTAAATAGAATAATCTGAATAGATTATTAAAATATTTTCTATAAAAATGCAACTGGAGCAAAATAAAGTCAAGCTTTTTCCCTTTTCTCAGAAGACACCCAGTATATTACTGAAATCAGGTACCTTGACATTGCATAAAAGAGGCAGCTTAGATCACTGTTTTCTCCAATGCATTTTATTCAAAGCAGAATATTTCAATGAAGTCTACTGAAGTATTTACTAGAACTTCAATTTGTGTACTTAAAGCAGTATTGTCAAAAAGCTCTGAGCTAACAAGTCAGGTGCAATGGCTGAGATGCCATTACTCTTTAGAATACAGAGTCCATTTTCAGGACAGTTCTAATGGTTATCACTACATTAACAATACACATTTCCAGAGAAAAATGAAAACCACAGGATTTCTACCCTGCTGCAATTTTTTCTGACCTGTACCTTTGCTATGCTTCAAGAAGATTTTGCCGTATGGCTAATACATAATTTCAGAGTCGCACAGTGTTATCCACCAGGCTCAAACAGTAAATTCACCCCCTGAGTTATTGTAATGTGGTTTCTCTGGAAGAAGCTACCCTGCTGTAAAGTTTAAAAACCTCAGACGATAGAAACAAATAAGCCAAAAGGGGTTAAGAAAAAAAAAATTAGTGAGGGGCTGGAGGTGATTAGAGTTATTTCACAGGAGACCTATCATTTGTTTTTTTGAGTCTAGAGTCAATAAGATCCTCTGTTTTTAAACTTTTGTTGGTGGCAGTTAAAAAGAAGGTATTTTTATGAGAGAAAATTATTTTATTTCTAATTCTAAAGACTGTCACTGAAAAGTACAGCTTGTAATGCTCTAAAATCTGAGTTTTTTCTTGCCTGAAAATGTAAAAATAAATAAAACTGAAGAAATGTTCATACCCAATCTTCTTCTGCGGTTTGTTCACACCGTTATTAGTGCTTCTGGTTTAGGCTGAGACTCTGGGATGAAATTTTGTGGTAAAGGAATGAACTGTGTGTCTGTAGCATTGCAGGACAGCGAAAGGTCTGAGGAATGGCAGAATTAATTACATGTAGACCTTCTGTGCTGTATGACACTTTACTGAGTAAAGACATCTAGCTCAAGATCAGCAGTTATCACCCAGTCTGTAGAAGAGGAAAAAACTGAATTAATACCTCTCAACTCCGTCTATGATAAAATTGGTTGCACATCTTTATGCTTATACATAAAGCAGGTTTTCCTACCACTCATGATTCAAAAATCCTTGAAATTTAGGTTCTATTTACAAAATTTGATTTGATCCTACCAAAAGAGTAAGTTAAAAGAATCCCAGAATCATTAAAAAGTCAAGAAGTACTATGCACTTGATTTATTAACAAGGAGTACATTTGGTAGGTGATGTGCATTCATAGGTGAAAAAGTTTGGTTACTATTTGTTATACATTTGTTTGCTTATTATTACCATATTGTAAGGACTGGGCTATGCTCAAAAATTAATTCCTGCTGGAATTTACAGGTTTTGGGTTTTATTTCACTTCAATCAGGATGTTTCAATTAAGCTTCAATTAGGTTGTTTTGGGAAAGGAATTATATTTAATACTTTCTTTCTATATTTGCACAGTTTTCTTTGCACTATTTTCTGTTTGGACTCACAAATTGTCTTTTCAAAATTTCACAGCCGTAAATTTGGGATCAATGATTTAATAGACTGAGACACATGAAAATAAGGTATGAATACCTTAAATGCACTTTTAAATTATCTGACACTTTTCATCTCTGCTGGTTTAATTGGTGACTAGGTCTGAAAACTCATTAGATACCTCTTAAAAAGGATTTGAAATTGCCTTTAGTTCACATTCTAAAATCATCAGAAAGTTTTCTAGTTTTATGAAGAAGATGTTCAAATGGCAGTAAATTGTAAACATGTAAAAGAATTTTAATTGTACATTTAAAAAAATTGAACTAACCAATAAAGCAAAACAAAAAAATTTCAATAGACTAAGGAGGAAGATAGCTCTCCTATCTAACTGCTAAAAGATGAAAATGTGTATTTAAAAATGTTGGATATAATTTATCTTAGAACATATGTCAGTTGAGACGAGATGACACATCCGTTACAGAGAATATCCAAACTGCTGCTCACAATATTAAAGTCACAGTTCTGTTCCAGCAGATCTGTTTAATAACTTCCACAAATTATATTTCAAGAAATATTATGCCCTTATTGATGGTGAATGTTCTGGTTGATAGCTCTGGTAGCCAGGCACTTGGCTTTCATTGAGAAAATTTGTTTTGATCAGGTATTTCATGTCAAAGAGGAAAATATTCGGTCTCTGACTTCCTGTATGTGTCTGATATGGATAGGCAAGAGGAAAGTAGTGATCATAACGTTGTATATTTTTACTCTTTACTGAATTTTTCATAAACCTCTGTTTTTCTGCCTTCCTGAGTTGCTTATTACCTGTTTGATACCACACTGAAGCTTTCTGCAGCTTCTGCTAGTAGGTAGAATGATATTTAAACTGCAGATTTTGCCATGATTGTGAATGTCAGCACTGAAAGCTGCACTTCACTGCTATTTGGGGTACCAGAAGTGGGTTAGTCACAGCAGCGAAGTCAGACTGTTTGATCATTAAGTAACACACTTACTTAATGTGGTGAAATATTTTCTGTATTTTTAATAATCCTTGCTGTTAAACAAAAAATTGTGTGACACCATTGTAATCATCTTCTGAGATTCTATTTGCAGTTCACAATTAATTGTAGTAAAATCACGGTTGTTTTTCTGCACAGGATCTCAAAACCATTTGTTACATGACATTTCTTTGTGGTGCATAAATAGAAAGTTTATCTGTATTTGCCCTAATTAGAATTATTTCTGGAGACCTGTTCTTTGTGTATTCAGATCAGAGAAATATAACTTACTAGTCTGTTTTAAAGAAAAGAAAATAAGGTAGAGTTGCCATTACAGTGGAAACCTATCAAGAAATAAGTTTTTTGGTTTTTTTATTTATATGCAGTGATACGCAAACATGTATTGAAGTTAATTGGCTTCCTTTGAGAAGTAGGTTCAGGCAATTAAAGGAAGGTGTAAATTTTCAGAAATACAAAGAATTTTGGTAGATCTGACAATCAGGCATAGCTCATTTCATCTGGAGTGTTAAAAGCACATAACAGCTTTTAGCCTGAATGATTAATCTTTTGAAGTTTCTGTTTGGAAGCACAGATTCTTTCCGAAGACCTTGCACCTCAACACAGAGATGGAGGTTAAAAAGTTATTGGCATTATTTCCCTTCACCCCTTAATGAAGGCAAGGTGCATAGACAGAAGGCACAGAAGGCTTCAGAAATTGAGAATTCAGCTTCAGTCTGCATAATCAAGCAGAGAGTAATGTCAAATCAGAAGCAGAATGTTTATCTGATGAAACACACTCCTCTCCACAAAGCGTTGATTACTCTTTTCTAATGAGAGCTGACTTGGGATAATAGCCAAGAAAAAACACTGTTTCCTTCACTAAAAGTTTAAATAGAAGCAAATGTCTTTATTCAAACCCATTTATGGTGCAAGAAAAAATAATTTTTATTGTTGCAAAATCAGAAAGGTTTGAAGAGAAAAAATGAGATTTCTGCACTAACTGATTTTTTTTTAATCTAGTGATAAAAAGCCAAGGCTGAATATTTCCCTTCTATAAATTCATTTTAAAATATCCAAATGAGAGATATTCCTCCATAATCATTACTTTTTGATACACAGTAATATGTATTGGCTGAAAAAATGCAGACAGCATAAAGAATTATTTCACCAGATCACTACATTGCTGAAACTCCAAAAGGTTCAAACTGAAGTGTTTGAAACCATCCTACAGTCTAATTGTGTTTCCTCAAGCCCCAAGGGAACACATGATGTCTCCATGGCAACCGCTCCTTACTTTTTTTATTTAGAAAAGTGTTTATGGATCATACTTCATATATTGTCAGGTATAGGGAAAGAAATGGAGGATTTTAATAGGCAGCAGCTTTTCCTTTTCCAGTATTGCTCTTAGTGAGGATATTACAGATTTTTTTCTGATCATAACTTCATTGTCTTAATGAAGCGATCATTAAATGTTATTTTTGCATTGCAAACCACTTACCCGATAACAACAACAAAAAAATGTCTCATCTTCATGCTTTATTGCAGTGACAATTAATTAGATTTGAAGGGCCATCCCTTCCTGTGTGTGCAGGCTTCATGTTAATTTAACAGAGACACCAAAGCTGTGGCAGGGATTGACATCGACACCATATCTGAGCACCACAAGCCAGATTCTTTTTGATTTTTTTAATCCATACCATGTGATTGGTACCTGGCTACTTCACTGACTATAAACAGGTGCAGAATTAGGTCTAATATACTGAAAAAGGAACCCAAGTTCCTGGGAATGAATAGGAACCTGCTCTCTGATGTTCAAGCTGGCATATTCAGAAGATGAACAACCCGAGTCTGTATTTGCCTTTCAAATGAACTTGCAGAATGAATGCAAACCACTCATTTTACCTCCCTAAGTCAGCTCCTCCATCCACAGGTTGCATTAACGATTTGTTTTTCCAAAGCACTGCAACATCTGCACTTTTACAAAGAGTTGAATTACAGCTCAAGGCTTTTGCCTCTTGCTGAACACAAAGCCACTTCTTTCTGGAAATACTTTGCCATCATCAATCCTTGCCTGTTAGTGTTTATTTACACTGATGATCCCAGGGCTCTGTCTGTGGCCATTTTAGCCACCTGCACAGCTCTTGTAGTTTCAGCCGTTCTAAAGACTTACCCAGCAGTCTCAGTTTTACCTACTCATTTTTGTCAACCCAGTTTTTTGCTAGGGCTACAGATTTGTGTTTCTTTGTATTTGACCCAGACCAGGTTGGTGAACACCGGGCCAGCTGTCACTACCTCTACTTTAACTCGCAGCTAAAATTGTGCCAGGACAGGAAAGAGATCTATTTAATATGTTGAGATCCCCTCCAAACCTATTTCTACAGCTTTCTGGTACTTTTCAATAAGGATAATTTTTTAAAAAAATATTTTTAAATCCTTACTTTACTGACAATTTTTTCCCCTTCAAATATTTGAGTTTGACATTTGTGTGAATAGAACTCCACATAACGGCAAGCTTTAAAGCAATAATTGATTTATGTTTTATGATGCTTTATGGAATTGAAGTCTGTCCTCTTAGTTTCCCATTCTGGTTCTTCCCCCTCTCCTTGAGGAATATGATCCCAGAGTGGTGATGGCTGCTGCCGTTGTTATGGTGGTGCTTGGATGCAAGAGTGAGGATTATTTTTAAGAACATTTCCTATTATTTCAATTAAGCTGCAATAAATCAAGGAACAGCAAAACTGCTGTGTGACCTTGACCAAAAATAACACACTTCAGTGACCTAACATTGACAAAGCAGTTGCCAGACAGTTTGGTGAGTATAAATTGCTGGTCCAGAATAATCACCCAATAATGATCACATCTATAAAGAATTTATAATTTGTTTTTATGGAAAATATGCAAACAATACCCTTGCCCCAACTATGCAAGAGTAATAATTATAGTTTATCAATGGTACCTGTACAGTAACAAAGTGCCAGTCTAAGTTCTAGCTTGTACTGAGAAGAACTTTCAGTCTCCTGGGCTAGGGGAAATATTGGAAAGCAGATTCAGACATGCATTGTGTGCCAGCTGATCCAGGCATTTAGCTGCTTCCTTTCAAACAGGTAAACAACTTGTTTGTATTTTTTATTTGCACAAAAAGCACAGCCATAAATCTGTGCATTGCCATGAAACTGAACACCAACTAGTTGCTACCAGTTGGCAGGAGAGAAAAGCATTGGCTTAAAACGTGTTTGTTGTAGTCCTTTTGGATTTGTTTTTCCCAACAGAAGTAACAAGCAAGAAACGTGCTGTAGAGTGACTGCATCCCATCCACAATGACATTGCTTTTTCCAAAACCTAATAGCAACATCATTGGTGGCATTTATTGACTGTTTACCTTTAATATCACCAGAGATGAGCTATAATTTTCCAGGGATATTACAAATGCATAGCAACAGTCCCTGCTTGAGACTCTCAGAACTTTCTCATCTAACTGCAATTTGTTCATATGGCTGACTTATTACGGAAGACATTTCTTATATTTGACATCTCAATCTCTGAAGTATTTCTTTAGATCAGGAGCATTCAGAACTAAGGCTTCAGCTTTTGTTTTTTATTAAAACAAATAAAGTACGATCTGCTGTAGGAGCTTTTAGGGCTCCTAAAGAAGCCCAAAGAGAACAGGGGAGTTGCACATTATTTGTCAGATTGTAAAAGTTGTCAAATTGTGAAAACCATAATGGTGACTGCACACCTCCTAAAGACTCGTGTCTGCAGGCAGAAAACCTGGTAGGAAAAGCCTGGCTGCCTTCTGGTGCATTCTCAGTGGAGAATAACAATAGTGCAAGATAATAATAGAGAATCTGCTTTCAGAATTAGAGTCATATCCACTTTAGGTATTTTTAGTGATCCTAATGGGTTCTACATCTACAGAAATGCTGGGGCTTGTCCCTTATGTTATAGAGGATGTTTCCAAAATGAAAGAATAAAATTAAACTGTGTCAAAAAGAAGAGAAAATGAGAAGCATTCCATGATGCATGATCCTTTCCCAGTAGCAATTCTAACTCCTTTGGTGAAAGTCCAGTTCCAGAAACACAAATGTTGACTTCAGCAAGCATCTCAAGCATGGTTCTCACATTGTGCTGAGCCCTCTAGGCTTAACCTGAAACAAAAAGTCTAGTAGTTGATGGAAATATCTCTTGGGCAATATTTGTATCAGGTAGGATTTTTCAGATTAAGAATTTAGATACCAATTAAAAACATAAGTATGCAAGGTACAAGAAGGAATGATCATTGACAAATAATGTTAAGATGAATTGAAGGGATTTTGGTTAGAGATATTGCACGAATCAAAATTATAATAAATGGGAATATAACCTTTTTTTTTCTAAGCAAAAATTTCTGTGGATGGCAGATGAACTTTGGGGCAGTGGTTGTGGGAGAGTTGTGAACGATGGCATCAGGAAAAGGCAGAAAATGGAGAACAAAGGGTTAGAGTTCCTTTTCTCCATCACTTTCTTAGTTTTCCATTATTTTTGTCCAGTACTAAAAGGATAAGTAAATTTCTATGATTTCCATTAATTGAAAAATAGCCTTAAAGAGGCTTGTTAATGTTAGGTTTAAGAGGAGATTTATGGGAGAAATGTAATTATGTGGTAACATCTGGATCTTGGCTTGGAAACAGAACCCTGAAGGACCTTCAATATTCCTGCCATTATCCCACACAATTCATCGGTGCAGAAATACCAGGGATTGCAACCAAAGACAATGAAGGAGCTGTGGGAATAGATTAACTCATAAGAAAAAAAAAAAATCTGGTTTCCATAAAAAGACATTCATTTAAATAAACGTCTGGAAATACAGAACTCAGAGAAAGCGATTACTTTTTATGGCTGCATTTTTAGCACTTTTCATGGGTGACAATTACTGTGGAAAAACAACTTCTCTAGTACACTTTTTCTCAATATTATATGTGTGTGAGTACAAATATACATACAGGGCTAATAGTGGAAGATTTTTAGTGTGGCATCAGTCAGTGCATACATTCATTCCCATTTAAAGTTTATTTTATCATGTTTTTTAAAGCTACATTTTTCCAGAAAAGTAATGAAAGATTGTTTTTCATGTTTTTTCACTAGCCACAAATATAATCTGCTAATTTAAGCTTACCTGGGGTTGTTTATTCTGTGCCATAGACGCACACAAAAGATGATTTTCCATTCTCTTTTTGGTAAAGAAACAAGCATATTTCTCCTGATGTGCCTGGAGATGAAATGGAGTATCAGAAGATCCAATTTATCCCACATTCCTTTGAAGGTGTCACAACATCCTGATGTGGGTGAGGGTTTAGGGACCCCAGCAGAGTCCTCCATGCATGATTTGCACTTTTCACATCTGAAATGTTATCCTTTGCTGTTGTAGATATACTGACTAAACTGAGAATATTAAGAAAACTTGTTCCTTCTGTTTACCAGCCCAGGAAGAAGCCACTGACATGGACACACATTAACTGTATATAGTCTAGTTAAACCAAGTAAATAATGAATTTGATTGAATCAAGGAAAATAGAAATCATAACATTATGGTTTCTTAGCATCAGAGACCATGGAAGCTAAGGGAATTTTCCAGGAGAAACAGACTGGAGATTTTGATGTACATGAATCTTTAGAACCAGTACAGGCTGCATATGTCATAAACTAAACCAGCATTTAATAAACAGCAATTTTAGTTTATTAGGTAGAGTAGTTTAATTTTGGCATCTTGAAATAACAGATGAGAAACTTTTCTCCATTTTCATTTTTATATGTATTTATATGGCTCTGCTTTTTTTTGTTTCATTTGTTTTGGAGCCTTTGCAGATCTTCTTTGACAAGCCATTAAAGCTGTCAGGATTTTTTTCTACATCATTGCCTTTAATTCCAGTCCTATCTTATTTTTTCCCCATCACATTTTTCCTCTCCTCTCCATCTCTCTTGCTGCTGTCTACTTTTTCTCTTTACGGCCCTCTTGCTGCTTTGCTTTCTGATTCATTATTTGAAGCAAAACTTTCTCCATGTGATGAAGAAGGAATGAATAACATGATATATTCTTTCCACAAATACAGACGTTTATCCCAAATGGTGGGCAGGAGCTTCTGAGTAATGTGGTTTCAGAGTATCTGTTGAATCCCTTTAGTTTCAGCAGAACATTGATTACTTCTGTGATAATGTTGTTCAAACTCAAAAACACTGTCAGTAATGTAGGAAGGATAGGATAAGTGGAAGACCACTCTGAATTTGATGTGAGGAGAAAATACACTGGAACAAAATAATATCCCTTAAAAGCAAAGCCTTGTAAAAACTAACAAGGGTAAAATCTGGGGGTATATTTATTATGGAATGTGTTGCAGAGGCTCAACACTTTGATATTTTTACATGTGATCTCTTGAATAACTGGGGAAACATGTAAAATAAATGTTGTTTATATCTAATATTGACAGACAGATAAATAGATTTAAAATGTCTAGAGCAATGGGAGCTGTTTGCAATCGCACCCCTGAATTTGTTGCACTTAGATGGGATAAGATTTTCAGAAGTAATGAGTAACCTTGGGCGACTACATTCTGATGTCACAAGGGGACCTGTTCTAAGCTCCTGCTGTAAATTATATTCATCTCTTTCCCTAAATGTATTCCCAGCTAGGCACCAAAATAGAAGCCTGATGAATCAGTAAAACCTGTTAATTTTGCTTTAAAAGGAATTCTTATGGAGAAAATTCTCAGCCTCCTCACCTGGGGCCTTCTGATGGAGAAGGGTCAGGATAAAGGGTTTCGTAACAAAACAATGGGACTAGTGAGAAGAACTAGCAGCAGTACTAATTACTATTCCTTTAGTGGTGTCCCTGTGCTGCCTTGGCAGGAGAGGGGCAGAATATTTCCATTTAATAAGATGTTACCAGTGGCTAAAGGGACAGAAGATTGTGTAGTGCAGTTTCCATAGGACTGCAGAGCAAGTTGTCTGAAAACACAAGGGAGTCAATCATAGAGTGACTTAATAATGACAGAGCTGTTCCCATCAGACTGCATGGGGAGTTCCCTCTGCTTGCTCGTGGAGGATAAGCCATTTGGAAAGTTATTAACACAGAATTGAACACTGTCACTCCAGCCTCTGCTGGGCTGAGGCAACAGACCTCAGAACTGTTCAGGCTGGAGAGGAGCAGTCTCCAGGGAGACCTCCCAGCAGCCTTCCAGTGCCTAAAGGGGCTACAAGAAAGGGGGAGAGGGGCTTTTTGCAAGGGTTTATAGCAAGAGGACAAGAAGGAATGGCTTTAAACTGAGGGTAGGATAGGTTAGATTGGATACTGGGGAAAAGTTCTTAGTGTGAGGGTGGTGAGGCCCTGGAACAGGCTGCCCAGAGAAGCTGTGGCTGCCCCATCCCTGGAAGTGTCCAAGGCCAGGCTGGATGGGGCTCTGAGCAACCTGGTCTGGTGGAACCATGGCAGGGGGGTTGGAACTGATTGGAATTTCAGACCCCTTCCTACATAAGCCATTCTATAATTCTATAATAATTCTATAATAATTCTATAATAATTCTATAATAAGTCTATAATTCTTTAATTCTGTAAATTATACAATTCTATGATTACATGATTCTAATAGAGATATTGAAAGGTTAAAATTCTGATGTGGCAGAAATTTCCTGTGGTTCATGATGGACCTGACAGAAACCATTAATACTTTGCTACCATCTAGTCATTCTTTTCTGACATATCCCTTCAAAAAGGATGATTTACACAAGTTAATAATATTCTTAAATGAATATTTAGTTTCTTAATACTGAACAGAAAGAAGCACAACAGTCTTTTGTTAATTTCCTATGTGTTCTGTTCCTTGTATTTTAGATATGAAAATAAATGAACAGGTTAGGCAAAACCATGTTAAGCAACTTGTTGAGTTATTATTTTATAAGCTGCAGCATATATTAAACCAGGTATTATTTTTCCTCATTGTAGTCAATGGCAATATTCCCAGTAGTGTTATTAAACACAAGAACAGACCAGAAAGCTGGTTATGCCTGAATTAAATGAGGCTACAATAGATTATTCTTTCAAGAATTTGGAGCCTATTTAAAATATTTTTTATTTGTGATTTTGTTGTTGATTCTTGATTTTGTTTCATTTTTAATGAGGTAGCATGGTGCAGTCACTCTTTGACTGAAACGTGCGCTAAAATCTGATTAAAATATTTTAATGAGTCACTGAGGGACTGCATTAATGCCTTCCTGTGTTAGAAGGAAGGAAAAGGAACATATGCAAAAGGAAGGAATGTGCCATGCAAACCCAGTGCTTAAACCACAGTGTAAAGCTGTAACAGGGCTTGCTGCAATTAGGGAGCAGCAACAGTTTGGAAGACAGAGACTCCAGGTTAGTCTGGACTAAGGGCCTTCTAGGCCAACATAATGAAAAGCTTCTCTCAGAGATTAGATAGAGTTAGCAGCACCCAGTGATTTCTCAGCAGATGGCCAAAAGGTCTCCAAAAAACTAAATCTGAAAGAAGGGCTCTACTTCTGCCATTTCAAAGTCTGGCTGTGACAAGGTTACAGCACTGCTTGAGAGCACCATGGAATCTGCCATGTGAGCTCCACCAGACACCCAAAACTGCAGAAAATTATGAATATAGCAACAGAAAAGGCAAAGTTTCTTAGAAGTCACAAATTCAAAAATCACAGATCGCGTGAAGGCCACATGAAAAATATCCAGAAGACTAAACATAACTAATATGAACGAGTTAATGCACTCACTCATCCTGGACATTCTGATTTTTCCAGATACCTTCTCAGAAACTAGGCAAAAGTTGAAATGCTCACTTACTGTGTTGGGTCTATCTTGACTGTAAGGAAAAATTCTGAACATGTAGCAATGATGACAAACAATGTGATATTTTGAGTCACTACAAACCAGAATGCATTTAAAGGCCTAACAAAAGCATTTGGATGGAATTTTGGTGCCCAAATCCAAAGCCGCAATTTTGAATCCTTCAGTGCTATTGATGTATTTATGTGAGATTTGCAAAAGGACTAGATGTGTGAGAAGACAAGGATTTAAGTAATTTATCAAAACTGAATGTGGAGAATCGATGTCTGAAGAAGACCTGGATACCCAGTTATATTTTATATAAAAAAGATAAGGGACAAAATACAGAAAAAGCCTTGGACTTCAGCTGACCAGATATCTGCTAGAAATGCAAGAGAGAGGAAACAGCCTGCATGCTCCTGACTGTACACTGGCAGGTCTTGCCCAAATAATAATAGCTTATGCAGAAAACATAAAATGACACAAAATCTCTAAAAAACAGTTGTATTTATTATTATAAGTTTCCAAGTATTTATAGGATTTCTCTTATTACTGTTCTTTGCCATTGTCAGCAATTTAGATTATCACACTTGTAAAAAATTTTGAAGATTGCAACTTCTTAAATGATGTTTATTATGTTATGTAAATGTTTCCTTTTCAAATAATTTTTGAAAATTTATAGTGGCTTATTTACAATTGGGAAAACATAATGATGTGTTATTGGAAATATCTCCATTTTCTCTGAATTTGTTTCAGAAGCAATTTAGATTAATAAGACAAAAAATAACATTTTTAAAATTAGTTATAAAATAAACTCTAGCCCAAGTAATCTAGACTTTCTTTACCATTACTGCCACCCTGTCCACTTCACCATCTTGACAGAAGGAAAACCATCTGATGGGATTCCAGCTGAAGTTGTGGACATCAGTTTGTACCTGTGAGGCAGCACAGGGTCTGACCTCAGTATAAATACCTAGGAACTTTCATGGCTAGGCTTGGGCCTGGAGCTAAACTTAATCTTGAAATGCATCTGAAGTCCAGTTTCAGGGGTAGGAAGCACTAGAAACAGACTCAGAGATGTGCCACTTGGAAATGATCTCTCCTTGATGTTCAGCTCCCTGGTTATGTTTAAGCCTTAGAGCTTCATTTGTATGAATATTCACATTTGCATGTATGAGCCATGCAAAATTTATCCTGTAAAGGTGTCATTCTAGAGGACATTTTCTGCAGAAATGCATTAGGCAGGAAGAAGGGCAGTGATGCTTCTTGCTGAGAAGATGAAATAAATGGTTGATCCTTGGAAATACATTTTTTTAGAGAACATATTATTAGCAGGACATGTTTTGAATAAATTCTACATGTCTGAAGGAGAAATACACTTCTAATGGAAAATATAAATACTCAGGGAAAACCTCCTATGTAAGTGAAGCTAAAGGAGTTACAGGAAGGTGGAGGAAGGAGGAAATTAATATTAAAAAGGATATATGAAGTAAGATTATTTTGAAGTTGAGAAATAGATCTACACCGTAGTTTTCTTAGCATTTCCCAGGATATGTTCTATGTTTTTAATTTTATTGGCTTAAGGGAAATGCTTTTATTCCCAGAACACAAACCAAGGCATAGAAGAGGAATGCCCAGAGTAGGCAGTGCAGAAGGAAATGTCAGGAACTGAAGGCAAAATACTCATATTAGGTTGCATCTTTTTGTCTAAAGTGATACTGGAATTCACTCATCCAGTTCAGTAAAACCCAAACCTTTATCTTTCTAAAGCCACTTCAGGCCTTTTTCCAGAGACACAGTGAATGACGTGAGGATTCATGATAGAAGAAGGTCATCTTCCTTGACCAGATTTGCTCAGTGTCCTCCACATAATCAGGAGTGATGTCCACCACTCATGACACAAGGATGTTGGAAAGTGTTTTTGTGACTCACGTAATTAAAAAAATATAACATGGAGGAGAATTTGTTTAGAGGATGATCCAGGCTGTGATTTATCAAAGGAAATGCAAATATTACTGAGCCCTGCTGATACTTACTAGAAATCAGACATTCTTTTACATCCCTGCCTGACATTACTCAGAATTATTGTAAGCACAGCCATCAGTAGAGGGATGAAGAAATCTTTACATTGGAGGAAAATAAGTCTTTGTGTCAGAGACGTTCTGCATTTAAGACAGATAAGGGAAATATTACCAGTAGCACAGGGAAAGTACTAGAATCTCAAGGTCTCACAGAGCTTGTCCATTAGCTTGAAGGCACTGATAATGCTGTGATGGCTCCGAAGGCCCATCAGGGAAGGATGAGTGCCCCCTGCATTCACTCTGCAGGTTCTTTCCACAAGATCCCCAAAAGGTTCTCCACTGACTCCCTGCAGAGCGTCCCTGGCAAAATGCTGCTTCAGAACTGTCCCACTTGGCACAGGAATTGTGTCCGTAGGTGGAAGGAGATCAAGAGGATATTAAGCACTTTTTTTAAGCTCCTGAAATACACACCAGTCCTTTGATTTTGCCTGGCACGCACAGCCATGGGCAGCACAAAAATGTGTTTCTGAACCCCTTCTACCATCCTGTTCCTTTGGTAAGCAGGTCAGAATGAAGAAAGCTCAGAAGTTTTATGACTGTCTGATGTGTGTGTCTGGTTGCAGGAAAAAAATATAAATCATTGAAGGTCAAAATTGGGAAGTCTGGGCAAAATTCTGGAGCAAAAAGGCTGTGCTGTCAGACTTAAGTTGTGATGGCAGATGCAGATTTGTACCCACAAAATAGGTTTGGGATCAATTAGCTTTTATCCCATGTGCCTGCAGTGGATGAATCAGACTTGATTTTACCTCTCAATTAAAAACTTGGTGATTGTAAGCCCTCCACAAAGAAAAGAGATAAAAGGCTCTGCTTGGAGTCCCAATCTCCATAGAGGAATTATGCTTTTCTTCAGTTATTCAATAAATGTGGTATTTTTTCACTTGGAAACAAATTTTTGTAGGGTCAGGAATTTGGGAATCTCTGCAATTCTATTTATGAGCAGGATTAGATGGTAATGATTTAATTGATGTTTGAGCATGCAGACAAACCATGTATAAAAGATCTTTTCAATAATTACATATTTTCATGGAGCAACAGGTTTTTGTAATTTAGGTTCCAGACAGTAATTACAAACCAGATTCTATTTTAGGCACAGTCTGCAGCACACCCTTGGTACTTACTAGGAAATTCAAAACAAACACAAAACTGCTGCTGGAACACTTGAGGCAGAAAGGTGAATTAACTGAGGTAATGTGGTATCACGCATGAATTGCTGTAAGAGCATTGTAAATATTACTATGATAACCTCTATCTGGGGGCACTGTCATGGAGCATGAGTGGTTTGGGTGGAATTATTTTTTTCTAATGTTTTGCTTTGAACCCTATGTGTCAAAAAGCTCAGGTTTTATTTGCAGATATTGGGTGCTTGGAAAATAAGGGATCAATTGTTTCCTGATTCAGAGGTTTGACCCAGCTCAGGCACCCATCTGCCAACACCTGGCCATGCAAACAGAATACACTGATACAAACGGAGGCTTGTTAGCAAACTGTGTAAGCCATTCCTGTGACAGCGTTTTAGGAGAGTCTGGGTAAAAGAAATAATGCAGTTTTGGAACAAGATTATGCCATATTCTGAAAAACATGAGATGTTTTATGTCTGCAAGGAGCCAGGAATCGTTAGTACTAAATACAGAACATTTTGCATTCCCCCCACACGCTGAAGTGCTGCTGACTCATCTTAAACCCTGAAATGTGGGGTTTATTCAGGCAGACAAAGCAAATAATGATTTACAACGTTTTTGTTTTTGTTTTTGTTTTTGTTTTTGTTTTTGTTTTTGTTTTTGTTTTTGTTTTTGGTTGGTTGGTTGGTTTTTTTTTTGCTTTGTCACAAGAAATTACCCTTCGTGAAAGAATTCACAGCAGGTGTCAAAGGAGAAAGGAAATTAATACAGAGCTGTAAATGCAAATCTCCTTTCTTTAGAGATCCTTTCTCTTAAGGACAGCAACATTAGAGTTTGCTGTGCCTTTGGTTTAAATAAAACTTCCAGAAGATATTTCTCAAGTAATTGTTGTTATTTGGACAGCTGGATAGTTGTGCCTGTTCCCCTGAATCCTCTAGTAACTTCTTTTCTAAACACAGATCTCTCACTTGTCTGTTTGCTCTCTGTGTGGCTGAACATTACAGTAGACAGGTGTCAGAATGTTCTGATATCTCAGGCTGCGTTATGGCCTCAAACATTTTATTAAGGTACTTATTCAAACACCTGAAGACACCAAATGTTTGATGTCTTCAGGAACAGACATGAGTAGCTATTGATTTTGTGATTTGCTGTCACCTTGGATTTTGCAGCATTCATCAAAAGAGTTTCAGGCCTGACCATTACTATTAACTCATTAAATTGAAAACTGGCAACTTAATTCTATCATGTCCTCACATTCCTTAGTGGCCCTTATGTCCCTACAATTTTGGACTGTTACCTGAAAATACACACCTTTGTATTGAAAATGTTGTTGCTGTGAGGTGAGTGGCAGATGAAATGTGAGTAAAGATTGAAACATCTCACTACCAGCCTTGTCTGTTGGACCTGGGCTTGCTGGAAGAACTTACATGTGAATAATGAGAACAACTGAACCCATCTGTCCAGTAAAAAATCACTGAGGGAAAGAGGATGAGGGAAAGATTTTGAGAACAGGAGAAGGCAAAACGGCAGATATCAGAAGTAAAAAAAATCAAAAACCACGAATGTAATACCGGTTGACAATTTAAATGAAAATCAGTCAGGCAAATAGCTAGATGCAACTTGGAAGTTATTTCTACTTGCAATGGAATTTCCAAGCAAAAGGTCTCAGATCTTGTCTGAAAAGCTGCAGAATTTTTGGAGGTTTAGATGAAATGTGCTGTTCTGCTTTGGCAGGGCGAGGACAGAAAAGGGAGTGAGACAGAGTGGGACTCCAGTTCTCAGGCAGATTGGAGGAAATGGAAAAATAATTTAGCAGAGCCCCACACCCAGTCATAAAGATGCTCCTAATGAAAGGAAGGTTTCTTTTTTTTTTGAGTTATCTCAACATATTATTTGGAACAATTAATTTTTTTATTTAAAACGGGTTTACAGTAAGAGTAGGAGGAAGTAACTTCCTGTCCTTCCTCACCAAGAAATGATACAGCTCCAGTGTCATATTGGGAATTGCTCCTTCTCTTTCAATCCACTTTAACTTTTCAAGTAATTTAAGTAGTGTAGAAAGGGAAGAAGTTTTAGGAAATTTACAAACAATTGGGTAAAGATGCATGAAATTAATTAATTTGGGATAATCTGATAGAAAACCTTAGCTCCTGCTGAGAATAGCAAAATTTATTTTATTTATTGTCCAAAATTGTACCTGTATTTCTAACTGATTCAGAACCAGACTTAGAAGAGATGTTCTGAGGATTTACTGTTCCTTTCCTGAAACCCATTTGGAATGAAAGGAAAATGTCAACATGTTTGGAGGGCTAAGGTGTTGAAGTGAGGAAATACCAGTATCAAAGGTTGTTTTCTGGCATACGGAAGAGACATTTCTACTGGAGCTGCAAATATTTGGACTTGAGTTTCACTAAAATACAAAAACTCATTGATGAGTTTGGAATTTTTTTCTAAGGTATGTAATTATTCTTCAAATGTTATCCAAGGTTAATTTTTTTCAATATTATTTTATGTTGGGAACAATATANGTTATTGAAAAGGGTCCAAACTGCTGCATTTTAAAAATATGATTATTACAACTATATTCCATTTTTGAAAGACCTAATGCCCTAATTTTAAAACTGTTTTTGTGTCAATTACCAGGATATAAATGATAGGATTACAGTAACATTCCTGAAACAGAATTTTGCCAGCTAAATTTAAAATTAAAAAATAAGGGTTCTGTATAGAATTTGCTGTTATCAGTAAGAATGATTTCTCCAACAAAAATATTTTTATTGACAGTTTTATCTTTGGATGAGGATCTAACACTAGTCAGCTTATTGGCATTCCTGACACTTCTAAATGATTCTTCAGTATTAGACAGCTTTAGTCAAACTCTTCGAACCACACTGTTCAGGCACTTCTGATGTCTTGAAACATTTACAGATTTTCCTACATGTGCTGGTTCACTGGAACATAATTCACTGTATTTTTTTTTTTAATGTTATTAAGTAGTTAAAAGCCATGACCTTTTGGATAGAGTGATGCGCTAGACTGAAGTGTGTGGTTAATTAATATGGGAATGATAAATGCATAAGTGCACCCAGAGAATTAGGTAATTCTATTTAAATAAGAATACCGATCAGGGAGAAAAAAAACGTGTTGTTTACTTAAGAAAACTTGGCTAGGGCCCACTGTGACAAATTTCATTGACAATATGGTCAGAGATGAATGGAATTAGTTCTCAGAACAAGACACTCTGTGATTTCCCTCACTTGCAAGGCTACTTTGGAGTCATCAAGTTTCCTGACAGGATCCTGTCTTTAGAAGCAGAGCTTGCAGACCTGTTCTGTGCCTCTGCTCCTCCCTGGGGTACTGATTTCTCTGTAGCTGCTCGTGTCCTCAGTTCTTTGAGGACATCCCTGCACTCCCACTCCTGTCACTTTGGGAGCTCCTCAGGCTCTGCTGTGTCCTCACCAGGCATTCCCCCTGCGGGGAGTCACAGCCAACAGCCAGGAAAGCTCCTTACCAACAAGGCACCTCCCTTAATTTTCATCTCACTGCTGATCAGCTGTGGAGGATTACAGGGCTTCTCAGGTTTAAGGCTATGTGGGATGCCTTGCTATCGATCAGGCTTTTCCAGGGGGGATTCTCAAACTTTGGCTTGTAGTCACCAGCAGGCTGTGGCAATCACTGTCCCTTTTTTTTTCAAGTCTGTAGGCTACATATAAAGATTTCAAGGATGATTCTGCTGGAAAAGTGTCTCGAAAGGAGAGATGTGTGGGCCTGTTTTGACAGAAGAAGAGGCCTTTGCTTATTAACAAAGAAATAGAGATGTGTGAACCAGTATTACTGAAAGACATTAAAAACGGTTTTGAAGTTCATATACTGCCTCTACTGAGGTGTATTTTATGGTGGCTTATGGGACAGAGAGGGATAATTAGGACTGCATTCACTGTCTATAGATGTGTCCCTTGCCAATCTTCCATGTCTCAGTACCCTGGCACCCCCATGGAAAAACAGGAGTCTACCCAGGGCCTAAAGTTGTTGCCATTATTAAGGACAGTATCAACTTCAAAACTACATGCCTGTTCTCATTGCTTTTCCATGAGTCTGTGATATCAAATATTCCCGAGAAGGGAGCAAAGATAAATTTCTTAGTGGCATGAAATATTGTTTTGTGCCTTATGTCACTTGTCAGCAGCCCTTTATTAAAGCGATGTGTGCAAGCAGGCCAGATCTTCCCAATGAGAGACTGCGGTTATCCCTAAGACACAGAAAGGCTCTTAGTTAATTAGAAGTCATGCACATGTAGGACTCTTGCTGATGGATATGGAAGTCCAGCGGGTATGAGAGGGAAAAAGGACAAGAGTGTTGCCTTTTGGGGTGCAGTTTCTGTGGTCACACCAGATATATTTCTGCTCTTCTCCATTTGTTTCCAGGAGGATTGCTAATTTTGCCAGTATGCCATGCTAAATACTAATTTTGGCAATTTAACACAATGTCACTTGATTTCTTCTTGATTTTCTTCTTAATATGAAACATAGATGAGATTCACCACTGATATGTCAAATAATCTTTCTGCCATGATGACTGTGGACATGGGATGAAACAAGAGGAGGTTTCAGTATCCAAACTCCTAAATTATGTGTGAGTGCTTTAAAGTTAAAAACTTTTTCTCTCTGATCTCATGTATTTTATCATAACACATTATTTGTGGAGAAAAACTGAGCAAAAATGTTTCCAAAGTGTTTGCTGGCTTTCTAAATAATGAATTGAACTTTAATATTTATTAAATACAAAATAGTAATAAATTACAATTGCACAATTTCTTACAGTTTTTATTAAGATCAAAACTTATTTGTTCAGACTAGATTTATATAAATAAATCACAGTACATTTTTACTTGTGTTTAGAAGATTGTTAATACATATTACAAAATTAAGATTTTGCTTTGTCCCTCAAACCATCACTGCAAAAGGTATCATGCATTATTTCTACTCAACAAACAAAATGCCCACCTAATTGAGAGAGCCTTGATACATGTATGGCTCTACTCTCCAAAATTAGACATGAAACATAGAGATACCAGGACTATTTATTGAACAAGAAATAATAAAGTATAGTACAATGTTCATGTGTTATCAAAACCAAGAGTATACCAAAACAACACACCTCTCTTCACACACCTTTGAGATGGGTATCAAAGATGGCAGCTGGCCAGCATGCAACCAAATAAAACATCTCAGTTTTACAATGTCTACGTTTGAGCAAAAAGGAAGAGGAACTAAAGAGCCCAGACAAAACAGATGAACAAATGAAGAGCCTAGATGTTTACAAGTTCTCCCGCTACCTTCCCCTCTGTGCCACATGTGCTGCCTTCGCTCAGCAGGTGACGCCTTTCCTGGGCAGCGCCATTGCTGCCCTTTGCAGACCTCCAAGGAGATGGATGTGCTCCCAGAGAACTGCAGGGCCATGGAGAGCTTCCAGCCGTGGTTCCTTGCCAAACCTGCTGTCCTAGAAAAGAACTGCAAACGCAACTCTTGGAACTCCCCAGCCCTGGGTGCTGCGGTGCTGCTGGGGTACAACTGGCACCTGTAACAGCTTGGCTCACAGGCTGGAGGGCTGTCACTTCAGTACTGAATTATGGTGGCACTAATTGCAGCAAGAGTCAAGTTGATGATGTCACCAGATCTGTCCTGCTGCCCTTTTTTGCAGCACAGGGGGCTTCTATTAAATTCTACACTGTTGTGGATTACCTTCTTTACATGCTTTTTTTTCTACTAGATAAGAAATCCACTGTTTTCTCTCTTGATACTGTGGTGTAATCATTTGGCAATGCACTGTTCTAAAGAGAAAAAAGCATTTCATTGATGACACTTCAGATGGAGTCACCTAATCCATTTTTTCACTGCCTTCTGTTCAAACAAAATGTATTAACAGCAAAGTCATTTCAGATGGATTTCTAGCTGGCTCAAACAGATTTTTCAACTGAATTTCCTGGTCCCTATTTATTTTTTGTTACTTTTAAACCAAAAGAGTTTTTATCCATGTTTTTTTATTTCAGTTACAGACACATCCTCTCAGTGCTTGAATGTTGCTAGGTGATAAGCATTTAAATCAATGTATGTCTTGTGTCTCTGGCTTTGGGTGCTCACGTTAATATAGCTACATACCATGCTTGGTGTTTAAAACACATGAATGAAACCAAACTAAACCAAACCAAACCAAAGAATTAAAATAACCCAAAAGCCTCAAAAGCCCCCTCAACAACCACCCCCGAGCTGAGAAGGGTGGACTAAAATAGCCTCTATTTTTTTTTTCATTCTTTTGCATTGCCCTTTGCTGTTGTTTCATTTTGTATTGATCCAGGAGTTCCCTTACCAGCAGTTAAATTGGAACTCTATGTAACAAGTGTCTTACATGTGCTGCTTTTGTGTT
The DNA here is from genome assembly GCA_013400315.1 of Bombycilla garrulus. NCBI lineage: Eukaryota > Metazoa > Chordata > Aves > Passeriformes > Bombycillidae > Bombycilla > Bombycilla garrulus. The sequence goes on from VXBU01017253.1 coordinate 249,684, forward strand.
TTATGAATCTGCTGGCATGGAAAACTGAGCCATGCAATGGCTGGTAAGAACAGTTTTAACACTTGGTCTTTTATGCTATATATTGGTTTTCTGTTTTGGCAGTCCCTGCTTCCCCAGATTGAGATGAATGTTTGCTTATCCACTGCCAGGGCAATTTGCAGGGAAAAGCAAAATAAAAGAAAACAGCAATGCTTTTATTGTCTTGTGATTTCAGAGGAAGCAGATAAAGAAATATTTGAGCACTCAGCTGCAGAGGAGTTGTGCTGGGAGCATTTTGTCATGGCAATATCAGGCCACTGTCCATTGTGCTTAGGCTCACTGTCAGTAACTTGGAAAGTTTTCCCATTGCTGGTTTTTCACAGAACAACACCTGACGTGGAGGCTTGCTACGGAAAACTAAAAGTAACAGTTTAATAGCACATTGTTAAAGAGAAAAATGGGATTAAAACCTTGCTGAGATGCATTTCTAAGCGATTTTCTATTTCAGAATTATGATAGTTGTAATACAGTGCAATAATGCGTTCACAGCAAATAAGAAACCAAATGAGGGTTTCGGCTTTGAAATCACTCTTGTGAATCTACTGCTAATTCACCACTGAGAATCATAGTTCAGAAAAGAAAGACTGAGCAGCATTGGGACCATAGCTTTCCCTGGGTTTTCAGTTGAGTTTGTAGCAGAATTACCTCTGGTCCTTCCAGCAGGCTGTGGCACTGTTGTAATACTGTCTGAACACAGCAGCAGTCTACTGGCCAACCAGAACCAGAACACAAAAATATTTCAGGTTTAGGGAATATCATCGGTTAAGTGGAGTATAAAGGTGAAGAGTGAAGTATCCAAATATAAAAAATATCTATCGTTCCATAGATGCACTACTATGATAAGGCAGGTATTTGTAAAAAGCACATAGTAATGCCACAGCCTGAGTAACAGTTTGCAAGTCATGAGCAAAAATTAGGAGAATTCAATAAATTTAGGGGTTTTTCCTCATCTCAAAGCCTTTGAAGTCTACTGGATTCCACTTTAAATGCTTCTGTCACAGAGATTTCTTTCCTTGTTTTAGTAGAACTCCGCTCAAAATAATTCTTTTGATGCCAGACCCTTGAGCATTAAATAAACTGAGCATGGTAATAAAATAAAAGAACTGCAACCCACTGACAATTATAATGATACCACTTTTCAGCTGATGTCCCTTTGAGCTGCTGGGGACAAGTTCTAGAAAGGCTCCTGTACTTTTCCATGGACACAAATTGAGGCTGCTGTGTAGGTGTTTTCCCCTTCCCAGCAGTTTCTGTTGCTAATATTGCAGTGGGAAGTGGGCCCACTCTGCATTCCAGGCAGAGATGCAATGCAGAGTGATTTGTCCAGGAAATCAGAGAACTTCACTCCAAAGGAAGAGCTCCTCCTCCTTTGCTCACACCCATCTCCCCTCAGTGACTCCTGGAGATGAGCCTGGGTAAGGAGCACAGGATTCTGCCCGAAGAGAGGTTCATGCATGAACAGATATGCACACTGTCATATAGCACTGACCTGATAGAAAGCTGAAGGTGCAGTGAAACGGTTTTGCCATGCCAACATTATTTTCTTTCTTTTGGAAATGCCCTGTGGCTGCCTTCCTGAAATCCTGCTTGGGCAGGTTTGGAAGTGCTGTTTAGTTTGCCAGGTGGAAACTAAGTCCTGTTTCCCTTGCCTGTGGCAGCTGTATTCTCCACAGCATGGCAAGAGATTTTTGAAAACCGCTGTGCTTACAGGAATTCTGATTTATACCTCCAGCATACATTTACAACAGATCCAAGATCTCCTGCACATTCCAAGATTTCCTTTGCCCACAAGGAATTCTGATTTTGTGGAAGATCCTCACTGATAGGTTATAAAACTAATTTTTCAGACTCAAGGCCAAAATTTTAGATATTTCTTCAATCTGTGTTTGCATATTTGTGTCAGCAGAGCTGCAGATCCAAAATGCTTGGTGAACATTCATCTCATACAAGATCTGAAGCAATATGTGTGCATATAAACTTATCTGAACTCTACTTAACAACCAGGGCTCCCTCTCTGTAAGTACATAGCAGATAGCTGTATTGTATAAAACATCTATACTTTGCATTTGCATCTTTTGAACAAAAAACTCCCATGTAAAGACATGAGTCAAGTTCTCCATAGAGAACAGTGGAGGATGAGAGAACTCCATGCGTGGCTGAATAAGTGGTGAAAAATTTATCCCAGGGTCTCCCGCTTTGGGGCACAAATTTGATTACGTGACAGAATGCAGTGCTTCGATTTATTTTCTTTTAATGGTCAGAATTTACAATATACCATCATGTAAAACAGCCTTGCTAATTCTACCACAAACAATAAAGGAAATCTTCACAGGCACTATATACTTAGAACGGCATTTTCAAACTACACGGGTGTGTGTGTTTGCTTGTATGATCCAGCATGCCACCTGGGACACGCTTCCAACAGTTTGCGATGTTGTGGACATGACTCAGAAACATTGACTGGAAAATCATCTACAAAGGTTGAGGACTAACAACCTCCATGTTATACAGATGGTTATCTCCTTTCTCAAAGAACATGCTGTCATTGCAAATAGCATATGCATCTTGTTCTCACCCAGCAGATTTGAAGGATTTGAAGGATTTCTGTAAGGAACTAATTAATTTGTTTCAATGTCAGGTGAAAGGAGACACCAGCTGAAGACACAACTTGTCATCAAAATGTAAGTATCTGATGGCAATCATTCTTGAAAAAAAAAAACAAAACTTAGAAAACTAACCATTCACAACACTGCGCTTTTTTGCAAATACAAGGACAATATTTGTTGCTGCTTCCCATATTTGTTGGTTTACATTGCTATCTTTTTGCTTGTAAAACCTGGGTTATTCTACTGAACAGAAATGATGACTTGAATTTGGGTAATGCTTACGACCATACAAATAATCTATCAGTAGCAGTAGTGTCAGCTGGAGAATTAATGCTACAAGTGGATAACATCACGCTACTTGAAACCAATAGCTCTTCACACAGTAGAAGACTGAGGGTCCTATTCAGCAAATATTCAGGGTCCTATGGCTGTGGCCACAGAGGTTCCAGAAGCTCTCGCTGAGTCTAATCCTGATTCAGGAACCAAAATGATATGCTGTGTATATATTTCTCTGCACAGCCTGGATGCGCTGGACACCCTCCCCCACTTGATTCCTGGGAAGGAAAAAAATATGTCTCTGTTTAGCTTTCAGTGACATGAAAAGCAATCCACAGTAATGAAATCTAAAGAAGTTAGCCAGGCATGTATGAAAAGAACAGGATGCCTGTGAAAAGGGAAGAGCTGTCAAAAACCTAATTGTGGGCTCTGGCTGCAATGAAAATTATCAAAGAGGGAAGACAGGTTTGATGTAAGGATGTAGACAACTTCTACTAAGAGACACTTGTGCTCTGGGCAATAGTAACCCTTACACAACACCTTGTGTGCTGTGTCAGGACATTCCTATCAACACTTGACTACAGCTGAGAGCTCCCAAATGTCCAGGTCAGCATTTCAAGTGTGGCCCCTCAGATAGCATCTACCCTGTCACTGGGGACACAAACACCTGGGCAGAGCTGCCCTGCAGCACCTGTGCAGCACCTGTGCTGAGAAGGCATGGAGCCTTCCTCCTGCCACACAGCCCGTTGGCACTCCCTGCTCCAGCTGTGCTGCTGTGCTGCCCAGGCAATTCCTTATGGACAAGACTGTGGGATTCTTCCCAGCTTGCAGCATCTTCATAATGCCTGACAATCTTTTCTGGAACTGCCTATGGCCAGTGCTCACAACCAAGTAGGGAAATCTTCAGTGGCACTGTGGTAACACAGCTGCACTCTTATGCAGAAAGTCAACTCAGAGGGGCTGTGAACTGCCTGCTCCAAGTATTAGTGCCCATAGCATCATTCCTGTTTTCATATGGGTACTGTGCTCTTTCCTGTCTTTCAATATTGAGGATAACTCTGGGGCTGTTCATAAACGAGATAGTTCCCTTTGACTGGGAGTACTGCCTGACTCAGCCAGTGAGAGCAATAACGGGAGTAAGTCATGGTAACTTAAGAAAGGAATTTAGTTTGAGCTTTGATGAATTTCTGTGTCTCATGAAACAGGATTAAAATTCCCTGTATTGGGGAGAGGATTAGACAGAGGGATTAAAAGGACATCTTTACCCCACTGGACTCTGTGGAATAGCCCCTGAGGATATGGCTAAGAAAGAGTTCAACAGGAATGCCAAATTTCTGCTGAATAGGTTAAAAGGGTGAGGAAGCCTCTTCGGCAGCCATCCAAGCGCAGAAGACCTGCATAACATTCCTGCTGAATAGGGCCCTAAAGACAAAAAACAAAACAAAACAAAACAAAAAAAAAACCATAGGAACCTTGAAATGCTTTTGATTGTGTAGCTTCTTATCAGCGCCTCAGATCTCCAGAGACACTTAAACATATTTTTTGTCAGTGCAGTTAGGCATCCTTTGAGATGTGCTAGTGCCACAGATGATATATTGTTACAAGAAAAGAAGTCAAATTAGGTTGTAGTGTATAAAAAAAAATAGCTCTTGATTGTTCTGTAAACAAGGTCCATTTCTTTATATCGATTAACAGTGAAAGTTACCCATGGTTTTATTTAAAAAGCAAAACCAAACCCTCAATTGAGTGTATACTATTTGGTGTTCTCATGTCTATATATTATAGACAACAATTAAGTTCTGTCTCCCTAAAACTGAAAGGAGCAGACTTAACGTGCGTGTTACATTTCAATTTTAAAGCGTTTCCAAACCCTTTTCTAGGATTTACTTTGTGCGTGCAGATCTCGGGTTTGCTCATAGAATTTTAGCCAGCTCCTAATGCCATGTGGGAGAATAGTCCCAATTATCGCCAGGGGGAAGTAGTAAATCAAAACCTTACCTCCACAAGAGGATGCCAGTGGGCGATGGGCTTCCGAGGGTATGAGAGCATTTCGTTCCAGTGGTCACGACCTAGGCTCTCTGCATCGTTGCCTACTTGACAAACTCCAATGACCTCATTGTGACCTACACTGTGAAAATGGTCCATAATATTTTTTTCTTAAAATTTTACCTTCAGAACCACACCGTTTACATATTTCATCAGAAACGTTCATTGTGGATTTTAGGATTAATTCTTGCCTGGAGAATATAACGCGCTAGGAAATGCATAGGTTTGCTCTTTGTGTTTCCCACTGCTTGGAAAAATTTGGTATTTCCCCGCTTGTAGCACACAAAAGATTGTTTGCCTGTGTTCTGTAATTAGCTGCAAAGGCAAACAGGCTCCAAGACAAAACTTTTTAAATGGAGCATGTGTGTAAAAAGGCTTAGCGTAAGTGTACAAACAGGATATCAGTGCGTTGCCTCTCTGATTAAATGCCCAGTTACCTCAGTTCTGCTAAACACATATGCAGCTTACTGATGTCAGTTATGGATGCAAATCTATCAGTAAGGAAATTCTGCCTGACAAAACAAAGAAATTGGAGACTTCTACCAAGCTTCACATGATATTAATTCCCCGCTTATAGGGAAAAAAAATAATAACTTTTTCTGAGTGCAAATCTAGCGTGCAAGACTTTATCAGCCAATATTTGACAGCTACAGGCATCTCACCGGTCATAATCCATAACAGCTATTGACAAGTTAATTTGGTCAATGTTTTCTGGAGGGACGTCAAAGACTATGGCTTCATTGTAAACGGGATTTAGGGTGTTCCTCTTGGTGGAAGTTTTCCTTTTCTTTAGTCGCCTTCCTTCACACATTAAAGAAACCTTCACGTAGGGATCTGTGTGGGTCATAAGAACAATGCTGATTTTTGACAAATGCAAATGGAAAGTGAAAGGAGAATTCTGGTGTGCTCATACCTGCTTGCAGGATTAATCTCCCAGACCTGACTGGAGTTTGAGCTGTTCTATTACCATGGAATGCACAGGAGGCAGTGCAGCTTTGAAAGCTTTACCTGTTTGACTGCTTAAAACAAACTTTTTAGGTTCAAGAAGCTCCTTGTTGTGTACCAGCTTCTCAAAGGGTATTAAAATATCCACTGAAGTGTGTTATACATGGCTATTTTATACAACAGCCTGTGTATCAGCCTATTTATAGCAGCCTAATTACTTGTTAGATTTGTAGTACAGAGAGAAGATGACAATTTTTTTCACAACGGGATTTACTGATATATGGTTTAATACAATTCAAAGTGTAACAGTTAGTGACATATTTCTCAAGAGAATTATCATTATTTTTAAACTCCTGAATGTAGCAAAAAAGAAGGCTATTTCTTTGTAGGCCCGTTCTGAGAGCTCTACAACTCCCTGCTAGTATTTAAAAGTAATCTATGAAATCTTACTTCTAATTTTTATTGTGGGATTTTGAAAGGGTTGCTGACAGGACTCTGGGATGATCACTGCTTTCTCTATATGCCAGCAGCAGCAGAACTGGCTCAGTGGCTCTTGGGGACTGTCAGAGTGGGCCAGTCTGCCTCTGTGTCATAGCTGTAACAGTCTGCTGCACAAATCCCCAGGGCTGAGAATGTATTTTGGCTAGCTTGTTTTACTCTGAATGACAGTGGCATTGGAAATAATAATCTTGTAGTCTTTTTGAGAGAGCAACTTATTTTAAACTGTTGCTTGGAACTAAGCAAACTAAAATGCATTCTTTATCAACTCCTGTACTCAAGTATTGCTCACAGTATAACAACCCTCCTCTCAAAATTCATTTTGGGATCCGACAGTGTTGAATTCTGTGTCTTGGGAGGGAAATGGGACAGAAATCCACACTGAGCATTAAATTGATTCCTACCTGATGCTCCTGTGATATCCATTGCCTTTAAATTTCTTGCCTTTATTATTGTAATAGTTAGTCTACCAGCTGTTGGAAGGTAGCAGAGCGAAAACATAAGGTCACCGAGATCCACGTTATCCTGTTCCAAGAAAAGAAAGATAATGTGAAGCAATAATAATACATTTTTTACTCCTAGCAGGATTTAAAGATATAAGTATACCTTTGGGGATCTACAGTTATGCAGTAAAAGCTGAATTCTCATTCTGGAACATATCAAAAAACTGCCATCCATGTGCTTACAAAATTCAACTCACCACCAAAGTTCTCCAGGATAAATGAGGTTATATTTTCTAGCACTCAGTCCTTGGAGATGACACACATTTAAATGATAAGGTGTCCTGCGAGGGACTGGAAAACCTTTGTTTTATTTTATATTTTTCAGTGATTTGCCTGCTTCACTGACAAGCAGCTTGTCTGTGCCTTTCCTTCTGATCTGCAGGAGGAAATCTCCAGAGACATTCACATAAAAAGACCCATGGATTGGGCCAGACAAAGCTTGGTGCAACTCTCAAGAGTGAAGAACTCAGGTATGACAGATCTGAAGTGCCTATGGCAATGGGATATCCTCCACCAAAAGCAGAGTAAGGGTTATTACTAACTGTTGATCATAATAATAGCAACAATAATAACAACGGCTTTCCGTGCCTAACACAGACACCCTCCCTTAAGCAGACTTACCCATCTGTTTGATTGATAGAGCAGTTTGCAACTCTTTCCTGTGTTGCTGGCATCAGGGTTCCAGAAAAGTACTAGAAAATTTGCAAACTCTGTTTGCAGCACTATTTTAAAGAGGGAAATCCATCTCTTTCATTAAAAATAACAAAGGAAGGATTGTATTAAATTATTTCTTTGATTTGATTTGCATTTTTTTTACTGAGCGGTGAATTCACACTTCCACAGACCTGCTTCCTGTAACCTAATATTTCATTCTTGACTGAAAAAAATTACCTGATCCTTGAAATTAGCAATTTCAAGGCCATGTTCCAGGTTTTATAGGGAAGAGAAATGCAGCTGTTGTGCAGTATGTTTATGTTGCTTACTTTGCTTTGTGCAGTAACTTCTCATCTTTGCCAAGCTGGTTCCTTCTCTATCACTCACCAAAAGCTTAAGGGTGGTGGATGACACAGAAGGAGAGGGAAAATACCAGGAAAGAGCCCCTAGCACAGGTTTGTCTCTGAGCCAGCTGTTGCCCAGACCAATGCCCAGAGCTTGTGCAGTCACTTCATGTCACTTCATGAGCTAGCAGGGGACATAAGCAGGACAGAAATCATTGCTAGCACAGAGCTGTAGAAAAATGTTGTGTCAGAAGGGAATTCTAGAGGTCACTTGATCCAACCCCTTGTTCAGGAGAGGCATCTCTGCTTTAGTCACAGCCCATTCAAAGGAAAAACCAAACACATACAGTCATTCAAAAGTAGGTCCTTTCCTTGTGCTGTTGCTTAAGAGACGCAATCAAAGAAGGAAAAGGCTGATATTATGGGCCATTTGTCAGGAATAACCAGCTTTTAACCCTATCACCTTTTCCATTCTGAAGATCAGTGTTTCATGGTGGCTGAAAAGCTAATAAAGGCTGGGACAATATTGAGGTGGCTGCTATGACTCAGACTCTTTAGTGTCTCTTGATAGCTTCTACTTGCAAGAAAACCTGCTGCAACAAGCTGTGTCACTGACTCACTTGGTGGGAGGGTCAAAGCGATGTTCGGGATGCTGTGAGAAGTCCTATAGGTTAAAGAGGTGTCAGCACATCCACAAGAAATTTCTCTTGGCTATTACCTGCCCTTAACATTACAAGAACATAACTGATCTCTGAAATTTTCCCAGCGATCAGCTGGAGCTGGATACCTATAACCAGGAAAACAGGAAGCAAAGTTTTCACTTGTCTTTCCTGCTGTGAGAGCAACTTCCAACATGTAAATGTACTTCCTCAACTCCGAGGCGCTGAGATTCATAACTGTGAAATTCTCTCTTGTGCTGCAACTCTGAAAGGACCAGAATTTCATAAGCCACTTAAAGATATTATTGACTGCAGCCATCTTCTGGGAATTTGTCACTCTCGCAAATTCTGGTAAGTTGTTTTTCCTGAATTGGTTACTACCTTTTAGAAGAAGACAGCGTTGTTGAATCAGTCAGGTTTTCCCTGGTCACAAAAGTCCATCAGGCATCTGCTGTTCTAACCATGTGTTTTGGCATCCTTCAACACTGTCAGCCATGGCAAAGTCAGCCTTTATTCAACTCCAGTGTGCCACGTGGTGACGAGGAATTCATTCTCTGAGTACTGTAAATTTACTGCCACTACCAAATACACGAGTTTCCCTTCCAGACTTCATTATCCTGAATGAACATCTTAAAAACTTTTATCCAATTCTTATCAAGAAATTTATAGGTAAATGAATGAACATACAATTGTTTCAGTAATTGAATTCAGAAGTAAAGAACGATCAGAGAATCATGGAATATCCTGATTTGGAAGGGGCCCACAAGGATCATGGAGTCCAGCTCCCGTCCCTGCACAGACCAACCCCAAGAGTCACACCCTGTGCCTGAGAGCATTGTCTCAACACTTCTGGAACTCCGTCAGGCTAGTGTTCTCACCACTTCTCTGGGGAGCCTGTTCCAGCCCAATCACCCCTTGGGTGAAGACTTTCCTAACGTCTAACCTAAATCTCCCGATACAGCTTCCTGCCATTCCCTTGTGTCCTGTCACCACTTACTGAAGGAAGAGTTAAAATATAACCGCATAAATAAGCTGCACAAATGAACTGCTTAGGAAAAGAATGGCTCACTTGTGTTGAATGCAGTATTAGGAATTAGGCTATAATATACTTACCCACAAGCTTTGCCTTACAACTGGGAAATAACTGTCACCTGCACTGTGATGTATTTTTTTTAGCAAATGCTGTGATAACAACTTTGTTAATGTTTATCGAAGAACTTCCCTGGTCATTATATGGGAAAAAAACAGAGTTATTCTGGAAAGAGAGCCTGTGATTGCTTTAGTATTTTCCACTTCTAGAAGCTGTAGATGTTGTACCAATAGATCATAGATCATTATGAGATTGTCTGTTCACAAGCCAGTGCCTGAGAATGTGACTGAAGTCACTTTGCCAGGAAGTGACCCCTTTTGCCATGCAAATCCTTCTCTCAGTCTGAAAAAGAAGCCCTGTCTTCTCATACTTTCATTTTAAATTGTAGGGGAAATCAGTATGATGACTACTCCATCATACTGGCTACTTGTAAATGTTTTCTAAAGTTTGGAAAGAACTTTTTACAAGAGAGAGAGCCTTTCCCCTTGCCCTGGCTATTCCTCCCTATCTTACCCCTATTTTCTGTAATCAAAGGGCAACACTGAAAATTGTTGCAAACAATGTCTCCTCTAGGTTCAGTTAGGAAGGTTTAATGAGGGAATGTTCTTTAGAGAGTTCCACAGACCATGACTGCCCCCCAGAATTTGCATGTGTGTGTTCATGTCTCTGGATAACTGCAGGGGAACAGGCACCATGCTCTGACTGGAGAGCAGTGTTGTCACAGGCATGACCCTCACATCCATCAAAAGCAGGGCTTTTCTACAAATTCAGCTTTTTAACAGAACCAAAGACAACGTATCAGAGCACAGAGAGGATTAGTGCACATCTTCACAAGTTTAAAATCACTGAGCTACACGGCTTAAGCCACGGATTGTCACTAAAGGTGTGCTGTATTAGGAAGAAATTGCTTCGAGAAACAGAATTAACAAGCACAGAGGGCAGGTTCTTCTGCAAGGATTAGTTCCTGTTCAAACTGAGTGCTTATGCATAACTGTGTACGCTCCACAAAACATGCCACTACAGGCATTACACTGCCGAAGACATTTTGGAATTCCTGCTTAGGAAAAGATTTCATAAATAGTGTAGGTTAGCAAGTTGTGCATGCTGTACCTTCCAAATTTGTGCCTAATGTCATTCAGTGTGGTTGTAATACCATACTGGGCATGCTACATTGCAGCCATGACAGCCCTAACATAACCAGACCAAAAGGCTGGTCAGTATTATTAGAAACTTAAAAGAAAACAACCAAAAGAGAATTAAATTGCAATTCTAATTTACTTATATGTACATGCACTATATTATTTTTCTTTCGGTCCCATGCAGCAGGAAGCACAACTGAAAAAAATATCCTGTAACAAACATACTGCTCTCCTATATTCCTCAAAAATTGCCCAGGTTGAGAGGTGGAAATACAGCCTTTATTTTTAGTCTGTAAATTCTGCCTGTTTCTGTATTCTAAAAAAGGTGAAACAAGATTTGGATCAGCTTTGCTTTTCCAGTGCCCCAAGCTTGGGCCCCAGGCTCAGAGTAAGGGCTGAGTGCCTTGATGTCATGAGCTGGGAGCCTCTGATAATCCCACCTGGATTTGTCTCTGAGCCCTTGCTGTGTTCATGCACCTCTTTATTCAGAGTAAGAGCATGAAGCTTTTTCCTTGGAAATGGCCCAGTGTTACCCAGGAGAGCTCAAACTAGAGGTGTAAATCACAAGGTTTGCCTGAAAACTACAAACAGGATTAATCCCATAACCCATGAAACCTCAAGGTAAATAAAATTTCTGTTAGGAGCATGGGGACATGCCCCCCTCTCATATTATGCTTCCTTCTTGCTCTGTTCCTGTGGAGATAATTGATGCATTATAAAAATAATATTTTTTGAATATTTTTCAGTAGCTTCTACCGAAAGGATTATCGGTCCTGCTTTTCCCAGGAAACATTTCAGGTTTTACCTCCTGTAAAACTAACCCAAAAGAAATATACCTTTGAAAATGCTGAATTCTAGTCGTAACATTAGTAGGTTTTTAGTCTATAATCACACACCATTTATATTTTTTTAATTATTCAATTTTGCTGGAGATTAGCCTCCAGGATAAGCCACTCCCCAGTACTGTGTCAGCAGCTCCATGCTGTTGCTTAGTGAGTATAACTCAGCATATTAAACAGGGAGATGTGTAATCTCAAAGAGGATGGTGACTAAGGGGCCCTAAACGGCCTCACTTTTGATGCCTTTGAGGCTGCATTAAGCAGCTCAGGCTGGATCAAACCTTCCCAGATGAAACCCCTAAGTCACCTGGTTGTTAGTGATATTCTGACAAATGGTAACGACATTTGGGATCAGAGGTCTCCTCTTCCTTCTCATAAACACATTTGAGTGCAGAAAATGGGTATGTAAAACAGGCAGCAGGGAACGGAAGAAACCCGGACAATTTATAGGTTATATCTATGGCTTCTGCTTCTGATCTGGAAGGAGATTTCTGTCCCTGGGTTAGGCATTCATAAGGTTTGTGCCCATTTCTTTGGCAACTTGCGTTTTGTATTTCTGGAGCAGAGGAGCTGTGATAGGCCTGCACCACGCAGTGCCTGTGCCACTCTAATTAAAGCATATGTCTCAATTATACCAGATTCCTCAGCTCTACAGCTATAAAAAGACAGACACTACGTTTTCACTTTTCTGCTATGTTGCAAAACTAATTATGGGTTGTGAGGTGCCCACATGTATTTTTATGCATCTCACCAACCTAACATTAACTGGAGCACTTAGCAGCCACTGATGCCCTTGCTTATTTCCATTTAAGTCAGTAACTCTTGAGAGAGGTTTAGAGGCAGAAGTGGTTTTAGAGATTTGCTAAATTCTTGCTACTCTGTCAGAGCTTACAACTCAGGCAATGGTAGCTTTGCATGCTGCCTCCTTTAGCAGCTGGACATGTTTCTGCAAAGGACACAGGAAAACAGAAACAGAGCAGAGGTGTTGTGGAATGAGATGGTATCCTTTGAGTTTCTGAAGCACAGAAAGGAAAGATTGCTACACTTTTATTAAAGTCTCTCTTTCTTCTCCCCTCCAAACTGAGGAGCATTAGTTGCATTTTAAACAACAAAAAATTAGTCCTAGTTACTTCCAAATCTTTCCTGGAATTAAGGGAATTATACTGCTACAGTGCAAGATAAGTTTCACTGCACATCATTCTAATATTCACTAATGTGGGGATTTGAATTTTACAGGGATTTATATAAGAGGAGGTTCACTCAGCTAATACAAGGATGAGTTAAGTATACTAGGTATATGTTTTAAGCCCAAATTACTTAAACATGCTTTAAGAAGTGGTATCTGCTTTTTGGGACACACTTTTATTAAACTGCTCATCTGTTTTAAGAAACCTGAAATAAGATTCAAGTGATAAGACACTAATTCTGCTGAGGAACACGTCCAGGACACAAATATTATGCAAATCCCATAGACTATAATCTATTTGGGAATGATAGTAAATCTAAAGTATCTAACATGAAGAATTTGTGAAGTTACCTCTATATTTTTTATAATTTCCTCATAGAGTCATTTTGAGTTGTATCTATGAGAAATATATACTGATAAGGACTGTTTTGAAATGTTGCATTTGAATTGAATTTGCATGTGACTAGAAGAGTGCCAGTTGCTTCTATTACACATTTTGAGATTAATAGAAAAGATATGACTGGAAAATTTTATTTTCATGACATCTTAAATCAAAGAAATGAACTCTAGTAAAGTAGATATTTATTAATGCCCGAATCAATCCATATCAACAGAGATGTGATTAAGTAAAGTAAGTGGAAAATGGAGATGGCCTATCTTTTAGAATTATTCTTTCAATACATCAATGTCAGGCTATATTTAAAGTTAATTTTCAAGTGGTACCATTTTCTCACTGTGATTTTTAAAAAAAATTTAATTGTCTCTATTTCTTTTCTTTATGCTTTTCTTAAAAATGAAAGCAAGTAAGTAAAGAAGCCTTTTGAGCTTGGTATGTCTGATTTCAGTAACTGGGAAAGAACATGAACAAACAATTCAAAGCTGTGTTTCGTTGCAGCTGAGGTGTTTGCACGTAATTCACTCTGGACTTTGCACTCAGTTTCCTGAGCATTTTAGCAACTTCTCTATAAATATAGTATCAAAACCAAATCAAATACCATATCCTCTGTCTTCAGAGTGCCAAGATCTTTTAAAATGGACTTTTAGAGTTTGTATTTTGGTTATTTTTGGCTTTTTTTTTCCTCTCCTGATTCCATTATCCTATGTCATGACTACTTTCCTTAAATAAGTTTCCACATAAGAAGGATTCTCCAGCCACAACTATGTGCTTTGCCAGTAATTCAAGATGTCTCAGAAATGGGGGTAGTGGGAGCCAAAGTAAGAGCCTTTCACTTCATGAAAGCTCCAGAACGAACCCAGTCAGTGTCCTTGAGGAGAATATAACTTTCTCTGGCCACAATGTCCTCAGCAGAATCAAGGACAGAGGCCTTTCCTGAAGGCAGTCACTGTACATATCTATCCAAACACCCAACATCTCCACTGTCATCATTTATATCCTATAAATAGGGTGGCAGAGATTAACTGAAACTTTCCAATTGGTGAGCTACATGCAATCCTTGGGATGCATTTACAGGATATATTTGTTCTTAGGGTCATTTAAGACTTTATTGATAAATTATTCTGTATTAAGATCCTTTAAAAAAGGCCTCCATTCAGTACAGATCAACTTTATCCCATACCAGTTCTTAAACTTATGCTTAAATCCTATAGATTGCACTGGCTTTGAATCCTTTATTTAGATTTTCAGTTCAGAACAACTACAGTGGTTTGCTGAATCTGGGCCTAAAAGTGCATCTAATGAATTATCCCGTAGATATTGAGATAGAAATAATGTCTTACTTTGTTCCAAACTAAATTGATGAATGGCAGACATAGTCTGAACTGAGCTAATGAAAAATTAGCAGAGACATGACTGGAAAAGCTGGAGTACTTGTCATGTTGATGTGTGTGTGCCTGTGTCAGAAATTGATTTCATGGGAAAAAAAGAAACAAGGCTTTGTGAAAGTGAAACTTCTGTAGAAAGTTGATAGAAGTAATTTTTAACTCCCTTATCAGTTATTAAGGAAAGAGTGAGTACAGAGGTGGCTCTGAAGGCTTGCTAGATGGCATTGTTGGCCAGAGAGAAGAGTTAATTGATGTTTAGGTTTCTCCTTGCAAATTAAACTACTCCTCTGAAAGATATTTCAGTTTCTTGAATTGTTACTGCCTTTTCTTTAAATTTAATTATTCTATTACTTGTCACTTCCTAGAAAATTGAAAGATCAGTATAGATTTATGTCCTAGGTTACAATATAAGAATGTTCCAGAAGGTCTGTATTCAATCTCCACCTTCATGAACTGTTAAAATCAGGAGGGGCAGTGTTTTCCTTGCCTCCTCCCCCGGACCATCTCCTGTTAATGGGCCATTAACGCCTTGCCCTGTGAGTCATAGATAACTCCCTCTGGAGCCATTTCCTGTTTAATGGGTAATTAAGGACCCACCCCATGACTCATAGAATGACATCAGCCCATTATGAGAAGCTCCGCCCAGGGAGAGGAGCCAAGCATTCCCACCTGGATATAATCTGGGCATTTGGACAGAACAGGCATCTGCCTTCTACTGGATTCCCAGAGGAGCAGCCTTCTCTCCCACTGGATTCCCAGAGGAAGGACCAGACCCTTCAACATCACCACTGCACCATTGGAGGAAAACTCCACCCTTCTACAGGATCTCTGCTTCAGCAGAACCATCTGTCACCCCAGGAGGACTACTGGAGCCACCATTCAAACTGGACTGCTACCAACACCCTGACTGACAGGGTGTCAGGTTGTATTCTAACTGTCAAGTTTTGTCTTTTTGTTTAATACTGCATCTTGTTCTAAGTTTCCTATTAGGTTGTAGTTTGTTGGTTTTTGTTTTACTTTATTTTATTTATACATATTAAAGAACTGTTATTCTTATCCTCATATCTTTGCCTGAGAGCCCCTTTTAATAATTTGGAAGGAGGGGGTTTGCATTTTTTCTATTCTAAGAGAAGCTCCTGCCTTCCTTAGCAGACACCTGTCTTTCAAAACCAAGACAATTTAATAACAGAAAAATTCTGCCCTGGCCCTTGTTTTGAAGGCGTTGCGGGCTGCCTTGGATAATTTTGGTTGGTGCTGGGAGGCAGGGCATGCATGTGTGGGTGGGTGTGTGGCTGACAGTAGGACAGGGAAGGCTTGAAAAGTAGAGGAAATAACTGCACCTTCATGATGGAATGTATAAAAATGCCATAACCTGCAAGACGTGAGTTTACAAGCAAGGTGCTGTGGAGAAACTGGCTGCTCCTTTTCTCCCACCTTGAGGTGTCACACCCCTTCAGTGTTCACACATTGCCACCTTTGGAATGACACTTCCAGAGTCTGGTCAGGGTGGGTTTGATTTCCCACTGCTAAAGTTTTAAGGGGGAGCACTCTGGCACAGAGCTGACTCAGACCTTTCCCTCTGACCTTTCCCTCCACAGGGAAGGCAGTGGTTGCCTCAGAAATGTTGACGAGCTTGGGAATAGCAATGAAATGCAAATTGTCCTAGATAGGAGTATGTGTTTGGAGGGCAAGTGCTTTCTGGAAAGGAAATAAGGAGGGAGCTTCCACTGGGAAAAATAAGAGTTTTGATGTCAGGTCAAGGTGGTAGAGACGGAAGGACGGGAAGGTCAGGGAATCTTTCACAGAAGGCAGTGTCACAAATCAGTCGAATGGTGCAATCTGGAAAATCAGGACACTGACTGTATCTGTTCTGAAGCATTCATTGCCTAAATTAGGGACAAAAGTTTTTATGAATGTCCATCAGCATCTGTCATATTAAACCCAGTAATTTTTCCACAGGCCGTTACTGATCTGTATGACACTTCTATTCTTCGTGAAATAGTGAGACTTGAGAAGACCAAAGTGAAGCAGAGGTTAATGGCATTGTAAGTATGCACTACCTTAAAGCAATTTAACCTGGGTGGACTAACCTTGCAGATTTAAAAGAAAACTTTTGGTGAACATCACAGAGACGGAGAGAGATGAGAAAATATCCCCTCATGGTTTCAAGGCTAAAGGCTGGCTTGTTGTATGAAGGGAAGGCTAAATTATGTGTTAAGTGTTCAGTATCTCTAGGCAAACATTAGCTTGAAGAAAATGAAGCAGCAAATCCATTCTAATGCATACAATTATTTCTACCATGAATTATTTGGCAGTTACCTCTTGCTTCCATTCTGACATAAGTTGAAAGGTATGTTCAATTATCTCTATATACCACTAATAATGAAAATTTCAAATACATCCAAGAAAAATTGCAAAGGAGGAAGCTAAAAGGTTCTAAAAGGCAGTTAACTAATCAAAATGTTTTAATCCAAAATGTCCTGCCTGTTATTTTTTTCCCCTAGTGTGTTAAAATGAAAATGTCAATTTAAACTAGATCTGTATGCAAATGAATGGACTGGCCTTTCACTCTACCTTGAGTTACAATGGCTGCACATGAACTTACAGCTCCACTAAAATATGAATGTCATTCTCAGTGCAGGCATTTTGTGTTGTGCAAAGCAGCTGTTTATTAAATTGTGCATTCTGAACACATCACTCTGAGAAGGAGAGAAACTAAGTAGCTGAGTTATGCTGAAAAAAGATGGAAAAAGTCACAGGATCAGGAAAAAAAATGCTCTTTTCACTCTGCAGAAGCACCTATAATGTGCTGTGGATGCATTCATTACATTCACATTAGGTGTTCTGTACTGACTTTGCTACTCAGGCTTAGCACAGGGCGTTCACAAAATGGGTAATAAGGAAAGGCCATTTTCACAAATCTGAATCTATTATTAGTCTAGATTTTCTCTACAGTTTTGCAGAAATTGGTACAAATAAGAGAGTAGTCCAAATAGTATCATCCTTGAAAAATAGAAAATTTATGTCAAACTATGCTGCAGTAGCCTGCCATCCTAGAAATTTTCTCTGAGATATGTTTAATTATTTTTATTTAATCAGATGTCTCTTGATAGATCTTTCCATCTGCAGTGGAATTCCACTCCAGATGTGATTTCAGTGGGGAAGATATGGTGGCTAGGCTCAAGAATGCAGAAGCTGGAGAAGCACGTGCCTTGTTCCCTGCAAACAGGCAGCAAAGCAGCATTTTGCCCCTAGATCCTGACCCTTGGATATAACATGCTCCCTTCACAGACCACAACAATCACTTTAGTGCCATTAACCCAAACCCTGTCTGATCACTGAAAAATTCTGAGTGGAACAGGCTGCCCAGGGAAGTAGTAGAGTCACCCAGCCCTGGAAGGTTTGAGAAGACATGGACTCAGAGACAGGGTTTAGTGGTGGTCTTGGCAGTGCTGGACTCCGTGATCTAAAGGGTCTTTTCCAACCTAAACAATTATTTGATTCTGTGATATCAAGATATCAAATCCATGTTCAATGAAAGCCCTGGTGTGCCTTTTCTCTGTCTCTCTCTGATCCTCTTTGGCGTCTCATCCCACTAAAAAGTGATACAAGCATTATTACCTAAGTTGGACTTTTCAAAAGCAATATTTTCTGTGAGCAGTCCCTTATAAGTTAAGTGTCAATTTAGCAGGTGGGGAAAGAAGCATAGGCTTACGGATCTGTTTATCCTACTTTTTATTTTCCTATAAATTACAAAGCGATTTTCTTCATTGCTATTAAAAGTTTTTGGTTTTTTACTCTTTTCAACAGGTACTTTTCCTGGCATCCTTGTGATTCTAAAACCAATAATCAAGTGTCTTTCTGCTGAAATTTCTCCATGTGTTTTGTTTTTCTGGAGACAATTTTGATATGTTGTGTCATGCATGCCCCCAGAGAGAATACTTTGCATGTTTGCTGCCAAAAAGCAACTTCATTTCTAGAGTTCTCTTATGCTGAAATTCTGTTACCTTTGACTTGGTTGATGTTAAGTGGTGCAAGTAAATACAAAAAGACCCAAACATTTTCTGATCTGTCACCTGTGTAACAGTTACCTAAACAGTAACAGTTGTGTAAGGCTAACAGTGCCAGACTCTAATGCACCATCCACAGAAAGTTTCCTCCACCAGAGAAAAGGCGAAAAGGGATCATTGACTTAAAACCAACTCTGAGAGCATTCCATGTAACCTTCCATTGGAACGAATGCACAACTGAATTTTACAACGTGCATTTTACTAGAAACACTCCTTGGTAAAACTGCCCACTTAAAAACAGAAAAAAAAATTTCCAGAGAAGTTTCATTTACTTCTTTATATGGGTAATATAGAAAAGAAAATATCTGCAAATTTCAAAGTGAAGCAGCCAAGATAAAGAGACTATTTCACTGCTGGCAGTATTCTGCTAATAGATGGGGTGCAAGGCTGTCCAGTTGTACTGCTTTGAGTGTCCTTGCACACCCATTCCAATTTAATTGCAACTTAAATGGCAGAATAGAATCATGGACTTTAATCCTATAAAACCCAGAAATTAAATATGTCAATATGGATTAAACTCGGGCGTCTTCAATAGTGCATCTCATTTTATAACTTAGAATCTCTCTGGTTTCCAAATACAAAAGGAATTAAAGCAGTAGAGGAAGGAAGAAAGAGGATGAAAATAAAACTAATGATAACCAGACAGCATCATTCCAGAAGTGTGGACAAGGAGACAGTTTTCATACTTTGTTTCTCAAACCATGCTAAAAAGAAAATTACACATTTGAATCAGGAGAGATGCTGCAGTTTTGGTGATGGTTTTTGAGATGGGGAGTGGGGGGGGAACATGGGAGAGAAGGCTCTTCTGCAGTTCCTAGAGGTGCCACTGACGATTTCATAACAGAATGCAAAATTTGCTGACTGCATGTCATGCTGAGATGCCGTTGGTATCTAACCCTGCCAGGGCAAATCTCCCTGCCTCTCCTCCCAAATCAAAGCCATGGAATCCGTGGTGATCCGCTTCTCTCTGGCAGCACCAGGAACATTTCACTGCTTTTTGGAATCCCCATCGCTGGTGCTGCCCAGAAGTCCATGCAAATCCAGCTGCCTGCTTTTCTTCAGAGAAAGCTCTAGACTATTGTCATTAGGACACAAATTGACACACACTGGGAAATGTAGATCTGGTCATGGAAAATTTATACTGTTGCTGTGTATCATCCACCCAACCTAACAAATAAACTAATATTTTAATCATGAAGTTGCTAGGCAGTTTACCAACCCAGCACTACATCTATTTAGCAGTATACAGAAAAAAAAGAGCTTAAAGCAAAAAAAAAGACTATGAGGAAATTGAAGGAAGGTGAAGAGAGAAGACAGGAATCCATTTTAGAAAATGAAGACTCTGAAATCGAGTGTATCATCCATCCAGGTGTCTACAACGTGAGCAGGGGAAGATGTGATTGTGCAGAATGTGATAACAGTTCTTTTTCTGTTACACTTGTTCTCTATCAGATGTGTTCATGCCTCCCTATCATATTTAGATGTGCACTGGAGGCAATTTTAGGGCCACTTCAGTGAGCATGGTTTTTCTCCTAAAGAATGCACAGAGGGTAGTATAAGATGTGAGATAAAGAGAGCACTAAATATAGAAGTGCTTTAGTGCTTTAAGTACATAAAGATGAGTCAACAGAACTCCTTCCTCCTAGCAGACTTTTCTTCTAACTTGTTTTACCTTACATGTGCTACATGTGAAACAGGCCTAGAGAGGAAAATGACTGTTTTCTGCAGCCTGTTCTGTTCCTCCTCATGGAATTATGCAATGAGTGTGGTGAGCTGCCCAGACTTAGAGCTGGTTAAGACTCTATTCAGAACAAATAGCATTATTCAGTACATACTCATTTATGGGTAGGAAAAAAAAAAAAAAGTAGCACTGTTAGGCAGCCTGTGACTTAAAATCTTACGGTTGCTTAGATGCCTTGTCAAGTTTGCAGTTTAGTTCAATCACTTCGATTAGTTTTGCAATTGAAATAATGTGATGTTTTTTAGATGAGATTAGCTGTGTGAATTGGCTTCTCCTAAATGAGGAGTATACTTTAGAACTCTGTTAATCTGATTTTGGGTACTTGATCTGACACCTTAAAAGGGCCCAAATTCAATTTTTTAGAAGTATGATTTCGAAATAATTTAGTGCAGTTATCTCTGACCATCCTGACTCAAAACTGTCAGAAAAGAAGGATGTGTGTGCTGATTTAGCACTGAAAGGTTTCCCAAAATAAGTAGATTTTGAGAAGAACATGATGATGGAGATGAAGACAGCGCACATCTAATGCTATAGATACATTTGTTTTTAAAAGTATCTGCATTGTAATGAAAAAGTATTACTGTTACAGATGGGATAAGAAGCTTTTCATATGTCCTTTTATTACAAAAACTCGTAGTCTAATGAAGTGTTTTTCATGGCTTTCCCAAGAATGCTGGTGCTCTATACATTAATTACAGTGAAAGATTTGGAAAAGGAGATGGAAAATGAGAAATGATGCTGAGCTACCAAAAGGAATGGGTCAGGGAATGGGTCACAGCAGAAACCTTGGGGGAAATTAATCTCTCTTCAATCCCTTAGGATGGCTGCAGCCAGTCAGAAACTGAAGAAGCAGGTGTCGAACTCAGGTAATTTCTGATGGAGAGCTCTCTGTCAGCTTTCTTCTAAACCAAAGCTGATAGCTCACTCATAGTTTAACCATCAGATTTGTCGGGAGGAGGAATACCTTCAAATCTTTATGGAGTAGGTCATTGTCAGGTATTTCTTTTGCAGAGAGGAATAAAAGGGTATTAATTCGCTTGTTCTTCAGTTCTATTGCATTTCTTTATGTATATCTCAGGTTACCTGTTTATATTTGGCTTTTTGTACTGTTTACAAACACTATTTCCAGATGATAGCAAGAGGATGTGCATGAAATCTGAGCTTCAGTTGGAATTCTTTCCCTGACTTTACAGTAGAGTCAGGATCTAATCCTGAACACTACTAATTTCTACCTGCATAAAGTGTTGTGGTCCCAACAGAGTGAAGTTTATAGTTAAATTAGCATTTACTGTAAGATTCTGTGCTCAGTGGAGTGCAGATATTGAAAGGTTTTTATTATTTTAAAGTGATTCCTTTCTTCCTCATGATCATAAATAACTCTCTAGGGTGCTTTAAACCAAAGTCTGCTAGTTTTTTTTCTATCATTTTTGTACACACTTTTGTTTCACTTTACTGCATACATATTTATTTTATTGTTGAAGTTATTCAGAATACCTATCATACTGCAGATCAGATGGTAGATTAAATCACAGCTGGCTTTTAAAAATACTTATAAAACCCCAACATGGTTTTAAAGAGAAAACACACATAGAGTTCAACTAATTCTGAAAACAAATGTACAAAATAGAGCATGGAGAATTTTTCTTTTGTTCTTTAGAGTTAACCTTCAAAGTGTTTCTCCTATTCACTGCTCCTTTCCAAATAATTTTACTGCCGGAAACAAGAGGAGATGGTAGGTAGGAGGGGAAATGGCTTGAGGCTCTGAAGATGTCAGTAACTGGTTGCCTGGCAAGCAAGGAGATGTTGCCCCAAATATCTGAGTGGGGGATTTTTCCCCAATAGTTCATATAATCAACTTTGAAAACCTCCAGCTGTCAGTTGTTTCCTGCTTGTCTGCCCATCACAAGCAAGAACCCATCAGGAATGTCTTCCAGATGGTGCATGCAGCTTTAATTTAAAGTTTGCCTTGTGAAGGGAGTAGTGAATGATTAAGCACTCACTAAGGTAAGAGGTAGCTTGTGACTCCTGGTTTTTTGAGTAAATAGAGCAAGGTGTTTAATCAAGTAATGAAGGGCCAGGAAAATGTAGCTACACAAATCTCAAATGTCATGATAGCAGAGACATTGCTAATGCACTCCCATCAATTGAGCCTGTCCCTTCTTGAGTACATGATGTGAAATGCTCACCCTAAATCTCTGCTAGGGAGCCACAGGAACACTGTGGAGCTCAGACACTGCAAAAGCACCACTGCTTCATTTACACCTGTGAATACTTCCAGTAACTACAGCAAGACTAGCTACAAGAGTCATAATATCCACGATTTTACAGTTGGAGTGTGCACTGAGCGTGCATTGCCTTTGTGAGAACCAGTGCAGAATTCAGAGATTTGTGGCTCTGTGATTTAATCTTCCCCAGGCAAGCACAAAGCAATGGTGCCATGGCCTGTTGGATTTTTTTGCAGGAAACACCACACTTTTTATGTTGTTCCTGATACACATGTATTCAGAATGTTTATAGCGAAATGAGCGTACATGACAGGAAATGAAATGAATCTGTGAGTTAAAATGAAGTTCTCTGCTGCAAAGATGTCATAAACCTGGGGCTGATAAATCTCAATGAAAAAGCTTTCAGTCAGGTCCTCAGTTTTGCCATTGTTTCTTTAGCTCTGCTCTCAGAAAAACAGCTCACTTAGCATGAAAGAGCTCTTCCCCTGGATGGTTTGGCTGCTTATTTTTCACAAAGTGAGGGAATAGAGGAGCAGAGCAATGAATCTTTCTACAATGACCTGAGCAAGGTTCTCTGCAGAGCCTTGGCAGCAGCCCTCATGCGAGAAGAGGCTGGGACTGAACACAGAAAAGCTGCCACATACCTCAACCTCCACGGTGGCCACCCAGGGACAAACAGGGCCTCCACATCTGAATTATACTTCTCAGAGCATGACAGAATATTCTGAGCTGGAAGGAACCCACAAGCATCATCCAGCCCAACTCTTCAGTGAACAGCCCTTACAGGGATTGAAGCCACAGCCTCAGCATTATCAGCACCATGCTCTGACCAGCAGAGCTGATCTTGCACTAAATCTTAGGAAAAATTGTCTGTGTCCTTTGAAGTTTCTCCTGTCATTTATGGCAGTTCAAAGTTTCCTGGATGAGGAGAAAAGCTAGAGAAGCTATAGAAACATTTATAGATACATACTGTGGGAATATTATATCCTTCTCCACAGGTCAGCCCCCACTTGAGCTGCAACTCCTAATGTTTTCCCCCTACAAAGGCAGTGGAGAGGTCTGAAGACAGTCCTCACATGATTATTTAGCAAATGGTACAGACTTTTCTTAATTTTGGCAAGATCTATAATTTAATCTCATGCTTCCTAGCACTGGTTATGATCTAGCAATTCCTCCCTTTTGTACAGATGACATTTTATCCTCTGTTACAGACATTGGAATCGTGAAAGGTTAAAGTGTGAGACAGCTGACACCCTCTAACAAGACTTAGGAGGGGGTCAGACAAATCTTTTGGTGAGAAGAGAGCCTGTGTGTAGTGGCACTTTCCCTTCTGACTGTTTACCTGGCACACAGGTGTGCTAGAGAAGATGGAGCCAGGACTGGAGCTCAGCACATGCGCATTTCAGGTGGTGCTAGGATGCCGGCCTGTTGGATATGGTGTGCTGGAGGTGCTGCCAAAATAGCTCTGCCATCCCCTGCCCCAGTGCCCAGGATATCCTGCTGGAAGTTCAGGGCACAGTTACTGTGAATCCCTGAGGAAACTGCAACAGAAAAAATCCACTTACTCTTAAATAGAAGGCCCTGGGAAAATAACATGAGAACTGGGTAAACAGACTGCACAGAGAGGGAACTGTAAAACTCTGAAATACCCTGTTCAGTGGAGAAAGATGCCTGATGGCTGTGATATCTAGTGGGGATTAAAGGCTAAAAATGGCTTGAAGCTTTTCACATGAGCACAGTATGTTCAGGGGAAAGAATACTTTCAAGTTTGACTCCAAATATTGAAACTTAATTTAAAAAGTAGGATTTTGCAGAAATTTTGATAAATCCATAAGCTATTGAAATGCTTTATTTGACCCCTGCTAGAAAAAAAAAGACTGAGTAAGCATTCCCAAAACTGTTCAATAATTAAATGCATGTTTGAAGTGATTTTTTTCCTTCCCTGGCTAAATACATGTTTAAATTGAAAGTTATATAACCCTGTAGAAAAAAGGCTATGGCACAGTCTAATCCTGAATTATGTGCAGAATGGCTACAACCAAGATCCCTTTAATACAGCTATTTTAGTCTTAGCCCTGTGCAAATGTTCTTTGCTTGTCTTCAAGAATTGCTGCCTATGAATTGTAAAATACTGGAGCAAGACTTTTTTGGTATTTGCAGCTCCCACTGGAAATTTTGGACGGTATAATTGAAGGACAGGCTTGGCTGACTGGGATCACATTTTGACTTTGGTTTTTGTGCAGCCAGTGTTGCTGTGAGCTTTTTCTCTCCCAGAGCTTTGTTTAAGAGAGATTTCTGGGGGAAAAAAAAGGATTGGCAGAGGAGGATGAGAAGAAAGGTGAAGGGGGACGTGTGGAGCAGGGATACTTAGAGACACTTCCACTAACAAGGAAGCAGGAATTTAGGATGGTGTCTGACCTTTTTCAGCATCTGTGGTGGAAAATATTTCTCATATACTACTGCTGTTCTGGGGCTGTCGTACCAGAGAAGCATGGAGGATACAGGGACCACGGGGAACTCAACGAGATGCAGCACTGATGGGCAGGGAAGGTGTCAGTTTAGAAAGAGCCTTCTAATCTGATAAGGAATTTTCAGTTATTTCCATTTTGAAGCAGAATACCCATCACTTGATTTGAAACAATTTGCTTTCAAAATGTTTTAAAATATAGTCATAGAAGGACATTCCAATTGAGAAATCAAAATATCTTATTTTGAAATTTTAGTTTTCTCAAAACACTAACTTTGAAATACCTTCTTTTCTACTAAATTTTTTAACTGGAATGATGTATTTTCTACTACATAGGTTTTGTTTGTATTCTTTTGTCTGCTTTAGTTTCTTTTGTTTGATTGGTTGGTTGCACGTATGGGGTTTTGTAGAGAAATATCCATCCTGAAAAAGCTCCCTTGGAAATTCCAATGGCCATGCTCCCCAGGCTCTGTAAACTTCACATGGTGCAGCCACATGGACACAAATCTCTGAATTATTATTGTCTTAAACTGCCCCCAAACCCCCAGTAAGTGGTAGCTGAAGCCCCAGTGATATTACAGGACCCATCCCGTTCCTGGCCATGCCTGTGGAATTACAAGGCTATTGGGAAATCCCTTGCATGAAACAGTCCCCACTCCTTTTCGAGCCAAGCTTGCAGTGCTGATACCACTGACTTGAGACCAACAGAAAAAATTCCTTATCAAACCACTGTTCTTCAAGGCATTTGACTTTCTTTTTTCCACTCCTAACCCTTCTCAATTTTTGTCTTTTATTATTCTCACCATTACCCAGTTGCTCCAGCAGAATTAGGAATATGCTGCCTTTAACTTTCTGAAAACCTGTTAATATTTTATCTTTACCCCGTGTGATTGTATGTAACTGTGTCCGTCCTTTGTTTTGCCATGCTGAGTGCTGGCCTCTAATCATTTAAATGTATAGTTTTCCTGACAAATCTTCTCCTGCAAAGTAATTACAATCATTAAATTTACAGAGAAAAAAAACCCCAAAGACAAAAGGAAACGCCCAGTTTTGAAAATTAATGCATTTAAATTGTAATTTAAAAGGTATATAAAAGAAAACCACTGGCTGCAGCTGTTCTCTACTGTAAATTGGGTACTATACCTGTTGTGGTGATGATGAAGCCTAATTAATTTCTACTTCATCCTTATTGTGGTGACCCATAGGAATTGGAAAGATTAAAGATCTATGACTTTCCAGCATCTTTCGGCTATGAAATGATTCATTACACATGTACTTTCATTTTTTTTTCTGTACAGCTGATTAATAGACAAAAAAAAAATCATGCAACAAAGGGTGAACTTGTGACTCAGGAGAAGATTAATATCCACTGATCTGCCTCTCAAAGGCAATTATGCTTTCTGGTTTTGGGATTTTGTTTGAGTACTTCTGGTTTTGTGGGTGTTCTTTTTTTTTAATTTTAATTTTTAATCAAATTCATGAAACAAGGTGACTCTAATCCCTTGCATTTACTGCCTTAAAATAGCTATGAAATAGTTGTTGCTGCTGCTAAGCTTCTGCCATGTTTTAAAACAGGGAAGATTCTTGGATTTGCAAATCTGTCTCTTCTAAAGAGACTTGCACTTGCAAATGAATTAAATAAGTACATCTCCACAACCATATCTGGTTGCTTCCCTGATGCCAAAGAAATAAAACACCAGGTTAATACAGGATAGGTTTTTTGTATTAAAAAAATAATTTTAAAAATCTACTTTTGTTTCCCTTTTGCTGATACAAAAAAAAAAAAAGTAGATATGGCACTTGACATTGATGGGTTGGATTTGAATTCATAAACAGAGACAGAGACTTGGTTTGTTTCTGTTCCTCCTCAAATTCAAAAATTTTCTTAACCACTGTAAATATTTTAAAGGCTTTTCTGGGCTCTTGCTTACTGCCATCACTTCTCCAAACCCTGCAAGTTGCCAGAGAAGGGATTTCAGAAATACTAGCTAAAACATCTTGACAAGCTAAACAGTTTTTAGAACTGGAGTAGGTGGACTTAGCTGACTTCCTGCCAGCTCCGGAGTCTGCACACTGTCGAGGGAGATAAGCAGTGCGAGTGGAGTGGATTAAGGCTGGTGCCAGGAATCTGCAGATCCTGGGCTTGCTCTCATCTCTCCATTGGCAGCACTGTGTCCTGAGCAAGTCATGTCCTTGCTGGCCCAGCCTGCTTCTCTGTAGGTGAGCTAGGGACAGCATTCACACTTTTCTTTCAATGAATGTTTATTTTCCTCGATTTTTGAGGGTTGAAGCCCCCAGCCTTATGACCTGCACCTAATTCATGTGCACTTGTCTAAACTGCTCACAGCTCTTAGCAGGAATGGACCTTTGAGGAAGTTTTTTTTCAGTTCAGTTAGATTTCAGTATTTTATACTTTTATGATGCTTTCCATGAACAACTGACTGAAAAAATTTAGCCTCTTCTGTCTCTCTTCCACACATACTGTGGTTGGCATTAACATCTCTGAAACAGGGAACTTGAAACTTCCTTCTGGTGATGATTCCAGTTGCATCTCAGTTATACAACATAAATGCCTACAAATACAAATTCTCAGATCTTTCTTGCTCGGGCAAACTCAAGAACAACAGCAAAGCTAAAAATTAGCATTTTTAGAACACAGAATTTCAAATACTTATAATCACCCTAATTTTTAACTCTCTCCTTTACAAAACACTAAGATGCATTTTAACATGCATCTTAAAGTAATTGTTTTTCAATATGCTTTTGTTTCCTGAATCCGGGCAAAAGGAATTTAGCATTATCTGATACACTGTTGTATTTTTGACCCAGACCCTAACAGAGCTTGAAGATTCTTACAAACGGATGAAATCAATTTCTTGGCTTTGAAATTTCTGGCACATGCTGGCGCTTTCTGGATGTCAAAGTGAACAACTTGATATATAGCTCATGTCTCTTCATAGCTTTGAACTATCCATAACTCTCGTTTGGGTTTTAGTAAACACATTCCTTAAAGTCTGGGGAATGTTGCTTCTCAAATTCGATCTGTATTACCCAGGATTTTGTTTCTGTACTCTCTTCTCTCTTAGATTCAGAAATATTTCCCTGTATTTCCTTTTGCACCCTGATCTATTGGATGTTTTTGAGATGATAGAAAGCTGCCAATGTGGTATTAGGAATAGGATTTTTTTAAAGTGTGTATACGAACTTAAGCATTCAGAAAAAAAGAGCAGTTTTTGTTGTTCTATGCCTATATATTAAACATGACTATATCTGACAACTGAAAAGACAGCATCAGTGGCAGAAGCTATTACACTCTAAGATCAAAGCCACAAATTTGCCTCCTAAAATGACTTCCTTACTCTGGTTATCTCCCTCATGTAAGCTGAGGAAAGTCCTCAAGAAAGTTCAGCTGCCTATCAAGTGCTGAGCACTTTGAGAATCCCAAGACCCAGGATTAACCAAAGTTGTATTTCCAGGTGGCGGGAATGCTCTCTGTGCCCTGCATTGGCCTAGTGATATTTAACAAGCAATTCTTGACAAAGGATTTTCCCTTCTAGGGGCACAGCAACTTATGTAAGAGGATACTTGGCACCTTCTGAAAGAGAATGTTTTCCTTGACCTGAAACGGACCATCTGACAACTTCCTGTTTCATATCTGAAACCTTCTCCTTTCATGGTTTTCCATTTTATTTTTGACAAAGCCCTGTGTTTTTGCTTGATCCCATTTGAGTTTGAAGACGGCAACCAAGGAAATATCAACCACTTATTTTTTCTCTTCAAAAATACCATCAGTTTGTGAACAAATACAACCAAAAAAACCCACCGCAAACCCTGATTACTATGGTTTAGATGCTACTAAACAAAACATGCCAACAAGAGAAACCCAGGCTAAAAATAAAAAGTATCTCTTTTTTCTTGATAAAACAGAAACCAGTGTAATCTGACTGGTAGTTACAAAAAAAAAAAAAAAATCCCAAATGAAAAAAAAAGCTTATCTAGTTCATTTATTTCATGCTCATGCTAAAGTTGATCTACTTAATTATTTCTACCATTATACAGCCCACTGCTGCTTTTTTTCTGCTTGGAAAAAGTGTCAGTGTTACAGGAGAGAGATTTTATGCTCAGAGGACCTGGGATTAGAAGAACTTTAGATACTGGAAGATTTTGATATGGAGATTCTTCTTTGGCACCAGACTGCTTTTAAGTATGTAAAAAATTTTTATGCTGACATGTGTGTGTGTTACATAATAACACAGAGTTTGAAATAATTTCAAACTCTGGGATAGTAAGAGATATCCAAAGAATGAAAACTTCTAGTTTAGGTTAAAAAATGTCCTGGTGTTATTAGAAAACAGAAGAAAGAGCATGGTATAAAAGGTCAGTTTAATGGCATTGTTTGCAGTAAAGCTGACATTTCAGGCATAGTCTGCAGTGCTTACTTGAAGTAGGACATTTTGCTGGGCAGAAAAGGATTTGATACATTCTTTTATATCGCTGTGTCAAATTGGATTAGTACATAATAAAATGGAGAATGTAAAATAAAGGCCTTTGGGCTCGCTGGTTAGGCAGTGTAATAAGATGCACAAGGAATTAAAATTAATTGTACTCTTCTGAAGTACAACAAACTTGTCATGTTTGTGTGGAGCTTCCCTTTTTCTCATTAATTTTCTAGGTTTATCCTTCCTGTGTGCACTTTTTGTTGACGTACATATAGTGAATTCCCTTCAGTGACTTTGCCCAGCATTCTTCTGCTCTCTAATTATTATCTGAAACAAGACGACGTTCAAATATAAATTATTGAAAACCTGTTACAGTTGATACAGTTTTGGTTTCCAACCATAAACTGCACAGTGGGGCTCAAAACTTTGCCAAAATTTCTTTCCGAGTTTCACTAATGCTGCCTGCCGGCCTGGAGTGAAGCCACAGGAGAATTCACTGCAGCAGCCTCACCGGGTAGCCCTGGATCAGGACCCAGCTTTTGCTGTCAGGCTGAGCGATATCTCAGCTGCACAGACAAGAAAATGGGCTGAAACTTGGTTTCTTAAATGATGCATGGAGTATTTCTCATAACCTCATGGAATGAATTCTAACCTTTGAAATTTTGGAAATGTTAATTGGTAAGCTGGGTACTCCACACTTTCATTTATCTGATACTCTTATCTCAGGACTCACATTACCCAAAATTGGATGTGCCTCCTATGCACCATGAGTCACTTGCTTTGAAAAGGCCTCTGTTAACTGGAAAGCCAGTGACAATTCTAGATGGCAGGTCATGTATTCTGTTTGGATAAACAGGGTTACACTTCACGGGAGAATTGGTATCAGGAGGAATTAATAAATGACTCATGTTACAGTCCTGAATTTCATTTCAGCTATTACAGAAAATCTGAATACAAATGATATGCTGCATCACTTCTGTAATTTGGAAGAAGTGATTCAAAAGAAAATACCAGAGCAAATCTTCTACCTAAGTTAAAGCAGGGAAAAGGACCTGCTCATATCAAAGCAACCCCAAAGTGCGTGCACATTCAACTTGCAGTTGACTGTAAAAACTGACGTTGATTTTTTGGACACTTAATGCTGTATGAAGGGAGCCCTTCACTTGGAATGACTGTCAGCTGCTCTGTCACTTCCTTACTTTTCCTTTGCAGCTGAAAAGCAGTAACTTCTACAAAAGCCAGGTTTATCCTCCCCGAGACCAAATGTCCATGCCCCTGCCTGTACCCTGAGTGAGGAACTGCCTGTGTTGCTGCTGCACTTCCATCCTCATGCGGGACAGGATTGTGTAGAGAATTCACCTTAAAACTGGGAAAATATCCATTTTCATAAAAAAATTTCTGAAGAAAAAAAAAAAGGTTTAATCAATTTGGTCTGTAATATGGGCATGTTACCAGACCACAGAGGTATTAGGTGAGGGTCTGAATTCAGGCAAGTTATTTGTCCCAGAACATCCTTTACTTTTCAATGACTTCCTATTCTCAGCTAAGCAGATGCTTCATTG
Source organism: Bombycilla garrulus (assembly GCA_013400315.1). Classification (NCBI taxonomy): domain Eukaryota; kingdom Metazoa; phylum Chordata; class Aves; order Passeriformes; family Bombycillidae; genus Bombycilla; species Bombycilla garrulus. Next base: position 280,794 of record VXBU01017253.1, read on the forward strand.
CTTTCCTGAACTGAGGTCTAACAAACTTACCCTTTGATCTTACTGCTAATGATATCTGGTTTATTTGAGTCTAAAATGTGCATTCCACTGGAGTATGGTTTGACATAGCAAATTTTTGATTTCCTGACACTTGGCACTGGTGCCTTCTTCCCCGTGGATTTCTGAAATGTATCATTCTCACTGAAGGTCTGTCCTCCCGAGGATGCATGGGATTCATCTCTAATGGTATCACAAGGAGGTTTGCTCCTCTGTGAGTAGAAAGCTCCTTCTTTTTTGGAAGGAATTCCCATCATTTTATACCTAATCACTGTTTGGATTTCCTGCACAGAACTTGATAACAGAGACTTTGGGATAACTGAAATACAGACTCGAGAAATACACTCCCCATTTCCCTGGGAACACAGCAGTGGCAAACAAAGAGTTAAACCAATTCAGTGTGTTTTACTGCTTCCATGAAACAGCATTATCTGAACTCTGTTTAGCTGTATTATAGCTGTGGGGTTTTCTGACTTTATGAGAATAGTCTTTTGAAGAACTGAAGATCACTACATAAAAAATGCTGAATCTGCAGTTCTGGCTGATTAGTGTGCTGTAAGTTACATAAAAAATCATGCAAAACAGGACGACAGGCAAAATAAGAAAAGTAATATACCCTTAAGTAAATTTCAGGTTAAGTAAGATTAAAACATTCTCCAGCATTTCTGCCCTATCAGCAGGGCAACGACTAAACCCACTGTCTCCTACATAAAACATTCTTCAGTATTTCCAAAGAATAAGAAATGAGGACTGAAAATGTACTGTCAATTTCCCTGGATTAAGGTCAAAGCTTGAGAAAGAGAGAGAATAGAGTATTTTCCTTCACAAACTCAACAGACAATTTCAGTTATAAACAGATTAGGGAAATAAAGTCAGAAACAAATAAAATTCAAAAAGAAAAATTATCATACTTACATTGGTGACATATTCAATATCCTTCCAAATATTACACTCCCTGGGAAAATCTGCCAAATCTAAAAAATTATCCACTACCACTTGCCCAATCAAGTCGTGCCTGGAGAATCTGTCAAAGTCATACACAGAGAAATGGAGTTTCCTTGTGTTGAGATCATTGTACGGGACAGTAAATAAAAAAACTTCATCAAATACTGGATTTAGGGTCTTTCTGTGGACTTTAGTCTGGTGTTTTGTTTTCCTGTCGGGGAGCAGATATATCTTCACATACGGATCCGAAGTTCCAGAGAAGTCCTTCGCTGGCAGGTTGATGGCCTTGTGAATCTTCACAATCAGCTGCTCTAGATCACAGTCATACTTGAGGATGAAGTTGAGCTTTCCACAGGCCTTGCTGTTACTCCTCCGGCCATCGTCTGTGTCCTGCGATCTCTGCTTGTACAGCTCTGGCTTGATGCGGCCAATGCCCGTCAGCTGCTCCTGCTTCTGAACCTGCTGGATGTTGAAGTCAGGGTTGGACAGGTTGAGCTGCCTCCGGAGTGAATTGTGCCTTAAAGTGAAAAGGAAAGAATTGGAACAGGCTGTGCACACACACTGAAGATCCTGTTGGCATTTGGCATGTTTCCATAAACTACAACAGGGTCCTAACAGGTTCCTAACAGAGGGATAAACTGTGAGATGGAATGCTTGTGAGAGCTGACCTTCAGCATCAGACTGCTAACGCTGCATCATTTTCTGTTCCCACGTCTCAAGCTGAGCTGAAATGGTTTGCTGACCACCCCAACAACTGTTTTCCTTTTTTCTCTCACACCTGATGTAATAAACTCAGTGGTACTTTGGCTGAAAAGCTCCTTTACTTTCATTAGCTGAGGATAAGAAGCTGCTTTTAGCTTCGGTCCAGTGAAATTTAATAATTCACACTGTGACTGAAATTTTTCCTTCATGGATGGTAACAAGAATCAAATTTGCAATCCCTGTTGAGGTAGGGATATGTGAAAGTTGGATTAGGTAAAATCCTAATCTTCTGTGAGTTCCATTTCTTTGTCTATTCATATGCAGCAGTCATTCAGTGTATTGGAGCACCAAGAGCTCAGGTTGAACACAGAAAGAGCATGTGGAAAGTGCCATCACAGGATTAATCCAAAGCCATTTATATTGAATGCAATCAGCAATAGTTCCTCTGCTATAATCGTTCATTCATTCCTGGTAAATATCTGTTTACCCATGCTTAAAGCAGGAACAGCATCTTATGTGCTATCCTATTTTTTTTCTCTTGTTGCATAATAAATATATAATCTTATGGCTCTACGTTAGTCATTTCCAGGATAAAATACTACCATGTCACCAAAGAAAAAAATAAAATAAATTCAACTCTTTATCTCCTCATGGCAGTGAGAGACACAGAATATCTTGTGGAGGAATAAAAAGAAGCTAGCAAAGAGCCATTGGGCTAGTGCTGTACCTTCTCCAACAGAAGTGCATCTACTTTGACTCAGATATTTACTGGCTTTAGCAAAGAGCCATTGGGCTAGTGCTGTACCTTCTCCAACAGAAGTGCATCTACTTTGACTCAGATATTTACTGGCTCTTCACATGCTGATCTTTATTCTTGCTGTATGAAATATAATCCTTTTATCACCTGCTCCTGCACACACTCTCAGCCTTCCCCTTTTCTTTTCCCTCATGTACTAGTTCTCCAGTTCCCCTGGAGACTTCAATTCACTCTTCCCCCCAGTCATGATTGTGGCTAAAATCTATGACTTTTAAATCCTATTTCTAACTCTTGCAAGAGTTTCATTAGCTTGCCCTACTTCTCTTCTTTGAAAAAAATCTTTGAGATATTACTGAGTGTTCAGCACCAGTGCTAAGTGCAAATGAATATGCTTTAAAAGCTAAATCTAGGCTGTCCTGGTGCTTTTAAGGGATGCAGGGCTCTGTGTTATCCAGCTCCTGAGGGAAAAGCATCAATGAGACAGTAGTTGTGATGCCTTAGGATTTTAGCTTTTATATTTTCCATATATTTGTAATCCTGCAATTCTTTAGTGTGTAACTCTGAACTCCATGTAGAGCATCAGCTGTTGTTCTCCCAGTTTGGTCAGACACAATTCCCTCCATGCTTGAGAATCAAGGACACCTCACTGCCTCAAGCCCTGAGAGATGTAAACAAAAGTGAGTTGAGGGGAGCAAACTTGGGGTAAATTACTTCATTACCTGAAGCTGTGATTGGAAGATCAGCCCCCAATATACAAATGGACCAAACTTACAAAAGAGTGAAAACCCATGACCCACCGTCCATTTTTTTGGGTGTAGACCCTGGGGGGCTTTGTCTGCCCAAAGCTACCTGAAGGCCGTTCAATTAATAGAACTGATTTTTATTCCCTTAATTTTGTCTGGCATCTGTTTTTAGGTAGTCCCAAAAAGGCATCAGTTGAGAGAAGAGTGCAATAGGATTGTGATGTTGTCGTTTCAACCTACAAGTTTTGTGCACCTCAGTGAATGACTTATATANATTTTTTTTAGATCAGTGTGCCATGCTTTTCGGACAGTACCTGTACTCATTAATAACAGAGAGAAATTCGAGTTACTGACCTGGCAGATGAGGTGGGCTCAGTGGTCTGGCGCTGCATCCGCACATTGGGCACACAGTTCTCCTTGGCTCCCGCCTGGGTGTCCAGCGGGAGGTCAGGGGAGGTGTGGCTGATCTTCATGGAGGCCTCCGGATAGGTGGCAGGCTGCCCCAGGAAGTCCTCGCTGTAGTCACGATCATTGGTGTCCGCGTCTGCGTAGTGCAGCGGCTCTTGCTTGCTGTCCTTGTTCCCGAAGGGCAAACCCCGCTCCCGCCAAGGGATCCAGCACAGCTTCCAGGACACGAACAGGGACACGCCGAACAAAGCCAGGCCACAGGCCGTGACAACCAGGGACAGCAAGCTTATGGAGATGTCTGCGAACGAGAGAAGTGCGGACACGTAACGCCCCGGCGCTCTGTGGAGCTCGGCATCTCCAGAGCGCTGACAAACACCTCTGGATTGCAAACCAAATTCTGGTCCCTGCAACAGTCATAAAATACAAACTTATTAGAAGTTCTAATTTCTTTCCCCTCAAGGGAAAGAAAAAGTTTGGAATTCAGTGTAAGACTTGAATCTAGTTTATAATTTCCCTCCAAAAGCTGTGTGGGATGAAAGGTCACTCAACTCGCTCAACTCCGTACTTGCTCACTCAGCTTCTTATTGATGAAAGAGCTGTGCCTGCAGTACATTTTAATTTTTTTTGTTTTTTCTTTTCATTTCATGTCGTGCAGCTTCCTCCACCTGTTTTACCAGTCCTTACTAGCTTCTCTTCCAGAGCCTGTATTAGGCTTAAACACCACAAAAATATACACACAAGAATCTCCGTGACATGCATTTTTTAGGTATTTCACTGATGTGTCTTGGTTTACTATTTTAATTCCATTCTATCTAATTTTAGTTCTATCTTTGCAAATTATTTTTGACTATCAGTGCATGGTTTGCTTTTTGTAATTTAATTAGGATACCAATCTCTTCCAAAGTGAGGTTTTTCTGGGTTTTTAAACACCAAAGGCTCTTTATTTTCTTTTTCCAAGTTTCTGGTATAAAAAGGAATGTGGAGATGAGTTTTCTGTTGTTTTTCCCCACATTTCCAGCATTATCCTACTCCATCAACACAAATAAGTTACAAGTAGGAGTGGGTTTTGCTCTGTTTTGCTTTAAGTTGCATGTTGGGAAAATGACTCAGTGGAACAGCTGTTTTTGTGGTTACAGTGTTTTTGAAATGATTCTCTCTGTGGATTACACAATACATCATGCCTTAAACACAATTAGTGAGGATTCTATTTTACTCCCTTAAATTATAAACACAAGCTGATCAAAGCAATCTTTCACACTGTGTGTAGGTTCAGAGTGTAAGGCTGCATCTCTAAGCAAACAGCTAGCCTGAATTCTCAAAGGGCGGCAGAAGGTTGAAATGTACTGCTTCTACTAAGACAATTATTTAAGAATGACAATTCAGATGAAACAGCCCCAGTCCATTCCCAAATAAAAATAACCTTTTTTTATAAAAGTAGAAAAGTCAATACCTTCTGCCCCTGCTGTGAGTCTCACCAACCAGACAGATTAAATTTCCACAGTGGGGGGAGTGACACTGCAATCCATTTCACACAGGAGCTGTCCTGTTTATTTTGCATTCTGCAGACCAATTTCAAACAATTTTAGCCAGCATGGCCCTTTCTGTCCTTCTCCGAGTCATATGAAGACAAAGCTCATTAAGAGTGGGGACAGCACAGCAGATGCTTGTAATTACAGCAAAGAGTTTTTCAGAGCTTAAATTAATTAAAGAAATTCCTCCCATGCATAAAGGGAATATGGGAGAGAGTAGAATGGTAGTTCTTGATAATTTTTGAATATTTATTGGTAAACAAATCTGGCAGTGGAGGCAGAACACAACCTCTTTTTGATTAAAAAGCTGAGGATCAAGCATGCAGAAGGGAAAGAAGGCCTTTAGAATAAAGCAATTTGTCTTGGATTCCCTGGAGAAGAAGCAAGAAATACATCAGAGGTCTGAAAAAAGGCCATTTCTTTCGAAGTACTGATTCAAGTAAATGACCCAGCATTGAAAGAAATGAGAAATTTGGAGTTATCAGAAGCAGCCAGAAGATTACAAGGTGAGAACAGAAGACTGCCCAATGATAAGGGAGTGTGAATATGAAGGTGAGGAACAATTTGAAAAGCTCACCAGCAGTCCCCTACCCTACCTTGAAGATGACTTTAGCAGAGGAAGTTTTCTAGAGGACACTGTATGAGAAAAAACATGAGGGCAACATGAACTGTTTTTCATTTGGAGAGTTTGGGGGGCTTTAATAACATATATAACACCATTATCTCACAGCTTGCTTGCAGAGAAGCTGGGTAGTAAATAGAGCAGGTCACAGCATGAGAGGGGAGTGTTTATCTATCATCTCGGTTTTACTTCTTCCTGACTCCTTTGTGTCAGGAAGAAGATTTTGTAGGAAATTTTCATTTCTGTGGGTAGAAAAGGGACCATCACATATCTGTCTTACTTCTGTGGAAGAGAGTAGACTAAAGAGGAGTGCTCTGAGCTTCTCCCTTTCATCAGACAGTAATTTTCACATCCTGCATGCCTGGCTGGCAATTTTCAACAACAGTGCAGATCCATTGTGAATAGCTGAGGTGAGCACAGTCCCATGTGAAGAGATTTTTGTCTGTATCCCGGAGCTGCTTTTCTATTAGCCACTTGTATTGTTACATACTGTATTTTCTGTATAATTTTTACTCCATCTTTCCAGATGTCTCAGTTTTTCTAAGCCTGTTTATCCGTATTCTCCTGTGGTAGCAGTACCCATCTGATGCTAGTGATTTCCTCTGCTTTGTAATGAGAACAGGGTAAGTCTTCACTTTCTTTGTCCTCACAGAAATGAGACTTGCAACACAGAAAGTGTTCCTCAGAAATCCATCTGCTTCTAAACTCCCTCTGTGAATGCCATGACACCAGCCAAGCATCTTGATAAGAATCCAAGTCAAAATTTCGTAATTCTTCCTTTGTCATCATGGCTGTACTAAGAGCTGAGCCCCCAAATTCTTCCAGTATGTCAGAATACTTGGATTATAGCATATTGATTATAGCATGCTGACGCTGGACAATGTGTTCCCCACCAGCAAAGGAGGCCTTTTGATAGACAGAAAGCAAGATGAGAGACCCCCAGGGTGGCCCCAGATTAAATATTCTTGAGACCTTCTAGATGCCTCTACTTCGTCTGTTGAGGCTATGATTTCATTGTTAGAGAACTCAGGAGGCACTGCCATTATTTCCATGCAGTTCCAATAACCAGGAACTCAGCTATGGTTTCCAGGAAGGACACAGGCTCCCTGATTATCTTGCTCATGGCATTGGCTTGCAGATATTCTGATGCAATAACCAATTTTTGACAGGTTTCCATGTTTCAATCCCTTTACTCTACTGACTTCCACCTTATTTATCTACTATGCTTATCAGCATAGTTTTTTGTAGGATTTTTTTTGTTGGTGTTTTGTTTTCCTTTTTTTTTTCTTTCCCTTTTTAATAGCAAGTGTAATAGAGTTTTCTACCTGTGGATCACACCAGCAGTTGTTACCAGAGACTGGAGAGATAGAGGAACAGGGCCTTTCTGTCTGTGGCAGATTTTATTACAATCAGTGAGATAAAAAAAAAAAACCTCAGTCTTTTTATCAAAAAGATTCAATTTGGTCATTGCTTGAATGCTGAATCTTTTTACACTTTTTTACTTACATTTTAAAGTAGATCTGTTGCACAAAAAAAAAAAATCATGCTTTTTATGTCAAGAGATTGTTTGATAGGAATATAAATTATCTTGTCTTCAGATTCTCCTGTTAAATAGCATCACAGAACCTTTGGGGAAGTGACCCTTCAGATCATTTAGTTAAAATACTCTGACCAAGCAAGGTCATCTCACACAGAATATGCCCAGATAAAATTTCTCCAAAGATGGAGACCTCCCCAGCCTCTGTGGGCAACCTATTCCAATGTTTGAGAGACACCAAGTAGGTTAATAGCATAATCTTACTTTGGTAGAGATGAAATACTAAGTGGGCAACATTTTTTAGATCACGATAACCAAAATTTCAGTAACATTGTATGATATAATTGCACTTTGTAGATTATCTAGTAAAAAAGGAAATAAAATTATGCTTCTATTTATATTTCAAAGGTTTTCAGTATAGATCCATGGAACATAAATTTTATATTGACTTCGAATAAAATCATAGAAGAATTTGAATTTTCTTTAACTTTTACATACAGGTTGCATGAGTGTTGTTCAGTATGGGTGGCTGTAAGACCAAAGATAAATATGTATAATCCATTCAAATACTGACAGTACCACATTGCAGGCCTGTAATTTGTTTTTTTCTGGAATAAATGGTTGTGCTTTATCCTCTAAAACTCTGATGCTGAAAAATCTCACCAAAAAAATAGACAAGCAAAATACAGAAATGTGGTGGCTTTGTCTTTTCATATGTGAAACAAGGATTGAAGTATTTTTTTTTCTTCTTGTATTTGTTAAGTTACCATTTGCATTGCTAAATTTTATACAAAATAAAATATGTAAATTAGTCAACAATGGCAAGGTCAATAGCTAGCGTAGATCAATTTGTGTGTCTAGACATGCAATTGGAATTATGGAGTCAAAAAGCACAAATACTGTTTGGATCTGTCTGACTCCAAAAGATTCAAATAAGAGCCAGCATATGATAAAGAAAAAACAACTGAACTGGGAATTTCTCATCATCCAGGCACAGAGAGGGCATTTAATCAAAAGAACTTCTGACCAATAATGTAATTATTGAGTCAATCAAGTTGTTGCCAGGATGTGACTGATGTTCTACCAAATTAACTCCTTTCCCAACAAAATGGATGTAATTTGGTTTAAGTTGAGGCTGAATGAGTTTTACTAGAAATCCTACCTGGGAGAGTTCTTTACACATTCTTATCAAAGTAAAACAAGCTTTCTTCTCTCTGCTGATTTATTCTCCTGTTTTTATTAAAATGACTATTCTAATATTCCAGTAGTACACACAGTTGATCTGTTGGGTGAGGTTTGGCTAGCAAGTGGTGAAACAAATCTTAGCAATTCAAAATCTTGCAATACAGGTATTTTTAGTAAAGTGAAGTAATCTTTCACTATTTATACCCAAAAAATTTCAAAAGGGATTCAAATAAATTAATAAAGTTAATTTTTTCTGACTAATCATATTACTAGGCTATAGGATATGGTGGGACAGATCAATCTTCGCAAATATGATTCTGTCTAAATTCAGGGGAAATTTCAAGCTGTCATTTCCTAAGGGGAAAAAAATTCCTCCTTTCATTACTTTCTTGTTGTTTGGGAGGAGATTGTAAGGAGTATGTTCCAGTTTCTTGAAAAACAATGAAAACATTAGTGCCTGTTAACTTAAATCCTAGCTGTGCTTTTGACAAACTAAATTGTTTTCCTTTTGTGCAAACACATCCATGGAGGCTTAGTAGCCATCATCCAGCTCAGTAGTTGTATGCAGGAGCAACTGAGTTTGGTTGTTTTAAACCTAGAAGTCTAAGACTGTAAGTTTTCCAGACAAAAAGTGTTCTTAGGATCAAGTACCTGAAGCAGTTTTAACCTGGTATTGCACTGTAGTTTCCTCTGTGCTTCACAACTTTTCTTTAATTAACATAGCTGGCACTTGTTCAGGACAGAAGGTGTCCCTTGGCAAAGACTCCTGGGACGGAGGAATAATTCTCAGCTAATGTATTCTCTGAAATGCTGTTAATTATCCTTAATACTGTATTTAGAAACTTTCAGTGCAATTCTTTAAAGGAAGGCAGCTGAAAACCAATGGAATGAATCTCAAATTATACTCATTTTATAACACATACATGCTGCAACTGTGTCTGACCCTGAAATTTATGAGTGTGGACCAACAAAAAGGCCTGAATGAGATCAGTATCAGGGCTTCACATGGTAATAACATTCTCCATGCTCTGAAAATGTATTTGTAACTGGGTCTCACTGGTATTTGAGGCTGTTATTAGCTTTTAATGATTTTTTTTTAATTATTACCTGGTTGTATGTTCTACATCTAGGTAGACTTTAGGGTACGTAAAGCCCTTGTGTTGGTTAAGACACTGTTCTAATCCTCTGAGTGACTTGTATGTCTTTTTATTCCTGAAAATTGTTACGAATTCCAGTTTATCATGGTGTGCTTTCTCTTCATCTGCTTTGCTTCGGTTACAAATCTGTTTAAGGTTTTTTCCAGGTATTGCTTAATATTCACTAAGTCTCATAAATGTAATCCTAGGACTTCAGCAAGGTACTTGTAAATTAGTTTAAATCTACATACATTTCACAGCACAATTTCCATATGAAATCAGAATTACTAAGTGGCCATACAAAATACAATAACAAGTGCAAAAGCAGTAAGAGATTTGTTTGTGCAGAGTATTTTTCTAGCGGAATTGCTGTGATACAACTCAAAACTGACATAAGATTGACATAATAGTTTATTGACAAGATCACAAAACTAAAGCTTTAAGAAAAAAAAATGAAAACCAAAACAAACCAACAAAACCTAAAGCAAATTGTTCACGGACATTAAATAACAAGAAAAAATTACTCAAAATACAGTATATTACACCTTTTTTGTTTTGCAGAAAGAAAGTTTTGCTTATTAAGAAGAAAAGTTATGTAAGCAGAGTGTATTGTTTGTAATTCAGGAAAGGTCACTTCATACTTAGATAGCTGAAAAATTACAATAAAAATTGTATGTGAACTTGTTCTAAGAAAAATTTATTACTGTTTGCACACCAGATCCTCCAATATACTTAGTCTGCATTAATGCAAATTTCTTTGACAACTTAGCTGACACATAATATTGTGCTACAGTTTGGAAGTGACAAAAAAGCCTTTCCTAATCAGACAGCTGGCTGAAAGAGCAGTGATTTTTAGAGGAGTTGTATGTCCAAGGGCTTGCATTTTTCCCTGCCATTCTAAAGCAGTGTCTACTGACAAGGAATGATGTTGTTCCTTTGGTGGGAACTAAAGCTTCTGCTCCACAAGTGACACGGACACAAACTGCAGTAGAAAAAATAATTTTTCATGTCTCCATATACATGACTGCAATAAGATTTCTCCAGGTTCCCATGCCTCAATCTTGGTTCTTTTTGCTTATTGCCGAATTCTCTTTCAATACACACTTCACACAACTAATAAAATGTGCAAAGCTACTGTATACCTTTCGTTTTCTAACACTGAGTGTAAAATACTATAAACTGGGGTAAAACAATCCATAAATGAAAATATAACAGAAGAGAGGACAGCAGTTCTAAAGATACCATGCCAGATTTTCAAGTACTCTGTGTATGGAGATGGCTTTAATGGCTCTATTTTACCCTCTTAGGAACAATCATGGAGAGTGATACATTTGGAGAACAGGAAAAAGCTGGAGCAAAGGAACACAAAATCTTCTAAAAGCCATTTGGCATTTGAGGCATGCTTGTGTCTTGTTAGCTAAAAGGGAAAAGCTGGGAATAGATATTACATATGGGAAAGAAATTTTGGCGGTAAACAGTCACACTGCAAATTCCTGCAACGGTCAGGCCTGTGAGGTCCTTCACAGTGAGCATTAAAATACGGTTAATACTTTAAAACTGTCCTGAAGATTTTAATCTGTTTCCCTCTATGACAATGAACAGTAGTGTTCTGTAGGAGTTAAGTTCCTGTGGCTTTTTCTGCTTCTTCTTTGCATGTATAAAATCACAGAATCGGATTATTTATTCCAAGAAAACAATTAATATGATACACTTAGACTTTTGTTTTTCTTGCAGGATCCTTTACAAAGTGAGTGGAGCTGATAATGAATGTCTCTCAAGGGTTTATCCTGGCTTTTTTTATGGTATGCAAAATAGAAGTTCATGCAGTAACTGAAGAATTTAACTTCTCATCTAGTCACACAACATGACTGGTCACTTTTGGCAAATAATGTGTATGTTCCCTCATTAGCAGAATGAAAGGTTTTAATAGCAAAATGAATGATGGACAATGAATAAAGAATAACCTAGAAGAAATTTTGAGTAGAAAATTTTTGGGCAAATTGTGTATGTTAAAAATTATGAAATTGTCAAGATTTGTGAATATTTTAATGACTAAGCCATGCGAGCACACAATAATCTTGACTATTATGACCCTATGAATAATAATGAAGAGAAATTTCCATTTATTTCTGCAGTATATGGCCAGCAGCAGGAAGTCCCCAGGTTATGGAAGAGCAAACAGCTTTTTCGAACCATGCCAATAAGCTCGAAGTTCCATTATAGTCCTTGAAAGCCCAGTAAGTTGCAATAATAGTAAAGTGTTTTAGAGTGCTAAAGGAAATGACAGAGCAGCATTTCATTTCCCAGTTGTATAAAACTATACAGTAATGTTCTACCAAAGTGCTCAAAACAACAGTTAGAGAGATGATGAAAATCATAGGATGGCTTGGGTTGGAGGGACCTTAAAGATCATCCCATTCCAGCCCCTCTGCCACGGGCACCTTCCAAAATTTGTGAAATTAAATTAATACAAAGGACTGGGAAATGTGGACAAAGCACTCAGGAGTATGAAGGGCTATTTGAACTTTAGCAAAATTTAAGTTTCACATAAATACCTAAAGACTAAATATATACACACAAATCGATAACGTGTTGAATATGATTAAAAGTTACTTTCATAGAGACAGCCAAATGGTTAATAGGAGTTGCATTGCTCATACAGTTCTAGTCAAAATCTGTATTTTTCTTTCACACTTCCAATCTTTTTCCTACTAGAACCATTGAATTTCACATACCAGTGAAATTCATACTGTCCTTGATAATCTTATTAAGTTTAGTGGAAACCCTTTGCATTTCTAACTTTGAATAGCATAACAAAAAAAAAAGTATTTTTGAACCTTTCTTTATTTGTTGAGGTATTTTGGGTTTGGGGCACCATTTTTTTTTTTTTAAATAAATGTGTAAGAAATAAGAAGACAGTATTACTTTTCGGGACAATTTACATAGAATAGAAGTGCAGGCTTCTCTTTGAAGTCAGATTGCTTGCAAGGGAAACGAGGTCAATTATTTCATTAGCTTCCTTTTCAGAATCAACTACTCTAAGCTTATATTATGGGAGTTTGGCACTTCACAGTGGTTCAATATTTACAATACTTGCTTTACATTTAAGGAAGACACAAAAATCATTTGGTTTCTCTATACTGGCAGATCACAAAAAGGTTGTCACAAGTGTTGAAACCTCACAAAGGATTTCAAAAAAGTTGCCTGCATAGACTGGTATGGATAAAGAGGAAATTTATGGCTTATTACCATCACAAATCACTAACATCTTAAGCTGATTAAACAGCCTGATTTTTCTTTTAGGAAGGAGTTGCTGGCAGAAAGGGAAATAAAGGCAGCCTTGACAGCATTTATCTTTCTCAGATGAGAAGCCAGATGCAATGCAACACTCACACTGACTTCTTTTAAAATGTATCCTGTGTCTGTTTTCTTTGTGAACTTACAGTTCCCACTTTATAAAAGGAAGATTTTTTGGCTGATCCATAAGTATTAAGGTGTGACGGAAGCCTTAGTGGCAGGGATATTTACTACTAGAAGAGATAATGAATTAATAATTTACCATCAAATCATGTCTACTATGAATTCACTGTTAGGAAAAAAATATGGAATATTTTTTTTTTCATTCATACTCCATTACAGAGAACAAAAGAAATAGCTTAAGACTTTCAGACTTATGAGTGGGTAATTCTGGAAGTCATAAAATCATAGAATATTTTGGCTTGGAAAAGATCCTTAAGATCAAGTCCAAATGTCTTGTCTGTCGACAGTACTAAGAGAAAACTGCAGAAAACATATGAAAAAAGACAAAATCAAGGGAAGCATAAAGTGAAACATCTTAGGAATGTAGCAGCTAAAGAACAGAATTGAGAAACAGATTTGATTAAACTATCAACTCAGACTGCTCTTCTTCTTTTTCATTCCTAGACATGGATTATTTTAAAGCTGAGATGCTCTTGGAAGCCATCCTAATTTTGGCAAATCTGAATACAGAAAATAACTTCAACTTGCTTATTTTTGCAAAGCATATATTAAAGAATGTATGCTTTGAGTAAGATTTGAATAGATCTGGATTTCTGTTTTCTTGGGTTTAATTGTAACAGCCATGCAAGACATTTTATTAAAAGAAATCTGTAGAAAGAACAAGTAGCAACAACTCTTCCGAACTGAAGAATTTCTTAGGAACTAAATCATTTCATGTTGTACTTAGTCATGAATGTAAAATTGAAACTGGAAAGCTTGAGGGGTTTATTTTCTTGTATTTCTCACTCCACAGTGGGCAGGAGGCATCCAAATATGCAGTTGTCTCAGGGAACAGCAAACTGAAGGTACTGTAGCTCACTGAGGGATGAATTCAGGGCTTTACTCTCTACAGCTGCTGATTTAAGCACTATGACTGAGCTATGCTACATTAAAAAAAGGGAAAAAGATCAAGGTGATAACAAATCTGAGCCATGCACTTCAGCATCAGTAAAGCAACCATGTGATTGCTGCTCTCCAATATAAATGTCAAAGTTCACAGATGAGATGCAAAACTTCCATCGGTGACTCAGGAAGATTAATGTACTAATATGCCCTTAAATTCCCTGAGTCAAATTGGGCACCTATACCTGGAGAAACATGGCCCTGCCACACAGTCAAAGGGGCATGCTCAACAAATCACTTACTGTGGAAAGGTCAGGAGTTGCTGAGAACCTGCTGGATTCATAAGGAAAAGAAATCTTTAGAAGGAGACAGATGGGGGACAAGGGACAAAGACAAAACTTGATCTAACCCTATGTGCTGTCAACTTCCACATTTGCTGATCCCTCTTGTACCTTCCTGTTAACAACACCCATAGCTTTTTACCCAGAGAATAATAAAACAGAAATGCCATAGAACCGTATAAATAACTAGTTCTTAAAGGCAAAAAATTCTGGCAACCATCAAGATTAAGATATTTCAGCATTTATGAAAAAAACAGCCTATTTTTGCCCTTCTGCCTCTATGTGAAACCAGACACTTTCCAACAAACGCAGTCCTGCAGAATGCCCTGCTGTCTTAGAAGTTAATTTATTTTTCATTCCTCTTGACATAAAGGTCAAGACAGTAATGCTTCAGCATTTCAGTGTTTTAGGGCTGACAGTAACTTCACCAAACACATTAGCCTTGCATCTGTCTGGAAAAGCTGCAAGGGGCGTCATAGTGGATTTTGCACCTAAGAAAAGCAGGAGGTGTTTTTATTTTAGATATTTAAAATCACTGTGAGCTGCTACTCAAACTTGTGAACACCAAATACAAAGGCCAGAGAAAGCTCTTATGCTCATACAAAAAGTAATTTATAGCAATGGCTGCATGTTGAACCCTATTTAAGAGTATCAACCACTTTAAAGAAGTGTGTTCATTTGATACATGTAAAAATATCCAGCAATTAAAATATGAATGGTTAATATTTTAAAACTGTCCTCTCTGATGCACAGTTACTTCATTAACGTACATCAATTTACAACATGCCTCTTGACCTCTTGAATTGTGACATGAAGATTCATTAAAATATTTTTCTCTGCTGCTTTCAAATATCATATGAATAGGAAAAGATATGGAAATCCAGATTTTTAATTGGTAAGATGTAATTTATAATGTTTTTAAGAGCAATTTGCAAGCTAGTTTTTTGAGTCTTTGTTTATGTTTAGTGACCTCTGCTACATATCTGAGACAGAAGTGACAGCCTTCTGTCCTTATTTAAATAATCAATGAATCTGCCATTGTTGATAGCGTAATTTTTATTTCTTTTTTTTTTTATCAAGATTTACTCATGAAAGCTGTGAGAAAGCATTAAAATGTGTCTGGACATATACAGTTAAAACCACTGTGAGCAAATCTGTATCTGAAGAATGTTAACAGAATGTACACAGCGCAGAAATGTGTTCAGAAACCCTAGTGGATATTTGAAGAATTGTTTGTTTTTCTATTCACAATACCAAGTAGACTGTAGAACAAAGCTGTTAAATTATCTCAGTGATTAAACTGGTTATCACTAAGTAGCTTTTCCCTTTATAAATGTCAAAGTTACTTAAATGTCTTTTTAGAAATAGAAGCAGAAACCCAAGATGCAACACAGTTATCAAGGTGAGCCTTTGTAAAAAAAAAAAGTTTGAAAGTAAAAAATGGAACTTGGATCTTCTCAATCTACACTGTGAGTCTGCCAACTTTCCAGTTGCTTCTAGAGAAGTGTGATGCAACTGAACAGAAGAGACGCAGGGAGTGTAACAAGCATTGCTTAGCACACAAGCAAGGTACTAACCACCAGGATAGATGGGATATCTTTTTCAGATAATCCAGTTAAAAATGAGTTAATTAAGTAACAGAGTCCTGAGAAAGCTGTCATCTCTCCAAATGCACCTGCTTTCTGGGAGGTGGAAGGCACATGGCCAGCACATGAAGGACTGAGAGGATGAACAGATTTTGAAGAAGGAAAGCAATACAGGCAGCTGAAAAGCCATGTCACCAACCCTGCAGAGTAAAAAACTCATGACGGGCATCAGTTCTTAGGTTGTAAAACAGAAGAATTTTTATTCCAGGAAGACCAAAATACCATGAATCATAGAATGGTTTGGGTTGGAAGGGACCTTAAAAATCATCTATTTCCAAACCATCTGCCAAGGGCAGGGACACTTTCCAACAGACCAGGTTGCTCAGAGCTCCATCCAACCTGGACTGGGACACTTCCAGGGATGAGTCACCCACAACTTCTCTGAGCCTCACCACCCTCAAAGCAAAGAGATTTTTCCTAATATCTAATCTAAACCTTCCATCTTTCAGTGGGAAGCCATTTCCCTTTGTCCTGTCAACTATAGGCCCTTGTAAAAAGTCTTTCTTGTAGGCTCTCCCACAATGAGATCACCTTCTCTTTTCTGGGCTGAACAAATCCAATTTTCTCAGCTTTTCCTTGTAGGAGAGATGCTCCATCTCTCTAATAATCTTGGCCTTTCTCTGGTTAATGTCCTTTCTGAGCAACTACAAAGTTCCAAATCAATTATAATCAACATCTGTAATAAAAAATAATTTTAAAAAGCCCTGGAATAGAGGTTTTGATAAATGTAGCAATTCTGGAAGATCTAAGCAGAAGATCTGAGGAATGGTATTTATGTACAATCCAAATGATTCCTACAGTAAGGCTTTGTAGTTGTCTTCCACGCCCCAAGTGATACACCCCATTTTCTTGTGGAATATGCAATTGTAATGGTACATGAAGTTAATAGCTTCTTTCAAGTTGGAATTCTGCAGATTTCAATCTTGCTGCACTTTCTTCTGAAGCAAACTCTGCAACATTTCTTTTATAACCTTTTATTATCCAAAGACCATTTTACACATTACATAAGAACTTTAATCTGATAATTAATTGAATGGAGAATAGCAAAATAATTAACTGGATTAAAAGTAAGATCTAAACTAGTTTGAATGTCCTGGAAATCAGTTCATGGTATTTTAGGCTTGGGTTTTTTTTTTAATTTGCAATATTTAAAAAAAACAATTCCTCTTTTCATCCAGCATTCTGACTGAATATATTTTTAATGTTTTAGATGTACAATTATTGCCACTATTTGTCATATCCAGACTACTGGAGATATTTTGTGCTTGCAGCAAGTAGAACCTACACTCTACTAGAAAACGTATTCTACTGGATTTGCATTTTCTTTAATTAAGTTAATTTAGCTCGATCTGTACCTTATCTCCTGAAATTATTTTTTCCAGAAAAAATTAGAACAGCCAGTTTCTTAGCATGAGGAACTGAAGAGTATCCTCTGCTTTAACAAGGACAGCAAGGAAATTTCTGATGAGGTCTTCCTTGAACAATCCACTACCACATGAAAAGAGCAGGTGCTTTCATTCCAAACTTGAGAACCAGACCTGTCCTCCAGCATCCAGCCCCTGGATGACAGCAGGAGAAAATGCAGCTCCTCATTCCTGGGAAGGAAAACTTTGGAGATTCCTGTTGTTGATCTGTGAGAAGAGCTTCACTAATTTTTTTTCTTTTTTTTTTTTCCTTTTCTTTTTGCTGTCCTAGACTGTTTCTTGGCAAAGCTCTTTGCTTTAGTGAGGTTTCTAGACAGTCCATGCTAATTCTGGAGCCTTGGCTGTTTAAATAGAAAATATTGCCAGGATAAACTGGCACAGGAATCCATGTGGTCCATTCAATGCAGCTTCTACACTGTGACCTAGAGGATGTGGAGCAAATACATTCCTTTAAGAAATTCCTGTCCAGTTCCACATGCAGAAGGAATTGCTCTGTCTTACAGACAGAACAAGAACTTGTTAACTTTGGTCCATGACCACACTGGTGTGCAGAGAATCCAGCTCCACTTGCTGTGTCCCACAAGTTGGTAACAGAGATTGACTTGTCATGTCTTTATGCACAAGTTACTGTCCCTGAAATGAGGCAGATTTCAAGTACATGAGTTTGCAACATGTACGATGTTAAAGTCTCCATAGTTTTCTACTCTGAAGAAAAGTCCGTCACCACAAAGGTGCTCTTATTTTGAGTTGTGTTTTTGCAAGCAATTAACTCACCATTTTTGAGAGCCAAACAACAAACCACCAACATGCTGTGCGCTTTAGAATAAATACAGTATAGCAATTACGTTTAATTGCATATGAGATTCTCAGTAAGGCCAGGGATGAAACAAGGGTGACAAGCAATTTATCAGACTGCACTTTCAGTGCCAAAATCAATTACAGCATTACAAATCCTGTAAACATTAATATGTAAAGAATCATTGAGATTAATAGCAAACTATCTGTCATTGTGCAACTTTGACTGATGTCCAGCATGTACCGTCTCGTTGTGTTTAGCTGTGGGGAAGATGCAGTAACAACTCCTTTAAAAGACAGTCTGCAGCACATATTTATAGAGGGAGAACAAAATATCTGCATGAACATATATTGCTGTTGCTGCTGTTGCCAGCAGCTCCAGAGTGTTTAGACCAGCCTCTCGATGTCACTGACAGCATAAATACAGTGTAATAATTAATTTCTAGGTAATGCTAACCAATGCAGAATGAGGCTGAGTATGAGGCTGAATTCATAGCACCGAGCTTATTATTCAGTTTGGCTCACTGCTGGATGATAGTACCAGAGGATTACAAATCTCTCTGGCGGTTATTTTGCAGTGAAATACCACCAGTTGCACAGTATCCTACTTTTCCAAAAACAGAATTTCAAATGTGCTAGCTTCACTCAAGCAATAAACAAGAAAGAGAAGATAAGCAACCTTACCAGAGAGAGAAATTATAATCACGGGGTGTGCCGCAGTTTTTTCAAGATGAGTTTAATTATAATCAGTGATACACTTCTCACGTGATACACACACCAGGCTCTCCAGGTGGATGCACAGAAACAAATGGGATGTACAGAAGGGACCATCAGCCTTGAAACCTTCTTCTTGCAGAATGGCTGCTCCTCCTTGGGCCTATTCCAAGGAGAGAACCACTGCTTTCCTCAACTCCCTCCCAGAATTACAAGGAGTGTAAAGCAGGTATCGGTGTCAGCTCCTTGTTCTAACCAGAACATCACTGCTGCAGGATACTTAAGAGAACAGCACAGAAATACTGAGCTTTCACATCTTCTCTCCTCACCCAAGATTTGCTCAGCTGGATTGCTCTAAGATCTGGGGGATTCCTTGGTTTTGAAGAGCTTAAAAAGTTCTGCCACTTCTAAGGGAAAAACAAACACAATGGATGGTAATTTATAGCCGCCGTTTTTTTCATCTTCTGTTCTCCAAAAACAGTAATGGGGGTTCTCATTTCTCCAGAGATAACTGCATCCCACTTTTCCTGCTAGAGGGAATACACTGATGGGATTTGCTAACTTTTCAGCCACTTCAGGGGAATGATTTTACATTAATTTTTTGAGAATTTGGTCCTTTTTTCTTTGTCACCCAACACAGGTAGATAAGTGTCTTGGTTTTGAAAGACAGGTGCCTGCTAAGGAAGGCAGGAGCTTCTCTTGGAATAGAAAATATAAACCCCCTCCCTCCAAATTATTAAAAGAGGCTCTCAGGCAAAATATGAGGATAAGAATAACAGTTCTTTAATATGTATAAACAAAATAAAGTAAAACAAAAACCAACAAACTACAACTTAATAGGAAAATTAGACCAAGATGCAGTATTAAACAAAAAAACAAAACTTGACAGTTAGAATACAACCTGACACCCTGTCAGTCAGGGTGTTGGTAGCAGTCCAGTTTGAATGGTGGCTCCAGTAGTCCTCCTGGAGTGACAGATGGTTCTGCTGAAGCAGAGATCCTGTAGAAGGGTGGAGTTTTCCCCCAATGGTCCAGTGGTGATGTTGAAGGGTCTGGTCCTTCCTCTGGGAATCCAGTGGGAGAGAAGGCTGCTCCTCTGGGAATCCAGTAGAAGGCAGATGGCTGTTCTGTCCAAATGCCCAGATTATATCCAGGTGGGAATGCTTGGCTCCTCCCCCTGGGTGGAGCATCTCACAATGGGCTGATGTCATTCTCTGAGTCATGTGGTGGGTCCTTAATTACCCATTAAACAGGAAATGGCTCCAGAGGGAGTTATCTATGACTTTCATGTAAGGAGTGGGTAATTAATTCTGTAAGTTTCCTAAACATGAGCACAGCATATATAGAGGTATACTGAAATGAGTAAACAAATAGATATCCATAAGAACAAGTAAATAGAGTCAGTAAAAATATACTCTTTAATCCCAAATGTGAGGGGGACACAAACTGGAAATGGGGCACACTAGAAATGTGTAGCTCTCCAAGAAAAATATGCTTTATTCTGCATTTCTGCTATAATAATGTGAACAGGATTACCATGACCATATTCCTTTCAATTTCAGTCTCAAGTGGTGTCACACCAAGATGAGCATTTGCAATCCAAGTCAGACCATGGAAGCAAACACCCAAAACTATGAAACTATGCTGAAAATGGAGCAGTAAATGGCAAAATGCTGGGATATGCAAAAGATTACCTAAAGTTACCCTGTTAGAGTTGTTGCTGTGTCAGGTACGGGATGGAGTGAATGGCATGATTTGAGTCTGAGAATGTAAATCCAAGCTTGCAAAAATGTATCATGAATAAATTCCATAGCTAAACATATGAAACCCAGCACAGAAATAGAAGTTTTGAAATCCTCCTCATGCTTTTATTTAGTCCCATTTGAATGTGTACTCCACAAAATCACTGCCTCTCAATTATGGCTTCCTTGCTGATAACAGAGGCACATTCCTATTTGCTAACCCACACAGGAGGAAAATGAATTCTGTTTATTATTTATAAGAGTAAAGTGCTGAGAGGCCCCAACAAAGCCCAGGCTCTTATTCTGCGTTTGCTATGAAAATAGAGTAAACCATATTCAAACAGGCTACTTTCCACCTAAATCCTTGGGCCCACCATTTTCTCTTGGCTGCTTTTTAGGCCATTTTCTGCTCAATGCTTTACTGACATCACACTTGAGACATGCCCTGCTTTTTCTGCTGATTACAGACAGGGCATTAGATGCATTTTTTACTGCATATCAGCACTGAAAAAGCAGCTGAAAGGGCAAGGAATAACAGCACCAACAGATTTCTACAAGATCACATCTCAAGTGCACAATTAAAAAAACAGCCTCAGTTTTCACAGTCCCCATCTAGTAATCTGTTACAGACAGCTAAAATATGAGTCCTATCTCTAAGAAGTATCCTATGCTGCTTTATGTGCTCAGAGTCCTCCTCAGCTGGGGAGGTCTTCCATTACCTTGTACCAAGTGCGTCAGCATCGTTCCTTCCATTCAACTGCTGAGTCAGGAAATACACTGTCAAAGCCTGCTTTTTCCCCTTTTTTTTTTTTTTCCAAAGGCTAACAGGTAAAAGAAAAAGCAACATTTGGGTTTTTAAAAACAACAGTATTAATATTTATCTCAGGATGACCTAGGGATTTAGGATCTATCTGCTGTCATTTACTGGGAGCAGTATTTCTTGAAAGGCTGCAAAAGGGGTGCTTCTCTGCTCATCAAAGCTGGTTATGCAACTTCTGTATCTAATATTTTTCCTACTCCTGCCCTAATAAAACTATTTTTATTTATTAGCAACATCTGCAAAATTAACAACTCCGGCATGTGCAACACTATGTACAATGAATCCAAGATCTTATGTGAGTACCCACTGTGAGGTGATATTTCTTTTAAAGTCAATGATTACATGTTTGCAATTATTAGTTGCCAATCATGTTTCAAACTGCTGGGACTGCCACAAAAAAGAAAGAATTGCTCTTCTTTTCCAGCTTGATAAATTTTATACTGCTGGAGTCCAAGGACTTACATATTTCCCAGACGCAGCTGGCTGCTCTTGCTGTGCAATCCTTCACTCCTTTACTGATTGCTTTATCACATCCAGTTTGCTCACATATCTTTGAGATAGCATTTTAAGGCACTAATTTTTCAGATTTCTGATCTGCTTTGCTTGATGGGAAAATAAAAAGAGATTTTCACTGGCCTTGATACAGCAGTGAAGACTTGAGGAAGGAAAAGAGCAGAGGATGAAGGGACTGCACAGTTTCTTTGTCTCTCAATCTCCTGTACAGTATATATCATAGCAGATACTGTCAACAGGGCTGGGAAGAAGAAGCAGACAATGGAGAAAAAAAAGCAAATGGAAGCAAATGTTAAATTTTCTCTTGGCAAAAAACATCTCACAAAGGCAGCAAGACCGTACTGAGAGGAAATCCAGTGTGGGAGAAAATTATGAATGCTGCTCAAGAGAACAGGACCTGGTAAAATAAAAGGCAGTACTGATTTGGGGTTTTGAATTCCCTAATTCCCCTCCTCCCTGGCTCTCATGATTTTGAATGAAACATTAATACTGCTTCAGATGCTTCTTCCCTCCAAGGCCAATCAGCTGCTCGGCAGGGCGTGAAGCGGTTTTTCATTTGATCAGCTAATGAGGGAGTGGAAGGACAGAGCTAATTCTGAGGCTTTTCCAGCACTGCTGAAGCTCACATTTGTCTTGACACACAGGGAATGACCTGAAGAGCCTCTTGCCACTTTGGATGAAGAGGAGTGGTGTGTTAATTCTGCACAAACAGCCCCAAGTTGTCAGAAGGGATACCTTTTCACAGCATGGCCGTAAACATCCAGTTTTGAGACTGGAGTAGACACCTCGTCCTGCTTAGTGCCATGGCAACAACTACCACTGTAAATATTCCTCATAAAGAGGGGTACAGAAAAAAGGGAAGTAAAACTGCCAAATGACCAAAAATGTTAAATCCCAAGTCTTCCGTTTTAACAAAATTACTGCTTCATCTCAGTGCACAGAGCCTTTAGGATAAAAAGCGAATCCTGAGGCTAAATTTTGGGTGTTCCTGAAGGTGAAAATCTGCTTTCCCCTAACCTGGGAAGTAGGGAAAAGTTGAAGTGGCTGAAGATGCTGCTGGTCCTGTAGCTATTAAAGTCTGTTCTGGTTTCCAGCTCCCAAGAAAAAGAGAAAAGAAGGAAGAAAAATCCATCAAAGGAAGAAAGAGCAGTTTTTGTTCACAGTGCTGGGTCTGACTTGTAACACTACAGAAGGACCGACAGAGTAATCACTATCAAATCGCTCTGGCAAACCTATACCTGTGCACTGCTATTTTGGGAACTGCTTTTAGCTATTTTATCATCACTGGCTCCTAGCAGCAGCAGGAAAGAAATCATCTTGACTAGTCAATTCGCTCTTTATAACACAATGACAACAGAACAAGAGACAGGTACAGAACGAATAAGGTAGGCAGGAACAAGACACTAACTTGAGAATGAGAGCAGATATAAAAACGTTACCCCTTCTGCAGCTAAGAGAAGCTGGCAGGAACAGTGGTGCTGCTGCACAGGGAAGAGTCAAGGTGACAGCTTTTCCATATTAGGGGAAGCCACAATGGCCAAGCTTTCTCTTTCTCTTTCCTGATTAGCCACAGCATGAATGTCAGCATCAAATAATGATTTATTTCTCAGGCTGGCTTAGACAGCTACCAAACCCACAAAAAACCACCAGTCAATGAACAAAACAGTGATAGGACCCCAAGAGAGACAAAGAATTTGGACAGATCTGCTTTATCTATTGTTTTGTTTGTTTTTTGTTTTTTTTTTTTTTTAACAGCAAACTCCACAAAGAAGCTCAAAGAGCTTCAAAAATCAGGAAAAAAAAAAAGAGAAGTTTTAGTGTAATATAAACAGAAATAGAAATTCCTACAACAGAGGTATATCCACAGCCTTTCCTGTCCATTATGTCCCCACACACAGGTCCTCAGAACCCCAGGCTTCAACTCTGCTGACTCTAATTTCCAAGCAAGTCTGCTTGGTGTTCTTTTGTCCCTTAGGAATATGAATTTTATCTCTCTCTTCAGAAGCCTGACTGCCTGTTCTGCTCCTCAAAACAGCAGAACAACTGACAGGAACCATGCTCATGCCTGCTGCACCTCAAGGTTTCACCACTCTTTGTGAAACACTTATGAACTTTAAACAAACAAAACAAATGGACAAAACTGGGTCAGCCCCTCACCTTTTGTTCACCTGCTGAGCCTAATTTCTCACATCTGTTTTTTTTTAACTCATTAGTCATTTTTAATATTAGTCAACTTAAAATGAAAACAAAAAGGAAGGAAAGTTTACATTTGACTTTTGTTATTGTGGATGTCTTAGTGGAATCTGGAGAAATAGGAACCTTTCTTGATGGCATGATTTATTGCAGGAGACAGCACAGTCACAGAAGTTAACAAAATTTGAGCCACTGGTTTAGATTGGTGTCTCATATTACCCTGAGTAAATTGGTATAGCTTAAAAAGAAAATAGAATAAAAGAATAAAGAATAAAAAATTTTTCTTTTTAGAGCTTTACATATTTTTGAACCAATACCAGATCTCTTATCTCTTGTATTTAGTTGCTAATGGACCCAAAATCTCTTTACAGCATGTACTCTGCTGTAAAGAGTACATGCTCCACATATCCTACATCAGCAGTATGTCAGGGAATAGGACAGCACTCGGTGAGAACAACTCAATACCTCCTGCATTTCCCTGCAGCTAAGCTCAGGAAACTCTCTTTTCCTTTCTGCTGTGCAGAGAGAACTTAGCATAATGAATACTTGAGATCAGCCTATTTAGGGTAGGCTTCACAAAAAGAGATGGAATAACTAGGCATTAATCCTATCCATTTTACTTCTCTAGGGTAAAAAAATAAACTCATCTTTTAAATTACTAAAACATCTGCTACAAATGGAAACAGAAGATCATAAGACTGTTGGTCTCATTGATCATTTTCTAATTTGCACTGTACACTCCTTTCTATAATAGTAGGATAATTTGTACAGAATCACAAGTTGCAATTATTTACAAAATTGAATAGCTGAGAAAAAGAGCTTTAGGAATGTCTTAATATGTACTGGTGACATCATGAACTCCATAGCCACAAACCTCTTGCAAACAACAAAACAAGCGGAAAGTTTTAAAAGGGAACTCTAAAGGAATTATATATAGCTGCAGACATATGCCCAGTGAGACAACAAGTGTATAAAATGGGTCAAACTTCATGTGCTTACATAAAGCTACTGAATTACACAGCTACTGAAACTCTTACTGCATTCTGAAATTTCACTAAATGTGAGAAGAAACCAAACTATATTGCTGAAGTCAGAGAATTAAAACAGAGATGAATTTAAAAGATTAAAAATGGGGCAGAAAATAAAATGAGATGCTGCTTGAGAAATGGAGTGGCAACACCCTGATCGGCAAACACATGGAACACTTGTGTATATACACAAATAATTTAGAAAAGGGATGGAGAAACCAGGTACAAAGTAACCTGGATAGGAATGATGAAGACTGGTTTACCAGAAGAAATTTTCAAGGATAAACAGTGTTTTGTATACACACAGGAAAGGTCCATCAGAGGGGTAAAGAAGTATTTAGGGAGTTTCACAGACTGTAAAATAGGATATTCCAAACAAACTCCCTGATGGACATGTGACAAACTGAAGAAATGTATAACCAGGGGAAGTCAGCAAGGCTTTCTTTTTGTGTGCATGTGAAACTCAAGAGGAACAAAAAGAAAGTGAGAAAGTATCCTGGCAGGAATTAGCCTATTTCAAACTATTTCAAATCCTCATTCTTCTTATTTAAAAAGAAATTTGGAAGGTTTTTGAAAAAGCCGCTTGAAAGTTGTAACTCCAAAATCATCAGTGCCTTTTTTTTTTTTGTTTGTTTGGTTGGTTGGTTTCTTTTTTGTTAGGATGGTGGATTTACAGCAATAATCTGAAAGCTTTTTCTGACAGATTATATACTCTTCCAACATTTATCGTTGGTAGACACACATCAACTGTAAATTGGTTTGAAACATGCACACACATATATGCCAGTTTCAACTGAATCTACTGTATTTCTGAATTCCAGCTAACCTTGGGAGATACATAGGATCAAATCTTGCAGTGTGCATGCCTGCCAAAGGAAGCCAAACTGATCTCACTTGGCTAATGAATGCCTAAATCCAAAAAAGAGGCAGTTGAATGTCTTGAGCAGCTTGAGCCACACAATACCCAGTGTGACTACAATAGCAAATGTAAAAAATGTGCAAACCACCACCTGTAACACTTTCTTTCTGTACTCTCCAATAAATGGATCAAATAATCTCTACTTAACAGTACAAGATCATAAAGACTGATCTTGTAAAATGATGAACTTTAGGAACTGAAGTTGCAACTGACAGCATCTGTAATTAATTACTAAATTCTAAATTCTAATTCCTTGGACTAAAATTTTGTTAGCAATATGAAAAGGACATAAAGCTTTAGGTCAAAATAATCTCTCTTTATCTCTTTGGTCTAAATAAAGCCACAGAAGAGCTTAAATGAATGACAAAATATAGCAAAAGATGTACAGTGTAATGTTCTTAAGTACAGCTTTGCACTACATCAACAATGATCATTATTTGCAGCAGGGGAAGAGCTAAACCCTAGAAATGCGGTTTTAAACAAAAATACATAAACTGCAGTTTGTGCTCAGCCTCTACACATTGCACATCAAAGTTGTTACAGAGTGGCACAGCCTTGAGACTGAGTTTAAGCATATCTGCTGTTATGACAGCAATAATTTTAGCCTTACATTTCTAGGTCTCTAAATTGTCAGTGTAATTAAACTCACACAAATTAGATTGGAAAGGAATTTTCCAGAAAGCTATCTGCAAGAACATGTGGCTGATCATTTGTAGTTGTGTCACTAAGTGTGTAGATCACAGAAATAACTAACAATTAAGTATTCTACAATAATAAAATTCTAAAAATGTCATTATTGTAACACACGTTCATGGGGTTTTTTAGGAATTAATAACCCATAAATCTGTTACACTAACACCTCTGCTTAAGCAATCAGAGGTTTTTGTGACAAATGTAAACTGTGGCCTGCACAAAGATTATGGGTAACTCTAAGAAAGCATAATTAGAAAACTCTTTTCTCTCTCCCGTCTACGAGGAATGTGCAAATCCCATTGAAATAGGACCTATGACAAAGGCAGTAATCGAGATTTAGTGGCAAAACCAATTTGTATGTACAAGGACTAAATTAATGCCCTTCATCAGCAAAATTGGCATGACAGGAATTCAGGTGTAAGACAGACTGTATGTTATCTAGGCATCCTGATTTTCCAATGTTATTCATTCAATGTCATTCGATGTCTTCAGGCCGTTTTCAATGATGGATATTTTTGTTACTTGCAGTTGAAAATAACTTGTTTTCTCTTAATGTTTCCTGCACGCTTGGAAGAGACTTGCATAAACTGTGTGCCTGTAGAGATAACTGGTTTCTGATTCAGCTGGCACGTTATTCTAACTTGTAGTACTACTTCACAAACAGGCTTGCAATGACTTCAGGAAATAAGTGTTATTTTTATATATGTGTTGTATATGAGTAAACACAGTTTTTCTGTTAGATACAAAGGGGTGTAGCTGGCATCAGTCTGTTTAACACAGTGTTACACATTGTTATAGTTTCAGGGTGTAAGGGCAGACTGTAAACAACAAACATTTGGAGAAAGCCCTGTACAGGCGAGGACTAAAACCAAAATGGAAATAGAAGCCCTAGAAAGTTCCTGCTGCCCACACCTGTACTGCAGAGGCCAATAAGGGCTGGAAACCCCCTTCCTCTTGTCTTTTCCTCACAGACTGAAACTTCTGCTTCCCACAGTGTCCAGGAGTGTCCATGGGACAGCAGTGGAGCAAGGTTTGGTTACAGGGACTACAGAAAACCTCCTCATGTTTGGCTTCTCAAGTTAAAGTGCTGCTACACTGCAGCTGCTTTGCATGTCTGGAAAATATAAAGTGATATCAGTAGAACAGGGCTCTTTCATATCTGAAGAGTATTTAACATGACTGTGTTCCAGCCTGATCAAAGCTCAGTTTTATCATGAGAAAAATCTTTGTAGTCATTCTTTTCTCTGGTCCTGAAGAGTAAATCATAAGTTTAACACCTGTAATTCTTTAGGTTACCTGAAAAAAGAACAAAAATGCATGCCAGGAAAATGTTACATATGGTTATAATAAATTAAAATCTTTACATTTCTTTAAATTTATCTACCTTAGTTATAGTTTCAAGCCATTATTAAGTGCACAAATACTTTGAACATGATCTGCTCTTTTCTACAATTTGTTTCAAAATTTAGCTATCTGTTTAAAACAAATTTCCAAGGAAAAAAAACAGTATTAAACTCCTCCAGTATGTCAGGAAAGTCTCTGAGAGCCTCTTTGTTTAGAGGGAATTAAACTAGCAGAGCATTTTAGAATTCAAGCAACAGGAAGTAATTGTTTTTACCTTCTTCAGACTTCTTCCTGACTTTTCAAAAGAGAAAATTAATATCTATTTTTAGTCTAAAATACTTAACAGTGTATTTTTTTTCAGCTCTTGAAAGAGCACTTTGGTTCTCAAAATGCAAAGGAACTTGGGCCTCACACATGTTCATACATTTGACCTCAAGAGAGGAAATATGATTCACACTTGTCCTCTAACCAACAAAGTCTTGCACTAGCAGGACACATTGAACACTATCAGGAAAAAAAAAAAACTAAAACATTTGGAAAGCAACAGCTCAAAGTGAGGAAAATAAAAAGAAAAAACATGCTGGAAGTTATTTCACCCACTCAAATGTGTTTTTTTCATGTCTTTAAAACTTGTAAATGCTTTTTGCATTTACCTAGATAAATCTAGTTGTACTTAGCATCTTGATGAAATTGTGCAGCTTGATATGATTCTGGAAGATTTGAGGGGTGAGGTGGGAATAAATCAGGAAGTAATTTAAGATATAAAAATTTTAAAATATCTTTTTAAGGAATCAAACTACTTTCTGAAGGTTTTGTTTTTAAACTCAACTCTGAATTAAAGCTTTCTAGGGAATGAACAATCTATTGGAACACTCTCCACAGAAAACCCTGGATCCCACATTCCACCAGAGGGCTGGGAGGCCACATTTATGCCTCTTCAGCTTTTTGTTTCTTTGTGCTTTACACCATCCTGAAGTTGAAAGTAGACATTATAAAGTAAAATACTGATTAATAAAATACTTACATTCTACTGCAGGACCATAGCGGCACTTTCTCATACATTTTGTCTTCAATATCCATCCCATTTCCACTCCCAGATTTTTTAATTTCTTGACTGTCAACTATCTTTACTTCCATCAAGTACTAAAATCTGGCTTTCTGTCACTGTGAAATATTGATCTAAATACTTATGACCTGTAAAACACTTTATGCCTAATGGCCATCACTATGCCCACAATACTCATCACGTATTATCTTTTAGCATCTATTAGTCAATTTTAAAGAACATAATTAAAAATATTATAAGACCTTGATGTCCCATCCTCAAGACGTGCAATCCAAAGCAACAGAAAACAACTTTACTTTTTTATTTATTTTTCCATTATAAAATTAATGAAAATTCACTATGATTAGTGGCCTGAAGTTTTATTAGAACCCTTATCTTCATAAGCAGGTTTTTTTTTGTCTTAATTCTTCTTTTACTGGTCAGTTTCTCTATCAAGATTTCCCGCTTTCCTGATTTTGTTGTTGTTGTTTTGGATTTTTCTCTTCTGATATATTGAAGGAATTCTTCTGCTCATTCCTCCTCTACAATATTTGCTTTATCATGTGTCATGGGGTGATATTCCATGATCTTGAGTGATTGTTTTCAAATGTCCATGTGACAAACATTGTTTTTACTTGAATATCTCTGAGAGGTCAACCTGACCCTCCTCTGCGAATATATTACACACTTGATGTGTCCAGACTTTGCAATTTACCCTCATAAAGCCCTTCTGTGATACAGAAATATTATTGACATTTTACAATGGAACGGAAAAGGAGTCAGCTAATTAAAGTATCTAAATGCTTAAGGATGCCTTTTGGGATTTTCAGGGTTCCTCTGACATGTAAGTCTTATTGAACTAATTGAAGATCTTTCACTAAATGCCTAATTTGCATTTTTAGTTTTCTGAAAAGCTTTAAAATCTGACTCATTCTTGTCACCCTTGAAATCCAGTGGACCAGCGTGTTAAACCCAGATCTAATTAAACCTTAAACTTGAGCATGCAGCACTCCCCACTAGAGGAGAAAACCAACGAAATATAGGGAAAAATGGAAAAATAAGTATGTGGCACACACCACAAGGATCCAGTACTCTCCTGGCCTGAGTCACACAGATAGCCAAGTACATCAGATGTCAGGCAGGAGAGGAGTGCAACTCCAGGGATGTGGCTGCTCTGTGCTGGGGCGCCGGGAGGCTGAGCTTGGACACAAATGCTGGCACCAGGCTCAGCAGCTCCTCAGATCTCTCCCTCCCTTCCTCAGTTAGAGGTGGGTTTTTCTAACAACCCCTGACAGTGGACAGAGCCAACATCCATGAATGGCTTCATCCAAAGGTGCTGCAGAATTGTCTGCACCCACCACGTCAGTGGGTTTGGCAGGTGGCCACTT
Organism: Bombycilla garrulus; assembly: GCA_013400315.1. NCBI lineage: Eukaryota > Metazoa > Chordata > Aves > Passeriformes > Bombycillidae > Bombycilla > Bombycilla garrulus. The sequence continues at coordinate 311,361 of VXBU01017253.1, forward strand.
TATTTCAGAAACTTTTCAAAGCATGTCCCCATGCATTAATTTCTAGTCATGTACCTCATCAGACACTTAATCTTGCACTTTTCTCCACTCTGATGCTGTAGATCTTCTTCGATTGCTGTTTTGGGTGGCCTAAGAGCCAGTTATTCAGTTTGACTAAGGCACATCACCTTCACACCTCGGGGGGCAGGAAGCTGGAACAAGGACAGCTTTATCTCTTGCCCAGTTCTGATAAGGAGACACTGTCCTTCAGCACCACTTTTCTTCAACATCCTTATTTAGGCCTCTAGCGGCTCGGAAGGGAATGGTTCAGCTGTCAAAGCATTTTTAAGGCCATTTTGCCCTTGTTAAGTCAATGAAACTCACTACATAAAGCAAGCTGGGTTTGGTCGGTGTATTTACTGTCCTTTCACTGGGAGTCGTACTGCTTCATTTTGGAAATCATGTGCGGTGTCTTCTTACAGCCCACAGCACCACAACTAAGGACCAGCTAAACAAACCACTTGGACAGCCCTACAAGGGTAATAAATATATTTTAATCAAAGAAATACACAAGATTAGGTAAATTAATGAATTCCTGACATGACTACTTCATAGAAGTATTTTCCAACTCAGGGTTTATGGGTAACATGTTGCCTGCTAGACCCTCTGAGACTGGCTGCAGCTGCAAAAAATAAAAACATTCAGATTGAGGCCAATGGGAAGATGCTGCCTGCAGCATAATTGCTCACTGTTGTCGCACATTGGCTGACGAAGGTTAGGGACTGCTGCTCTGTGTAATTGAGCAGGTTCCCAACAACACCGGAAGGCTGTTGTATAGTAACTGTTCAAGCAAAACAGGTAGAAGTAAACACACGTTTTTTAATTTAATTTTTTTTTCATCGTTAGGTAGAGGTGATAAATTTTTACTGAGCACACCATGTTTTAAAATCACTCCCAAACAGATGCCAGGTACTCTTTCTGCCTGAGGCTGATGAAAAAAAAAAAGAAAAAAAAGAAGCAGGTAGCTTCTGAACGAAATCTGAAAAGCTGTTATCCAAGTGGCGGAGGTTAAAGTCTCCATATGCATTTCAAGTAGTTTTGCATCCAAAGTGAACACTGATTTAAGCAGACAGCTTTGGAATCATGACCTGATATACAAATACGTGACTGATCCTTTAGTAAATGAAAATTACAGAAAATCACAGATGTCTGTCATAAAAATTACTGCTTATATGAACAAAGTAATTAAACCTGCCTATATGAACCAAACAATTAAATTTGCCTACTTTTAAAGAATCCCTATCAAACATTGCATGAATCACTCCAATTTGAACATTTTAAGTAGTGAAAAGCCAGAACGGCTGCAAATAGCTTTGGATACAAGCAAACTGAATGACAGAAAATTCCTTATTTATTTATTGTGACAGGACATCTTTTTCCTCCATTGAGTATTTTTTTACTTAGTTTTACTTGTTTTCTCCAGACCTTCACCATTATCCTAGGATTTGTCAGGAAGTTGCACTCTGAGTGTTACTTCAGGCTACCAAATTACAGAAAAGTATTTAAAACTATATTGTTATTAGGCTGCCCTAGGTTACATGGATTTATTTATTTCAGAGAATAATGAAGCTATGAATACTGTGCTGCTAGCTGATCTAACAGTGAGGCTTCCCTGTGCTGCAAATGTTTACCAACTCCTGTCTTAACTCGTTAAATTTCTCCTCATACTGAGCAAACTCAACATGATGATGTAAAAATAAATATTATAAACTCCTACTCTAAACTGCAATTTGTCTTTCCCTTGTGCCTAGAGACAGATCCTCAATCTTTTCACGTTTTTGTGCAGCTGGAGCTCAGCTTTCTTATGAGACACGTTTCTAAAGTGAAAGTTTTTAAGTAAGAGCGTTATGCCACGATGCGGAAAACATAATCCCGGCAAACACACAGAAACCAACCCAGTGTACATCCTGCCAGACCTAGAGCCCTCAAATCTGTTACCGAAATGCGAGGCATAGTCTTTTTCAGCTTGTGACACACGGAACTAGGGAGTTGGGTTAAACCGCGTTCCGGTTAAACCGAGCTACGAAGCGCCCGGCGCTGCACCCCGAGCGCTGGGAGGGCCGGTGGAGCAGTGGGGCAGCTCCGGGCCCCCGGCCCTGCAGCAGAGCGGCGGCGGCTCCGGGCAGGGTTGCTCCGAGTGCTCAGGGCGGGCAGCGGCCGCGCAAAGTTGCGCGCCCGCCCCGCGCTGCCGCACCCGCCGCGGGGGCTCGAGGAGCGCTGCGGGCTCGGACTCCGCATCTCCCTCAGCGCCCGGCGCTAAAACCGAGCCTGGCGGCACCGAGCCCGGACCGGCGTCCTCCCCCGGCCGAGCCGGGCCGGGCCGACCTCCCCCAGCCCCGGAGCATCCCCTGGGCACTTCC